>JBAMMX010000008.1:8598923-8766603 GCA_037126225.1 Dillenia turbinata
AGTGTTCAAATGTGGGTTCAAGATTTGTCTACCTATAGAGGATTACCATAACTAAATGCAACTTTATTATTTCATCTAGTATCATCATGTTTTTATGGATTACCACTTTCCAATGCTGTACATTATATGTTTCTGGTTGCACATAATTACTAAATCAATTTGTGATTCAAGAATAGGCAATATGTCCTATAAACAAAAAATCCAATAGTGGAAGAAGAAGAAAAAGAAGAAACTAAGAATAGGGAAGAATGCCATATCATGATTTCACATTTTTAATGGTAGGTTACGCAAAAAGACAGGAAGACAAAGATTTTCAATTATAAAAATATGAAGGCTTGAAATCGGTAAATTTGAAGGCACAATGACTGCTAAGAGAAGGGGGATTTTTCAAGTACTGGGAGGGATATTATGAAGATTGGGAAGCAAGAATGTATTTAATGAAAAATTTGAAAGGGAATTCTCATGGGTATTTGGTATTGGTAAAGAAGATCAGTTTTTGGAAGAGACTAGGGAATTGCTTCCTTTCTCTTTAGGAAGTGGTTTCTAGATTATTTCGGCATTAACAATAAAATGGCTAAATTTAAATAGTTGATTTTGGAGCTTGGGAAGGGAATGAGTATGAAATTGAAGAATTGAATGTAGACTGACACGATCATGTTGAGGAACAAAAAGAAGAGGAGATTAACCATTGAAGTAACCCTAAAATTAAGGTAGACTAGACTCCAGAGCCTATCTTTTATTTTTTCCCACCCCCCTCTCCTAAGTGGGAGCATTGTACCATAAATGAAAGCATATATCCTAAAAACCCCAAAAGGAAAGAATCAAATAAAAGGAAGAAAAAACCTTATTTTCTTTTAATGCCTATAGAAATGTATACTTTTTTCTATTTATTCATTATGAAATTTAATTAGATATAGTTTTCTTTTAAGATATCTAATCATTTTTTATTTATTAGAAAAATTTTTTGCTCTAGATAAAAATCTTTAGTCCTATAAATAACAACAAGAGCTCTTAGATATTATTGAGCTAAAAGCATTTCACATATTGGCGAATTAATAAAAATTACATTCTCTCATTCCAATAATGATGATGATTTCATTCAAGTTGGCCTTTGTTATTTCTCTAGTCCTCCTTGGAACAGCTTGTTAGTCCCTCTCTCTCATATCATTTCTCTTCTTTATTTTTTTGTGTATTTGTTCAAAAAAGATATAACTTTCATGTGGAAATTGGAGTTAACTAATTTTGTGATTATTATGGATGAATGTGTGACAGGGTCAAGTGATGCAAAGTGCGATCAACGTGCCTGTGATCGCTCGTGCAAACCACTACTTTTCGGACTTTGTATGTTTGGAAAATGCTTTTGCCTTCCAACCGATGCCACCTCTCGAGGAGCAAGTTCTACTTGTCAAACTAATGCCGATTGCAAATATCATCCTTCTTTTTGTCTTAGTGCAATTTGTGTCGATAGGACTTGTGGCTACTTGTTGCACCAAAATTGAGAAGCTATTGACTTTTGGCGGCCATAATGCTTGACTTCCTACCGTGCCTTTCTCATGAATTAATAAAAGCCATATGGTTTTTTACATCTTTATTCTTTATAGTTAATCAATTTCTGTGACTTAGTGTCATAGTTAGCATCTTTCCAACTTGAAAATCAAAATGGGAAAATTAAGAACCCAAATTTTATCCAAAAAGTCCCATGCTTATAAGGGAAGGTAAAAATCACCAAACTTAATTCAATAAAATCTTTTACTATAAATTATGATGATACAATATCATCCCTCAAGCAATATTTGATACTCATATTTAAAAAATACAATATTAGATAGTGAAATTTTAATTTTTACCCTGAGAGAGTAATCGAAAAATTCTTACCAAATTAAAATAGTTAGGATAGAACATGAATCGAAAAACATTAGAATAAATTGCTCTCAATGACCCATAATTGTCATCTCTCTTACTCAACCGATTGTAAAAGGAAATCAATAGTTTTTTCCTCCTCCCAGGGGTGGAAGTAGTTGTAGCAAGAGAAAAAGAAAAATCTCTCTCCTAATAGCATCCATCATAGTAGAAACTCTCACAAATAAATAAATAAAAGATCTTATTTTTGTGAATGTCAAAAATATTTTTCTTTACATGATCAAGAGACCGCAAAGAAAAAGAAAACAAAATCCGCTTTTATAGTTTAGTAGAAAAATTTATCATGTGTATACTCACCCCAAAAATATTATTCAATCACCAATAATCCATACCTTTATCTCTCACTATGATATTTGGAAAGGATTGAGAGCATATCTGGAAAAGATTTAAAACCCAAAAGGGACCAAAAGTCAGGAAGGGCGAAAAGCCTCCAAAGGATACGTGTGAATAATTTAAAAGGTTTCTTTATGAATGGCATTCTCCATTCAATTCTAGTGGGAAAAGGTTCAAAACACTCGTGTTAAGAGACACGGAATCACTTTTCACTTGTGAGGCAAACCCAAATGAGACAACTCTTCAATTCGAAAAGAAAATATATATATATCCTCTTTTATTTCCCTCAACATAGAAAGCCTTCTATGAAATATTAAAGAATAATAAACTCCGTGAGGATATTGCCATATCGGCATATAAAGAATTATTTCAAATATTAAACTTTTGAATTATTGGCGGGAATGGTTTTAATTATAGCTAAATTTCCATTAAAATATTATGTGTAAAGAGTTTAGATTTAAGAGTAGAAGACTTATTGGTAAATCTCGATGACTAAGACAACTTTTGTTTTACTTTTACTACTAAAATAAGATTACTCAACCAGATGACCAAATTAGCATATTTATTAGCATGAAATCATCTTTCAATGTGAAACTTTATAAACGAATGTTAAATGTACAAAATCATTATCATGGCACCATAATATTGCTTATGTCTCCGATTTTCATTAGGTTTACCAATAAATATGAATTTTAGATTGTCGGTCCTTCAAATCTACACAATAAAGGGCAAGAAAACAATTAAACCCAATGAATTTATTGAATTAATCAAGTGGTATACCACAAAAAGCCTAGAACTATTTTGTAATGATTGCTATTAGTTAGTAAGATAGTTAATTGAAAACTTAATTTTGTAGTGAAATTTATAGGGATGTCATTTTTTCTATAAAGAAAAAAAATAACTGAGACAAGTTTATTTATTGTTAAACTGACTAAATGATACTTTAGGAGATATCTTACTAAAATAATATGATATGATATAATTAGACCTTTTTTTGAAAGATGAAGATATATATATATATATATATATATACATATATATATATATATATATTTTACAACATTTCATTACCTAAATAGAAGATAACTTTTAAATATCGAATAAAAACATTCCCTAGTTAACAAATAGAATAAATCAAAACTTAAGATTAAGGTGAACACCGAAATAAACCTAGTTTTTAAGTGAATCACATGTACAAAAGAATCCTCCCTTCATGTGCTCCTCAAAAAGAAATATTGATCACTAAGAACATAATACTACTCATTGAATCTAGAACAATGAAAGTGTTCAGCATTTTATTCGAAACAAAATAAGAAAAGTGTTTAGCTTGCAAAAGTCAAATGAAAGATAAATATGGGATGACATAAATGCAATTGTAAATTTAAATAATATCATTTTGTGCGATCATTAATATTATCACAAATATTATGAGAAGTTAAAAATAGAACCCGACAACATGAGTCTCCCAAATTTAGGACACAAAATAGATACTAATAATATTATATAGATAAGCTATTGGGATTTGTATTGAATTTAGTAAGAGAGTTTTTTATAGAAATAGAACAAATTGACTGAAACACGATACAACAGTTATGCAACACATCATACAACGATGTTCCACCCATAATATCTAACGTAGATTCCGTATTAAATAGAATAACAAGTGTAAGGGTAAAAAAATCAATCGCACCATGGTCAAAGTATGTTATACACTTGTTTTTTTTTTTTTTGGTTATAAATTATTGGTTTTCAATAACTATATCTGATTCGACTAAATTTGATTTGAGTCTGGCGCCTCAAGGGGTAAAATTCTCTTGTCATACGCATGACTCAAATTTGAGATCTCCTTACATTTCCATCGCTTGCGAAGCGGAAAAGGAATGCTCAATATAGAATCCAAAGTAATCGATCATATTCTAAGGTCACATGACATCTAATCACCATGAAGAACGACAAGCTAGATTAGGGCTTTTGTCGAACCCGACTTAATTGGAGCCCACCAAGGTCATACCTAGTCGAATGGAGCTCCCAACAATCAAATTAGGCCTAATTAGTTAGAAGGGTTCAAATTGATATTGTATAGAACAGGTGTTCAAATGTGGGTTCAAGATTTGTCTACTTATAGAGGATTACCATAACTAAATGCAACCTTATTATTTCATCTAGTATCATGCTTGTTGGATTACCACTTTCCACCGTTGCATAATATATGTTTCTAAGTTGCACATAATTACTAACTCCTCAAATTGTGATTCAAGAATAGGCACATGTCCCATAAACACAAAATCCAATACGGGAATAAGAAGAAACCATGAATAGGGAAGAACGCCATCATGATTTCACATTTATAATGGTAGGTTAAGGTAAAAGAGGAAGGTTTTGATTTAATTCAGGAAAAATATGGTTGAATTGGTGAATGTGAAGGCACAAATGACTTGCTAAGAGAAGGGATTTTTCTAAGTGTTTGGAGGGATATTATGAAGATTGGGGAAGCAAGTAACAATAATGAAAAAAAAAATTGAAAAAGGAATTCTCATGGGTAGCTGGTATTGGTAAGAAGATCAAGTTTTTGGAAGAAAGTCTGAGTGGGAATTGCTCCTCTTAAGGAAGTGGTTTCTGAGATTGTTTCAGATTAACAATAAAATGGCTAAATTATATAGTTGATTTTGGAGCTTGGGAAGGGAATGAGTAGAAATTAGAAGAATTAATGTAGAATGACACTATCATGTTGAGAACAAAAGGAAGAGGAGATTAAGCACATAGAGTAACCCTAAAATTAAGGTAGACTAGACTCCAGAGCCTATCTTTTATTTTTTCCCACCCCCCTCTCCTAAGTGGGAGCATTGTACCATAAATGAAAGCATATATCCTAAAAACCCCAAAAGGAAAGAATCAAATAAAAGGAAGAAAAAACCTTATTTTCTTTTAATGCCTATAGAAATGTATACTTTTTTCTATTTATTCGTTAAGAAATTTAATTAGATATAGTTTTCTTTTAAGATATCTAATCATTTTTTATTTATTAGAAAAATTTTTTGCTCTAGATAAAAATCTTTAGTCCTATAAATAACAACAGATGATAGGGTACTTGGAGGAGAAGGCCAGTCGATTTGGTAGTCAGTTTTCGGTATCACAGGATACCCTCGATCAGAGGGGCGGGGGCACTGGAGCGGAGGAGACGTTTAAAGCCTCACTTGTTGAGAAGGAAGAAGAGATAAAGCGCTTAAGGCTGGATCTAGCCTTGTGCCGAGGGCATTGTAAGAAGCTAGAGCTGAGGTGAAGTTCACGAGGCACGCTTGCAAATCGCCGAGACGTTGGTTCAATTGCGTGAAGAGTCTCTTCGGGCAACGGAATGGAAAACGGCTGACCCCTTTTAGATGAGGAACAATTAACAATTTTGTCTACTATTATGGCCCTGATTGCTAGAGTTGAGGTTAGGTATAGTTGAGATTGGGAGGGTTTTCCGTGCAAATTTTATTGATACTATGATAATCTTTTGTATTTATTTTCTCTAATTCTATATGCAAAACACTATTTTTTCTTAAAAAAATATATATTACAAGTAGAATAACACTAAATAGAAACAATTTGAGGCAAACTGAGGACACCTATCCGGGCCTCTTTTGTTTTTACTTGATCCCTTCCTTTTAGTGAGAGAATGGGCTTTTATGTTGTTGCAATGGACCAACAGAACTTCTGTGATCTATGACCCTGATAAAAGGGGGAGAGGGCAACAAATGTTTGTCCACGCTGACCCTCCTGAAAATGACCAAGCGTGGACAGGGGTCTTCTGGTCTGGTATGGTCTCTAAACTACATCTTGCTGTAGTGTCAGACACACCTCTATCTCTTCGCCCTAAGAATTTAAATACAAAATAAGTTATTTGAACCCTTCCATTTTTCTTGTTTGGCTATACAAAGCAATGAGGGGGGCTCATAGGGGATTGAAATGATCACTAGGGCTCGAAATCTCTAATTGTGCTTGATAATTCTTGGTCAGAATGTATGAATTTGATTTGTGGTTTTAGGTCCTTTAAGCATTACTTAATCCGCTTTCACAGAAAAATCTGGAGATCTAGTGAGATAATTGTAATTTTTTTGCACGTGATAATTTTGATTTGACTTCTTAATTTTTACAAGTTGTTTCTATGGCTTAGAGTTGGTTTGGTGGTTTAAAAATGCAATTGGCTTTGTAAGCTACTTACCTTTAAAGAGTATAAACAACTTGCAGTTATGCATATGTATTTGAAAATTTGTGTCTTCTTTCTGTCCTTAGGGGCTTAAGTACTACGGTAGGACAGATGACTGCAAGCATAGACCAGCACGCAAGTTGTCTCAGACCTGGTCTGATCCTTGAGCTGTATTAGAAGTAGCATTCTGAAAGTCTGTTCTAAAACTAGGAAAAGAGAAATTTGTTGTTTCAGCTCATTTCACTTGGGAGCACTTGGTTTTCTTTTCAAAATGGACTGATTTCTAATATTAGATAATTTTCTAAGTAATATATAAATATGTTTGGTTTGGTTATCTGATTGATCTGATATATCATATTTTTTTTTGATATAATATCTGAATTTAGAAAATATCAATATTGATCTGGATATATGCACTTATTTATTGAGACTTCTGGACTAAATGATGACATACTATTTGACATTGCATGTTTCCTTTTGTTGGTATCCACTGTTGTCAAGATTCTTCCTTTTCCTGTGGGGAGGGTCAAGAATTTTCCTTTGCACATCTACAATGTAAGGGATGCTCAATTTACTCAAAGGTTATTCAAAACTGGTGGCTAAGCATGTTTTCTCCTTTGATACCTACTCAGTAGGGTTATGCCCAACTAGTGGCTTAAGTAAGTATAGGTTTTTTTCTGAGAAAACTACAAATTTGTCCAAAATTGTCCCTTGAACTTTTACCTTTTTTGCAAATAACCCCTTGAACTTTTAATTTTTGCAAGAGCATGCGACATCCCGTCAATTTTGGTAAAATTGGTTTTCCATTCAAGTCTGTTAGGCCTACCATCCGGAAAGTCACATGCATCTGACTGGGGGCAATTATATAATTTTTCTATTATAATAATAACAAAAAAAAGAAACCTTAATTAAACAAAAACTCTCTTCCTTTGTCCCTCTCTCTCTCTCTCCCCTCACTTTTGCGATTCACACCTTCTTCACGACTTGCGACTGCCGCTGTAGAACTGCAACCACCACCAGTGACCCACCTCCGGTATTCACCTCTCACTCTCTGTTTCTCTCTCTCAAATCGTCTCTCCAATCTTCCATGAATACTTAAACAAATGACAATGAGACAACAACATCTATCTCCATATTCGTCATCGCACTCCCACCACCACCATCGCCTAATCCAAGGCCCTAGAAATCAGAGTCCCAATCCTAATCACAGATAGCAATGAAAAAGGGAGAAAAAGGGGGGCAAAAAAGAAGGAGAAAGAGAGAGGAAAAAAGGACGACAGTGGGTTGAGTTTCACCTCCAATGAAGGTTGCTGGAGGAGAACAATGGGAAAGAAAGCGAGTATGATTTTTCTGAGATGAAAGGAACAGTCTTAAGCTTTAATCTATCTGGTTTCTTGTGCCTCATAGAGGTCTTATGGCTTAACAAACAAAGACACAGCAAAGAGAGAGAAATGGTCTCTTTGACCTTTTATGGGGTGCTTACTTTTCTCCATGATCTCTAAGGACTAAAAGAAAAACTTTGGAAAATTCTGACCTGTTTATGTGGATTTTTCTTTTTTGATTTTGGTCCTTGAGACAACTTTGGTTGAAGCCCCTGACTATGGAGATATCTGTTTTGGATAAATAAATCAGCTGGCTTGGTGTGAATTCCCTTTCTGGAGGTACTCCTGGAGTTGCTGAGTGTTTTTTTTTTCCTCTTAAGTTCCTTGAAAGATGGTCGTCTCACTACCCTATTGAAAAGTTACACTATTATGTGATGTCCTATAAGAAAACCTTAACGTTAGCTGCAAATATTCTGTATGGTCATTGCCTGTTCTGGCCTTGGTGCATGCATTGTGAAAAATTAGTGCACATATTTTGAGTTTTTTGCAGTGTGCTGGTGAAGATGAGAGCAGTGATGACGAAGGAATGCTTTGTGAGTAACAAGTTTATCCTTTTCAGCTACTTTGATGCTCAATCTTTTCATAGCAGTACAGATATACTTCTCAATATCTAAAGTTTACTGCACCTCATTTATTTTATTGACATGTTGCCTCGAAAAATTAGCCTGTTGTCTTGTGTAATAAGATCTGGGAGCCAAGAAGTTCAATACCTAGGCGTTGACACAGCACAAATCTGAATTTAACCAATACTTGTGTGATTGTTCAGTTGAGCACAAATGGTGCATTCGTAGACATTTTGCACTAAATTATGAACCATGGAAGACCACATTAAGAGTGGAGATATGGTCATCCTATCCAAAAAAGAAGAAAAAAAGGATGAAAGATCTAAATATGATCAACATGAGTTTCGAGGTGTAGACATTTATCACTTGTGTGTACTCTTTTCTTGGTTGTGTTGCAGATCTTCTGCCTGTGTACAGTGTGGAGTTAGCATCTCAAAATTTGAAAGGAATTTTGGGTTCCATCACTCGATTCTCGTGACAATTGGGAATAAACTTGACTTATTTGTGGGGACCTTTAGTCTTGAATAATGCTGTGGCACAGCATGCACAACGACATTGTGAGAACAGCGAATTCCTTTGCTTTTTTTTTTTTTTTTGTGTGTAACAACCGGTATTCGGAGTCATACTCCAACCTGTTGTCAACCCAATTTAAGGAAGAACTCCCATGGGGTAATTTTTTTCATTCCTAAATTTTGATCGGGACTTCGTTAAGGGACCTAACATCCTTACCCACTAGGTCAACAGCCTGTCGGTGAAAATTCCTTTACTTCTGATGCTACTTAAATTGGCTTAGGTACGGTGGCCGTGTTTGATCCACAATAGGTTGGAATATCCTATGGAGTGGCTGTTGGGGTGATGTTAATCGCTAGCTTTGACCTCGTACGGGGAGGCCAAGACCATGGTTGTGGTAACTGGGTTGTGACTAGATCCGGCCATATTTCGTTTGGCTGCAACTGTGACGTTCCCAGTGCAGTAGGTCTTGAAGGCAATGCTATACCATAGAAATTATTCCTCCAGTGAAAATTGTCTCTCTTTCCAAGTTCAATTCATGTGTTTTGATTAGGTGAATGATCTCTTCCATTGAGTTTCCTTGTTTCTTTGGAAATTGCTCTTGAAACAGAGCATGTCTCTCAGGTTAGTTTTTTGACCGACTTTAAAGTTATTTATTTTTATTTTTATTTTTAATTTTTAAAAAGGATTTCGAACCTTGCCTCCCTCATCCATAATTATTTGTTATTTATGATTATTGTTATTATCATTATTTATTCTTTAAGGGCACAAATTTTATTCATTTCTCATAGTTTAATTTTTGATCATCGAGCTGAGTTAAGTCAATACACTACTCTACACGAACTCAACTAGATTGAAAATTGCCCTACTCGATACTCGAACTCGATCGAGTCTGAATTTTTAAACTCGAACTCAACTTGAAAGGAATTTTATAATACTTGAACTTGACTTGGCTCAACTCGAATACTTGTAGAGATCGAGTTCGAACTCAAGTTTGAATGTAAACTAAAATTTAAAATTAAAATTTATAAAAATTTCATAAAATATAATATAACATATAAAAACTCGATTAGGTTCGTGAACATTTTGACTCAAGTATTTTAATATTCGAACTTGTCTCGATACTTAAATTAATATATTTGAATTTGGTTCGAACTCAATTAAAACTCGATTAAATCAAACTGAATTCAAGTATGCCTCGAGTTGAGTTCGAGCTACTTGCAAGTAGCTCGACTCACTTATACCCCTATCTGAGAGGAGAAATATTGAGATAGGCCGTTGAAAACGTCGTGGTAGATCCAAAGACGAATCAATTAGGAGATGTGAGACTTTAAATATATGAGATTTTGTAAAACATTGAAATAGTCTGTTAAAAATCTAGATATAAGTTATACATAAAAATATGAATGTCAAGAGTTTAGTTGAGAAAATGAATATTAGTCTAGATATGAATTTTAGTTCACTAACATATTAAATTTTAGTTGAGAGTTTAAAATCGATTATTTGAATTTTTACATATGAATGTAAAAATATGAATGTCAAGAGTTTAGTTGAGAAAATCTAGATATAAGTTATACATAAAAACTCGAGTTTGAATATGAACTAAAATTTAAAATTAAAATTTATAAAAATTTCATAAAATATAATATAATATATAAAAACTCGATTAGGTTCGTGAACATTTTGACTCAAGTATTTTAATATTCGAACTTGTCTCGATACTTAAATTAATATATTCGGACCCGGTCGAACTCAATTAAAACTCGATTAAATCAAATTGAATTCAAGTATGCCTCGAGTCGAGCTCGAGCTACTTGCGAGTAGCTCGACTCACTTATACCCTTATCTAAGAGGAGAAATGTCGAGATAGGCTGTTGAAAATGTTGTGGTAGATCCAAAGACGAATCAATTAGGAGATGTGAGACTTTAAATATATGAGATTTTGTAAAACATTGAAATAGTCTGTTAAAAATCTAGATATAAATTATACATAAAAATATGAATGTCAAGAGTTTAGTTGAGAAAATGACTTTAGATATGGAGAGTGGCGTAGGAGAATCCAAAATAATTAAATTATCTCTTTTAATATTTTAAGTTTCTATAAATATTTTTTCATTATTTTTATTTTATTTTATTTTTTAATGTTATCTCCTCTCTTTTTTAATATAATGTTTTTCTTTTTTTTTTTTCCCACTATCCTATATGTGTGTTTCAAATAATCGATTTTAAATTTTAGAATTAAGGTTCAGATTGATGTTTTTATTCGAGAAAGAGAAGCGAAGAAGAGAGCGACTATGGGGGTAGATTTAACATTTCGCTTAGAATAAATTTGTTATTTCAACCATGTATGCTTATAAGCGTTGATTAAATTGAATTGGAATCAAGAGTTGAAAAGAAATCCATGTAATTTGTTTGAATTAATTGAATGGGAAAAAGGTTTAGGAACGAAAGTCTCAAATTATATGAGATTTCTTAAATTCGACTGAATGCATGAGGTTATAAAATCTATTATTAAAATTTTTAATTCCAAATTCAATTTCAATATTCACGACTGGGAACCAAGCTTCTTCTTAGATTTAATGAATGGATGATTGAAGGATCGCTGCTGTCAAAATTAATAGCTCATGGGAGGTTATTGCAAAAATTAAAAGGTTAGGGTAGGGCGCTGTTTGCAGGAATGTCGGGGGTAGTATTGCAAGTTTCCCTTTTCTATTATTCGTTGGCGATGGTTCACAAACTTGAGAAATGCCTTAATTTTTTCACCTCTCCTTTTCCTTTCTAGGCTGTTTTCAGAGATTATTTTTATCTAACAGACTGCTATCATCTCACTAGTTATAATTACAATGACAAGTTTCTTTCTTTTCCCAGGCGGTAGGTAAGGCTTGGCCTACATACCAGTGGATCTCTTTCCATCATGTATAAAGTTTTATTCCATTCTTATTTTTTATTGGTGAGATTGATATATATATATATATATATATATATATATGTATGTATGCATGTATGTATATATAATATTTTTACAATTTAAAATATCAATTCAATAAACATGAATTTGATTAAATTCTAAAAGTAAAATTATGCAATATAAACACACTATCAACTATTTAAAAATAAATTTCAAAATTTAAAATATTTTCAAATGAACAAAATTCAGAAATAGTTAAACTAATTTTACATAGTTAAAATGCTAAAATATTAAAAAAAAAAAAAAAAGATGAGATTAGAGCTTAGGTTTTTCAGGAAAGAGTTATAATTTTGTCTCTATTTTTTTTAATTATAATTTCGTCTAAAAAAAAGGAATAGGTAAAATATATTCGGAAGGTTTCGGCCCGTATAGGTCAAAATTTTTGAAACTGGTCGAGATGTCGAGCGACATAAAATTTATTTCATTTTATGAATTTAGAATGTATATGAAATATAAAAATACTCCCTGAATTTAGAATCAAAATTTTCAAAAAATATAAAAACCTTTCATTAACTATAAAAATGTGTAAAACTAACCCTTCCATCCATATTCCGTTTATTTTTACTATGAAAGTAATAAAAATATTAATTTTTTATTTAAAAATTAAGAATAAGAAAAATTATTTAAAAAAAAAAATCAACTCTCCCTTTTCCTCTCCCTTGTGCTGCCATGGTTGTTGAAGCAGCCATAGCCACCGCCTCCAAGGGGCCTCTCCCCACCTACATTGGGTAGAAAAAGAGGCACTCAACCGCCGGTCATCGGGAAGAGAGGTGACACTGTGACAAAGGGCTTAAAGCCCAAAAAAGATTTTGCAAGATAAAAAAATAAATATATTAATATATCGATGATATAATGCGTAAATCATTGTGTTTCTTAATAAAAGTCATTTATTTGATTTATGATTTCAACATAGAATTAATTATGTTGGGAATTTTTTATCTTTTAAGAGAAATCTCAATCGAATTAATTTGAATTAATCAAAATAAAATTTTAAATATTGAATGATGTACCGATTCAAAAGATAAAAAAAATTTAATATTATACATATTTATATATTTTAAGAAAGGATACTCAATAGAAAATTTAAGTATAGTATAAAAAGTTTAAGATATTTTAATATTTAAAGTCTGTTTAATTAAATTTATCTAGAATAATTTACAAACTCTTAGAGTTATATATATATTTTTTGAATTTGTAAACTCTTATTTCTTATTTTAAAAATAAGTTATTAAAATATTTAAGTAAAATAAGATAAAACAAATTATAAGACATTATGTGAAATTATAAGTTGTTGTGTTTAATAATAATGAGTTATTATAAATTCTTTTTAATATATTAAAATGACTAAAAATAATATTTCTTAAGGACAGTTCATATAGTAGATATCTCTCACTTTCACCAATTTTTCACTGATTCAATATTGCTTGATTAGTTATCATTAATATCGTGTAAATGGTTATTTATTAATATGATAAAAATAAAAGTGAATAAAAATAAAATATTAAAATTATTGATTTTATTTATTATTTTAAAATATAAATAAAAATTAAGTTAAAGTGCATCTGGAAAAATATTTAGGAACATGCTAATTTAGCATTGATATAATTAATTAAATCTGTAACAACTAAAATCGAAAATAATTTTAAGTGGACCGTAAAATTAAGTTAAGAATTTTGTATTTTTTAATACTTTTAGAATTCTCTACTGTGTCTGTGTGAAATAATAAGGATGGAAGGGCATTCAAACGATGTGGAGAAGATTCCAGAACGAGAACGAAATTATCCGAACCCCTCCCGAATAAAAGAAGGAGAACTAAAGGACAATTTCGTAGTTCTGGGGAAAAGTAAGGGCAGTAGATGCAAATATAACGCGTAATTTTATGCCGACCTGTCCCTTTCGTCCACAGTTCGTAGTCGGATGAACGTTTCCCCTCAAAACCAGAGGATAAACATCTCCCTCTCTCTCTCCCCCTCCCCGTCCCCCCCGCCTCCATTTTTCGATCTCCCTTCTCTTTCTCTCTTGCGATCTACTGAAAGAAGAATCTTTTCCTTTAATTCCGACAAGTTTTCTTAAAATAAAACTTTAATTTGTCTCCGAATTCCGAGGTCGAAGCGGACGATGCAGATTTGTGCTTGATTAGGAAGTCGAAGACGGAGAAGTTTTTTACGAGATCTGACTTTTCTGGGATTTGGAGGTTAGGTTTCATTTTTATTTTTCTCGATTAACATCTTCCTTACCTTTTTCTTTTCGATTAATTTTTTCTTTTCGAAGTTTCATTATAATTTGATTTTAGGGTTTTCCTTGTTATGCTTCTGTTTATTACGTTTGGTGTTGTGAGGCTAGGTTTTAACTGACTTGAACCTTTTTTATGCTGGATTTGCCGAAGGCGTACCCATAATTTCAGGGTTTGAGTCGGTGCTGTCTTGTATTTTGTTGTTAGGTTGAATTATAGGGACGCGATTTTCTATACCTAGTGGTTTGATTTTGGCTGCAATTATTAGGGCATGACTTTGAACTTGAAGGGCGGAGTTCTGTTCCCTATTTTGTTTTGGGGTGGGGGGGCATGTTAGTTTTTCTTCGTTGTTTTGCATTCATTTTTTTTCCCTGCTGAAGCTGTTTTCCTCGTGAGCAATCTTTTAAATCTTATCTGTAAATCCTTGATTATTTTTTAATCAATGGGACTTTGGGATTTGGAGCTGTAAATTTTAGCGCCTAGCTAGGTGCTGGTATTTTGGATGAGTTGCACGCACGATGGGCTTGTAGTGTTCAATATTAGGACCGTTTTCACTTCTTAGGTATAGAAGTATTGTCCATAAAGTTTGAGCTGTTGGAATAGAAGGAAATGGCTTACATACGCGATGTATGACGCAGTCAGGATTTCTATTAATCTTTTAGTTCAACATTCAACTGTAGACATTTTGAATAAGTTGACTAAAATTGCAGTCAAACATAGCGCCAAACATAGAGGAAGTGTTTAGGGCAAATAGATCTCAACAATTAGGTGTAGATTAGGGTGATTGGGGTTCGAATGTGTAAATAAAACCAAATAAAATCTGGATTATAATAAAGTGTCTACTATGATCAAATTTATACTAATTTAAACAGACCCTAATTTTGGAATAAAACTTTCTAATTTGTTAAGTAGAATGGAAACAAAAAAAGGAAACCTCCTAGATAGAAATTAAATAAAGAAGTGGGAACTTTCTAATTCTTTGGATCCTCCTGCATTAAGATTGCTCAAAACAGCCCATATCTCCCCAAAGATGCTGTTTAGGATCTTATTTATTGGTTTATATCTTCTAGGTTGATCCATCTGTTTTGTTTCTAATGGTAGTTCTTATGTTGGTGTAAATAAGGCTTGTTTTATAAGGCATTATCAGCTTCTGGATCAAGCCATATGGAAATGATGTAATCCTTTTCTCTTCTTTTTGTGGTTCCTTCCCAGTCACATACTTCTTTATTGATTCTTTGCTTTCGTCGAGGACATTTTTCATTTCTGTTGGTACCAATAGCATTATGTTGTATGAGCCATTTATGGTTTTAAATGGTAATCGTGAGGCTTATCTTAATGTAATTCCCAAGTTCTGCTTGTTTCATGTGTACTTATCACTTTGGTTGATGCCGCTAGGTTTATGTCTAATGTTAGTTCCAATTGTCTAATCATGTTTCTCCCTCTGTCTCTCAATGAGTGTCGAACCATGTCTCTTCTTTTGCTTTCCGTGACATTAGTCTTGAGGCTTATCTCAAGGTAATTCCCAAGTTGCACTTGTTTCATGTGTAACTACACTTTCAAATGATGATGGGGTTTTGGGTTAGTTGACCCTGCTAGGTTTATGTTGAATGCTCAATTTCAATTGTCTAATCATCTCTCTCTCTATCTCAATAAGTGTAACAATGTCTCTTGCTTTTTGTGACATCAGTCTTTAATGATATTAGACTGTATCTTTCATGTCTTTTTTCTTACTACAACGATTTTAAGTCATCTAAATTGTGACTTAGTTGATCCTTTTGGTAATCATTTTTCTTCCTGTTGATTTCTCAATGCTGGGGGGGGTCCATCTCACTTCAACTTCTGACACAACAAAATAACCCATTGTTAAGAATGAAAGCTGGGGATTTCATTAGGAATATAAACTCTTTATAATTTCACTTCGCAGCAATTTGAACTTCTTTAAATTAGTTAGTGACATGAAACTTAATGGAAACTTGGATTCTTGTGGCCAGTTTTGGTTAAGTTGGGACTAGAATTTGGTTTGAGTTGAGTTGAGCAATTTAAACTTCACTAGAATATATATCAATATGGTTGTGAAATTCAGTTTACCCATGTGATCATAAATGTCAGTCTATTTTTTTTCCCCTCTTAAGCGACAATGGAGAAACTTTTTTTTATTCTGTAAAAGGTTTTGACTTATTTGCATGCAGGCTAATATTGGTATTGGTTTAGGGTTCACATTTTTAGAAGACCATGTCCCATTACCAAGCAGATGATGTTGATCACATGGAAGATGACTACGAAATGGAAGGTGCAGATGATGATATCGATGAGGAATTCCGTGCCAGAGAGATGGCTGGTTCAGACTCTGATGTTGATGAATATGATCACTTGGTTTGTCTATTTACTTTATTAATCTCATTAAATGATCGGTAGCAATATGATATTGTTGTACTTTGTCATTATGCACATTGATAAATGAAGAAGTATGCAATTGGTGGTCTAGGCTTTAGTTACAATATTTCTGGGTGTCATTTTGTTTGGAGGTTGTCCTCAAGAAAATTGTGGTCCTTCTGCAGAATAATAAAGTGGTAGATACTTCCTCTGCTGAAGCTAGGGGAGGACAGGATATTCAAGGGATACCTTGGGATAGGCTTAGCATTACTAGGGAGAAATACAGGCAAACTCGGTTGGAGCAGTACAAGAACTACGAGAATATCCCTCAATCTGGGGAGGGTTCTGAAAAGGTGAAGCCTTTGGCTTCTTTCATTTTCTCTCCCTTTAAGACAACATCCTTCATTTTGCTGTGACTAAATTTTGCTTCTTTTTTTCTGGATAAAAAATAAAAGAAAATAGTGATGGCATCTTTTCCTGAATATTTCCTAATTATGTTGTATCATCTACTCTTCTTGCTTATAAACAGGAGTGCAAAATCACAAAGAAAGGGGCAATGTATTATGAATTCAGACGGAACTCAAGATCTGTGAAATCAACAATACTACATTTCCAGGTCAGCTTTTCCAACATCCTTTTACCTCTTGCACATGATGATTGATTGGCAGAGAATCCATAGCAACATAATGAATTGTTACTTTTTTTTTTCTCCTCTCCTTTCTGCTCATGGAATCTCTCACAGTTGAATAGCTTTCTCTGGTTATGGTTCTGTTGAAACTACTTTTAGTTGTATGCCTCTTGGTTTTTTGTGCTCTTTATGGTTGTAAATATAGATAAATCCACTTATTTGTCCTAAGGTGCACTAAGCCGGAGAAAATAGTTGGATGAGGTATGCGCTGCTAGTGTTAAACCTTGTTGTCATTGCCTGCTTCATATGCTACATTATTTCTTTCAGATAACTTTCTTAGCTCTTTCTATGTGCTTTGTTCTATTGTTCTTAGGAAGCATCTCCTTGGTGCTCTTTAGTTGTCTTTTTTATTTTCACCTATCAGAAAAGCAGAAAGGGGTGGGGGAAGCACTAGTATTTAAGCAAAGGTCAAGATGGCCTTTATATCAAGTAAATTGGTTGGATTGCGTAGGCATGGGAAAGATGGTCCTTATGAGTATCTTAAGGAAACAAACACTCCATTTTTAATTATAGTAATATAAAGATCTCTAGAAGTGTTTGATAAGTAGACAGTGTCTCTTAGAATAATAAAAATCTGACAGGCCACGCACAATTCTGGGTAATGTATGACAAGTGGCTTGCCTAACATAGATGACTTTATATCACCCTTCTTTTGTTTTTGTTTTTTGTGTTACAAAATTTTATGTAATTATTTGCTTGGCGACCCTTATTCAAATGTTTGATTTCCCTGCAAAGGGAGTGTGGTGAGATGGATGTCCAATCCTGCAGCAGCTAGTTGCTTGGTCTTAGTTTTGGGCTGATCTATTTCTTTTTGTATCCCCCAAAGGAAAGTGCTATAGAGTATCATTGGCCTTTTGTGGATATATTTCATCAGGAGGTTTTGACCTCCCAACATTGTTTTCTTACTTCTGAATGTCCACAAATTCTGCTTTTTTTTGGATTGTCCACATGAAAGATCTTATGATTTTCACTCTTGAGAGCTCCTTTAACTACAACCAGTGGCATAGAAGTGTGCAGGGTAGAAATGAAAGTGTCATCACCTACATCTTAGAAGCTCTTTCCATCTTTAAGATACCTGCTGGACCTCATATAAATTCACATTAACCTTTTTGATCTTAAGTTATCACCTGACTTGGCCGTAGTTCTACAGCACCATCACCTGATGGAAGTTTCTTTTAACCATAAATTATCTGCAGCTACAATCATAGCCACAACTCTTGTTCATTATGAAACTTCTGATAAAAGTGATTTTTCCTTTAGTGATCTTTCTGCCAACTTCTGATGGGCATTGTTTCTTTCTCCTCCAGATACGATTTGTAAAAGTTTCAACTTTTGCAATACTATACCACTGCTGATATAGGAGTTGATCTTGCCAATTCTAATCTGCGTGAGTTGGAAATGGGAGGAAATACCATATATTTGAGTATGTGATTGAGTTGCACATAGAAATTCTTTTCTTATGCAGCAGCAATTTGTGGAAGTTTCTTATTGCATCTCTATGTCTACCTGCAATGTTGTTCTTGTCTATGACTTGGGGTGACAATACTTGTTGCTTTTGCAGTTGAGGAATTTGGTATGGGCTACATCAAAGCATGATGTATACCTGATGTCAAATTTCTTTGTCCTTCATTGGTCAGCATTGACATATAACAAGACAGAAGTTCTGAATGTTTTGGGGCATGTGGCACCAAATGAGGTGAGTCTTATGTATTTAACGAGATACAGTGGTAATGAATATCCATAAGATATTCATTTTTCTGTTAAAAAAACTTGAGATTTACTATTTTTTTCTCTCTATTTTCCTATGAAGAAACATCCTGGAAGTTTGTTGGAAGGGTTTACACAGACTCAAGTTAGCACTCTTGCAGTAAAAGATAACTTACTAGTTGCCGGAGGATTCCAGGGAGAATTGATCTGCAAGGTTGGTGGTTCTTCATTCTTGTCCTGCATCATTTCTATCCAAAATGAATGCATGAATTTCGAAGCCTTGGTCTCTCCAAGTGGAAGGCCAGTCATAAAACTTGCAGACACCCTTCACATTATGACCACAGTTACAGGTGGTGTTGCTGCAATTGTACATGAGTATGTTGCGTGTTATCTTTTGACTGTATTTTCCCCTTAATTGATCAGCCACCAGGGGTTTGAAATATGACCGGGATTGTTTTATCTTCCGATTCTTTTTATTTAGAGATCTAGATTCTAGTCATGAATCATGATAGTAGTCAAACATTGATGTCCAGGTGGCTCCATAAAACTGTGGTGCTTTTAATTAATTAATAGAAAATTAAGTTCCTGAGGTCAGCTTAGCTCTTGACTGGGGTGTTCCTTTAACTCCTACAACAACAACAACAACAAACTACCTTTAACTCATGTAAATATATATAAGTACAAAGACTGATTCTTTTAAATCGTTTTTGCTGTAGTATCTGGATCGACCTGGAGTAAGCTTCTGTTCTAGGACAACCTATGATGATAATGCAATCACCAATGCCGTTGAGATTTATGTCACTCCCAGGTAGCATCTCTTTTATGTCACTCCCAGGTGGCATTCTCGTTGAACATTGTGCAGTCATTTACCCCATAACCTATTCTCCTTGCCAGAGGAGAATTTATTATTTAAAATATTGTTTTGACTCTTTATCTTTACTTCTTCCTTTTTTGCTCAACTTTTTCCTTTAATGTTAACAAGCAATGCAGAAGATAAGACTGATTTGTTGTTGATCATAATTAATTACACAGTGGTGCAGTTCACTTCACAGCATCCAATAATGATTGTGGGGTTAGAGACTTTGACATGGAAAAATTTCAGCTTTCTAGGCATTTCACTTTTCCTTGGCCAGTTAATGTAAGTTTTAATACTTGTCCCTATATTTTTTCCTTATCCTGATCTTTACTATACTATGCTACTTGGTTTGTGTTTCAACTTTTTTAATTAGTTGTGCCTCTATGTTGATGAGAGATTCAGTAATTTCCAACTCTTTCTTTTGTTTTGAGCCAATGTCTGCAAAGCACAGGGTTATTATTGTGTTCAATTTTCTTTTTCTCAAAACATATCTGACTGGTCATTGAGGAATTTTAATCCTTTGTCCAAAAGGATTTAGCTTAAAATAAGATGGAAGATGGCATGTCAAATGAAAATGTATGTGAAGGTTGTAGAGGTTAAACATTTTGGTACTAATAACTTGCATAGTGAGAAACAGTAAGGTTACTTAATTTTAAAGCATTTGCATCTTTTGCGATTTAAAAAAAGGAAAGAATAATGGTGCAATTGATATAACAAATCTATTGGGTCGGAGAAAAGGGATTCCCCCCTCCCTCTCCCCCCAAAAAAAAAAAGTAGCAATGCAGAGTATGAAAGTATCTTTGTCAAACTAAGGATTGTACGAGTCATCAGAAATCTTATTTTGAAGTATCTCAGTTTGGGGGATTGAATCTCTGCGATGAACCTCTTTATCCAAACATTGGGTTTTTTTCTTATTGGTGTATTATTCCTCTGCATTTTATTCTTTCTTCTTAACATATTAATTCTTTTTCTATATAAAAAGGCACATATATGTGTGATGTCCACGTGGGGAAAGACAAGCATAAATTTATACAAGCTACCAAACAGTGCTTAGATCTGCAGAAGGGCATGTGCTAACACATATGCAAAGACAAATGCTAATGTTGTTTATTTTGCAATCTGTTGTTCTGGAGTATTATTTATGCCTCAAACATTGATTTGTAATTAAATGCATTAGTTTGAAAAGTAGGGATGCACTTGCAGCAGAGCAAGTGATGCCAGACTCACATCATTTTTATACTGTCGGTTGACCTTAAATCAACCATCCATAAAAATGTTAGATTTCTTTTTCGATATTTTGACTAACTTCTTTTTCCTCTTTCATTTCTACTTTCTTTTTCTTGTGCTCTCTCTTCCTCTCTCTCTATACACACACGCATAATGCGAACCCATAGACAACTTCTGAAGTAGCTGAAGTATAGAATATGAGCAACAACAAATGATTGCTAAAGACTACAATGAAGATTTTTGATGATCTTTTTGTTCCTTTTTCTCTACATATTTTAGTAAAATATTCTAAATAAATTATGTTCAACATTTGATATTCAAGTGGCTTCTTTTGCTGTGAATTATTCAAGTGAAAATTATTTTTTGTACCGCAATCTGTGTCCACATGCAAATAAGCATCACACATTAAAAATCTATATTGTGTGGACACTAGTGGCTATGTTGTGCCTAAAGTCCTTTGGACACGATGCCGTACCACTTTTTGTAACTTAGAATAGTGTAAAATTTTTATGACTTTTGTTGTGTTGTATCCTTTTGTTGGTGTCCGGTTCTGTATCTATGCTTTATTACTAAAAATCCACAAAATGTTTTGAATGCTAGATCTTGCAGAGGCGATAATCTAATTATATGTGACCATTTGCTATTTGTAATCAACCCTGTCTCGGGATAAAGATTATTGTAACCTCCAGGATATTTTGAAGAAGGTAGCTAACTGTTCAGGATGAATTGGTGCTATTGTTACTTTTTTTTGGTGTATTAATTAGATGTGAACATCTCGTTGGCTGTGTTACATAATATATAATTTTTGTTATCCAATATTTGTGTCTGGAAGCTTGTATTGTAGTTATTATCTTCATAGTGATCAAGATGCTGAATTCGCCAAGACAATCTTTTCTATTGTCTTGGGGAATGTGCAAGCTTTCTACAGTATATCATAGGGATTGAGATTTTAATTATCCTGATAACTAGGTTTGAAAAATCAGGTGTTTCATGGATATATGTTGTCTTTCAAGTTGTCAGGCTGTTGTAATTTTATTCCTCTTTGCCTGTCTTGCAGCATACCTCCTTGAGTCCTGATGGTAAGCTTCTGGTCATTGTTGGAGACAATCCTGATGGTATGTTGGTTGACTCCAAAACTGGCAAGGTAAGTTATTTTAATTTATGTGTGTGGCACCATTGTGTGTTTAAGTGAACTATAAAGATTCTGGCAAATCTTGTGCTGAATCCATTAATTTGACTGTTGAATTCTGCAGACGATCATGCCTCTATGTGGCCACCGAGATTACTCATTTGCATCAGCATGGCACCCTGATGGCACCACTTTTGCTACCGGAAACCAGGACAAAACCTGCCGAGTTTGGGATGCTCGAAATCTATCCAAATCGGTAGCTGTTCTCAAGGGTAACCTTGGAGCTATTCGGTCCATACGCTACACATCTGATGGTCAGTTCATGGCTATGGCAGAGCCTGCTGATTTCGTACATGTCTTTGATGCGAAAAATGGGTATGAAAAGGAGCAGGAAATTGACTTCTTTGGAGAGATATCTGGTATGTCATTCAGTCCTGACACAGAATCCCTTTTCATTGGAGTGTGGGATCGCACATATGGTAGCCTTCTCCAATATGGTAGACGTCGGAACTATGCATACCTCGATTCTCTCATCTGAGTGATTTGAATCTGCAGTTTGTATGTGAAATAAGTATGTGCACATGTGGCTAGTCACTTGGTTCAACTGAGAGACCTGGTGATGCACAGCACAATAAGAAAGGGTTGAGGTGTTGCTGTAGCCTGTTGTGCAGATGTAGCATATGAAGTTTGTTCTATACTAGTGCTGATGGGGGTGGGGGTTATTGTAAACTGTTAAAAGGAGGGATTGTACAGAAGGCTAGAAAGCATAGGGGATGATGGATATGAAAGAAAGCAGAATGATGGGACTTACGACTTCCTAGGAAACTGGATACTTTCCGGTTCGTGAGGCTGCTTGCCTATGCTGTCGTGTTTTATTATGGGTACCATTTGTTTCTTTTGGAATCATATGGAGCTCTCATTTTTACCTAAGTCCAAAATTTTTCATTTCCCTCCGCATTATTTCCGTGATTCCTATTCTGTTTGGCTCGATGGCACTCATGGTACATGGTGATTGCTGCATTGACTTCACATGAGGCTTAATTATGCAGGACTTCCTTAATATCAAATGTTGGGTTAAGCACAAAATGACTTTTGTGACCTTGAAAATTATTTGGTTATTGTCATATTCAAAGGGGTAAGCGGCTGGTTTAGTCATGGCAGTGTAGGGAAAATTAAACACAACCAAGATAATGTTGTCGTGGTTGTGTTCTCTGTGCAAGACTTGTAAGGTTAAATGGAGGTTTTAAACTTGAACTGGTCTTTATTCTGGTACTGTGCTTCTTTTGGCTAGGGTGAGGACATTAGTTTCGACACGTACAGAATTGTGAGCTCTAAAATGTACTTCCAAAATGTAACTTGCGAAGCAAGTCACATTTTTCGATATTGTTTTCAAAGCGTCAGTGTTTGATTTTTTGCAATTATGTCCTCACAAAAAATTGTCTCAATTATATATATATATATATTTATATTTATATTTATATATTTTCCCTTGCTGTTTTGGATTGGTTATGATTTGCTTTGGTAACTGGTTGTTTTCCTCTCTATGATTTAGGTTGTCTCTGTGTACTAAAAAATGTTTTTTTTTTTTAAATAATATATAATGAATTAGCTGACGTAATATATAAAGTTTTTTTAGTTTCGCACTGGTAAGACTATTTATATTAGCTTCAACCCTTATGAACTATTTTTCATTGCATCGTTTTTCAGTTCAAAACTCTCATAGTAACTACTTAATAGTAAAATTTCTTTCGTCACCGCCTTTTCTTCGTTTCTTTTTTATGGTTCTAAGGATTTCAAACTGAAATATGAACAAGAAATTGAAACTAGCCATAGCCAATATGTCCATAAATAACTTCAAATTTTTGCTCAATTCTTCACGTAAATAATTTCAAATTTTTTATTGCATTGAAAGTTCTTACTATTTACTTTTTTGGTAATCTTAAAATCACGGATTTGAGACGTGAAAATAATTTCTTTGTAAAAATATAAAGAAAAGATTACGTACATATACGTCCATCCTCTTCCTGCCTTCTCACTAAGCCACAGTACTTGTGAAGCGGGTGATTTTTTTTTTTATTTTGAAAGTTCTTATTATCAAAATTTAAAAGATTACTATTGTTATTATCAAAATTTATAATCGTAAGATCATATTTAATTTAAATTATAATTATTTCTAAAGTTTGTCCGTCACAAAAGTACTATTAATATTACGTACAATAATAAAACCTTTCATAATCTTAAAATATTATAATCATATTTTTGAAAATACTAGTTAAATAGATTTGGATCCAAATATTCAAAATTAAAAAATATCTCCTGCATATGTGGCTAGTAAAGTCGGTCTCAATGCTAATGCAAGATTTGAGCGAATAGATTTCCTAATTTTAATGATTTAAAAGATACTATTAGAGTCTAAAGATCAAAAACAATAATTTAAATCAATTATATATAGTAGACATATATTTAGCTCATCTATCAATTATATATAGTAGACATATTTCTTTTGGCCTCCCAATGTCTGCTTTGTTTGAGAATGTCTTCCTGCATTTATTACACTGATGAACACGAACATTACCCTGGCCAATTGCTTCTCACCTTTTGTTCTTCAATTTGCTGTGGCTGAGACATGACCTCCCCAAGCTTTGATATGAAAAGAATGACCTGTTGCCAGGAATACAGTCCACCGCTTTGAATCTATCTGCTCCTGATCTAAGGCGGATGGCAATTCATCTCTATCATCATCATTACTTTGTACTTCGGTTGAGGTTGAGACTCAGTTTGAGATTCAATCCTCGGTTTGCTTTCTCTTGTGTAATCGACTCCAGATTAATCTGAGCCTTAAATATACTTGCGCTGCAAGTTTTCATGGATTCTACCTTGGATGCAACCTCTTCTATGGCCTTCTCTGAATCTGAATCATGGTTATCCTCGACGCCGCTAGAAAATATGCCTTCAATGGCACAAGAATCTTTGCCTTCTAATGTTTGGCTTTGGTAGGCCTCATGGTCCTTAAAAATATGCATATATTTATATTGGTGCTGTGCTAATGAACTATTTTTATATTTACTACATTGCATTGTTTTGAGTTCAAGACTCTCGTATTAATAACTTAGTAGTAAAATTATCTTTATCACTCTTACATTTGATGGGTAGATCCCTTCTTTTCTTCTTTTCTTTTTTTATAGATATCTTACTTATTTTTACTAAGGATTTCATTGTGAAACAAGAACAAGAAATTGAAACTAGCCACTATGTTCATAAATAAAAATTTTGCTCAATTCTTCACATAAATAACTTCAAATTTTTGATTGTGTTGAAAGCTCAAAATTTGAGGGTTTAGAAATTACTATTATTATTATTATTATTGAAATTTATACTTGTAAAATCATATTCAATTTGAATTATCATTACTTTTAAAAGTTTGTCCATCACAAAAGTACTATTAATGTTACAAACAATAATAAAACTTTTCATAATCTTTTTAAGGGTACTTTTCTGAAATATTGGTTAAATATATTTGGATCCAAAATAATAAAAATTTTAGAAAATATTTATTGCATATGTCACTAGTAAATTAGTCTCAATACTAATGGGAGATTTGAACCAATAGATTATCTAATTTTAATAATTCAAAAGATACTATTAGAGTCTAAAGATCAAAAAGAATAATTTAAAAGTTAAATTTATACTAATTTATAGTATACATATATGATTTTATACTGATCCATATGAATCAAAAGTCTCTGTCTTAACCATCATAAATGATATCTAAATTTATGTTTTATTTATTTACTTATTTATTTAGTTCAGCTATCAAGTTTTATATTTTATTTCAAACAAATCAATTTGATTATTATTCGGTAAAATAAAAAATACAGAGAAGAATAATTATTATTATTACTATTATTATCAAATTTTATATTTTATTCCAACAAATTAAATTGATTATCATTTGGGAAAGCAAACAAATGGAGAGGAGATCAAAAGTAAAACAGAAAGAAGATGACCTGGGCCGCAAGAGTTGCGGTTAGAGAGAGAGCGAGAGCAATGGAAACCCTGTTTCAAAATTCAAATTGGCGCCCGATTAATAACCCTAGCAACACAACATCTCTCAATTTTAGAAACATCTAGGAACCCAATTGAGATTTAAGTCCGCTCTGGGTGTTTGTTGTTTTACAAGTTTTTCTTTTTCTGCAAAATCTCATTCGTGTCTTCGTCATTCTCAGTCTCATCCTCAATCTCAATCTCAATCTCTTGGTGGGTTTGATTGAATTTTCGGTGATTGCGGGCAATGGAGTCATTTCAGCTGATCAATCCGTCTCCGTCTCATTCTCTGCATCAATTTCATGAATCGCCTTTACTAGGAAGAACCATTCCTAGGGCGAATTTCTTTGCCCCAAACTCTGGTCTCATACTCAAGTTTAAGATTCCACGGAAAGAGACCGCTGAAAACAAGAATGTTGGATTGGATCAACCCTTGAAATCATCGAAACACGAACAGGGCAAGAAAGGCAAGTGTTCCGCCTGCAATAAGATTTTCCCGTCGGAGAACGAATTGTGTCGCCACATGACATGTCATTTGGAGAGAAACCCAGAGAGAGATTCATCAAATTCACTGGTTGATGGTTCTGCAAATTTCTCTTTGAAGGGTTGGTCTGTGACAAGAAAGAGAAAGAGAGGCCCTTGCCCTTCTGGTGCAGCAAAGAAAATCGTCGAAGACTGTGGCAGACTCATGGAGTTGGCTAACGCAGCTTCCTTGATTTCTAAATTTTCCGATTGTGCTAAACCATCAAAGGTATCAAGAATTTGATTTTATTCATCAGAACTTTGATTGCTCTTAAAAATAGTGTTGATGATCTGAATGGTTGGGGATTGTGGGAAAAATTTAGATGGTTGTTCTGATTTGTACATATCTATAGCTACGTCAGATTCTTTAAGGGTCTCTGTCTCTGTCTCTCTCTCTCGCTCTCTCGTCTAGTCTGAATTTTGATGGAATCTTGTAACCTAATTTTTCAAGGAAATAGAATTGCCTCATTTCATATATTTGATTTTCTTTTGGGCATTTGATTATGTCAACCTGTCTTCAAATTCATAGCATAGGAAGATTGTTCATGGGCAACAACAATTTCAAACTGATTTATTAATTTTAGAGAGTTGGTCGTTCAAACAAACCCACTTGAATCCAGTCTCTGTTTCTCGATTGCAAGGTGGGTTTTCTACGTTAATAACACACAGAAACAAGGGTTTTAACAAAACACGGAAACAATCTTCTCATTTTCTTGGCATTAGCCAAGTCTTTTCTTCTTTAATTTTGAATTATCTATGCAGCTTTCGTTGATTTTGTGATTGTGACTACCGGAAACTATTCAACATTAAAAACCCTCTTTTTTTCTTCTCTGCATGATTCTCCCAAACCTAAATACCGGTCTTACAAACAAATTGAAGATCTCTGAAATGAATCGACCTGTTGGTGTTGATGACATGGAAATCAACCCCACAAAACCACCCTCTACAATGCTCCATTTGAGCGGCCACATAGACACTTGTTGTGTTTAAATGGATTCCTCAACTTTAGATTCTCCAGTTAAAATGCTATATACTGATCTGTTAGGGTCTCTCACTGGTTGGTCTGTCACCCAAAAAAGAAAGCATGGCCTTTCTCGTAGTGAAAAGCAAATTGTTGAAGGCTGTGCAGACTCATGCAATTTGCTTCTGCAGCTTCCTTCAATCCAAAATTTTCATTTTCAGACAACAGAAAAAGAAGAGAGAGAGAGAGAGAGAGAGAGATTTATATCTTGAATATTATTGACAAGCCTTCAAAATCAAAGATATCAAGAGAGGAACAAATTCAGAATGAGGAGGTTTCTGCAGAATCAGAAAGGACATGTGGATTAGAGTACATACCAAATGAGCCCTCATAAGGGTCTCATTAAAGGTTTGGTTCATTCATCAACTCATCAGAATCAGCAAATCCTCTACAGCTGCTACTAATTCCCAGAAATATTCCAAAGATAGCAAGAGTCTCAATGAATCAGAGAGAAAAAATTTTGTAGAGAATTTGAGGAGACATCGCAGGAAGGCAACAATAAGACTCAGAAGTAATAGAAACTGACTATGTTGCACCAACATAAAGTATGTAGCAAGAAATGGGACACTAGGAGGCTAAATGAGGTGCCACATGACTAGTAGCACAAGTACTAGATTAGTTGGAAGTTCATGGTGTGAATTGCAGGCTCATCCACAATCTTCTGGTTTAGAGATGGGAAAAGCATCATGTGCCTAATGACACTGGATTGTAATGAAGTCATCATTTTAGATTTGGTTTCTTCTTTGACTGACTCAGTTGGTTGGATCATCCACCTTATGTCTTGTCAATGATCAATGTCTCTCAAATTAACAGGTGTGCATTTAGAACATTGTTTATGCTGCTTTCTAAGACCGCATGGGTGGCTCAATCTGTTCATTACACACATGAACAAAATGACTTTTTATAGTTTCTTTGGTGATGAGGTTGTTGTGGAAGAGCAGTAACATGCAAGTTTGTTTAGTCTGTAATTTATCAGTGCAACTAAAATTTGACATAGTTGATGAGACTGAAATGCAAGAAGATATTGCTCCTCCTCCCCCCTCCTCTCTAGGGATGATTCAGTTGTAGTCATTCTATAAACTTACAAGAGCATGTTTCTCTGTTGGTAGCTCCAGCTCCTTGTTATTCTCGCTTGGCAGCCTTGCCCCACTTGGGAAGAAATTGAGATGGATCAATAGCAGCAGCAGTTTTTCGAGATGATGGTTAATGCCTCGCTTGTTGCTGCTGTTCAGGTTCTTGTTGCTGTGAATAAGAGAAACTCTTGCTCTCTGATTCTAGTCATTCCATTGTCATTGTTTGATGTAGCACTGCCTTTCTTGTTCCCAATAAGCCCTTGGCTGCAATTGCTATCTATGAAGCCACAACTCCAAGTTTCTCTGGTAATTGGAACTCTATGTATGGTTGGTTATATGGTGTTGTAGGGCTTTTAAGGAGGTAGGTGTGTTACTTCTTGTTGAGTTTGAAATATCAATTACATGTTCCGTCGATGGCACTAGACCTGAGCAATGGTCAGCATCTTGTCAAATCCGAAGGATTTAGGTTCAGCTGGGTTAGGTTGACTAATCGTCAAGTTTAATACATATAGTAGGTCATTTTTCTATCAATTAGCACTACATCACTAATCACTACTCACCTGATCTATGAAGACTGTTCTTGGTAAGGGATTATTTTAAATTTTGCTATTGATGCATATTGCTAGAAAGAATAGACACTAGACCTGTGCAACGGTCAGCATCTTGACAAATCCCCAGCCCGTTGGTTTACATGATCCGAGTACTTTTGGTTCAGCTGGGTTAGGTTGACTAATCATCAAGTTTTATGCATATAGTAGGTCATTTTTCCATGTATTAGCAGTACATCATTAATTATACTCACCTGATCTATGAAGACTGTTCACAGTAAGGGATCATTTTAAGTTTAACTATTGATGCATATTGCCAGAAAGAAAATTGAAGTCACAAACAAAATCTAATCTTGAGATTTCCAATTTTAAGATTGTCAATCGATGACAAGAGTATGAGAAAAGATGAAAAGAAAAAGGGCAAGAGAGAACGAGAAAAACAAGGTAACCCAGGTGATCATCAGAAATAACTACATAAAAATTTTACAAATATTCACAATATGGAAATAAAAAAAAATAATATATGTCCTAAGTTGATCTAATCACATAGCAAGGTGACTCACTTTAGCTATACGATTTGATCCTAAGACTAAGACTACCATTGTGTCCTAGAGGTCCGAGTTTTGAATCAGCCTCCTTGCAAAAAAAGTAAGGAGAAGAATGTCTAGGTATTCCATTCCCCAGAGCCCACAATGTGGGAGTTTCGGCACTAGGTACACCCTTATTGTGGACCAAATGTAATACTCTCATAAGAAATTTTAGACAATAAAAAATGCGAAAGAAATAAACATTCTAATAGTTTGTCCTAGAAATCGTAGTGATCCTAAAAGTCTGGTATCTCATTGAGATCAAAATCAGCGAGAAATCTATCAACCTGCCATGAAATCACAAGGAAGACAAGGATGCAGTTGTACTGGGAGAAGTTCTAGAGGGATTCCTGTGGCAGCGCATGTGGCCTCCCAATGCCTGCCTTGTTGGGAATGTCCTACCGCATTTATTACACTGATATATATGAACATTATCCTGGCCAATTGCTTCTGATATTTTGCTCTTCAATTTGCTGTGGCTGGAGACATGAACTCGCCAAGCTTGATATGAAAAAGAATGACCTGTTGCAAGGAATATAAGTCCACAGCTTTGAATCTGTCTCCTCCTGATCTAAGGAAGATGGCAATTCATCTCTATGGCTATCATTACTTGTACTTCGGTTGAGGTTGAGACTCAGTTTGAGATTCAATCCTCGGTTTGCTTTCTCTTGTGTAATCAACTCGAGATTAATCTGACCATTGAATATACTTGCGCTGCAAGTTTTCATGGATTCTACATTGGACACAACCTCTTCTACTTTGTTCTGTAAATCTGAATCGTGGGTGTCCTGGGTGCAGGTAGAAAATATTGTCTTCAACAGCACAAGAATCTTTGCCTTCTAATGTTTGGCTTTGGTAGGCCTCATAGTCCTTAAATTTTCTTTTTCCAGCTGCGTGTGGCGGAGTCAAACCGCAGTTGCCTTTTGGTGTGGATATTCATCAAGTTGTCATTCACTTTCTTCATCGCCATGACCTCTCTCTCTCTCTCTCGCTCTGTGTAATCCAAGTAAGAAATTAGCGCGCTTGTTTAATTCAATGCATGTTTTCTTGGCCTTCTTTTCCTTTTAATTCATTAAGACTTGCCCACTCTCTTGCAATCTGGAATAGACTTAAAAAACTCCCAATACCAATATAATTACCTTACCTATCAATGGCATTGACTAATAAATAAACAATAAAAATTGTTGATTATGGATGATATTTTGAATTTTCCGGTTGACATTCCGTATCTCATCGACTGCATGTTAACTCTCATTTTTGCAGGACTATCTTCTCCTCAATCCAGTAATCCGAATTCAAATCTCAATATAAAAAAAAAAAGAAAAACAACTCTCATATTTTAATTACGAGGATATCCAAATCCTACACCTTGTTGTTCAAGTCAACTCAATTTCAGATCATATTATCTCTTTTTTATTTTTTATTATTTTTCTTATTATTCTAAATCAAAATTTTATTTCATTTTTAATGTCTACAACAACAACAAGTTGAATTTTAATCTCAAAATTTGGGATCGATCTTTCATTCTCAACATCTTAATTTCTATTTGCATCCTTCTTCCTATTTTGCTATACTGCCTCGATAAAGATTAAACAAGCTCGCTCCAATATCACACCTATTAAGCACTGCTTGTAATTTTTGTTTGGAAATTTTGGGAATCTATATATTAGAAAACAAACACAAAATTGATTAATAACATGAAAAATTAGAAAATAATATATGGGCATGGTCGAGTTTGTAACAAAACTTCAAAATCCCCAAACACAGGACGGGAGTGCAACTTTATATTGTAGGTCTAGGATAGCATAGTGCTGATAAATCGCCTGTTTGAATTTGAAATTTTCAAATTTAAATATCTGTATTTTTAAATTTATAATCAAAAAAAAAAAAAAAAAAAAATTTATACCATGAGCCTAACAATACCCAACTTAGCTTAATATTTTTATCCAATCGAGCCGAACTTCCACCATACATTTTAGGTGGTCGGGCTTAAGTTCGGCCTCTATAGCCTGCAAACAAGATGGGTCAGGTTGAACAGGTAAGTTGGCCCAAATTAAGTTATTTAAATATTTAGGATTAACATCATACTTATTTATTCTCAAACTTTACGCAAAAAAGTTTTAAAAATGAAAAATTTTCACAAACACTATAATTTGATTAATCAGAAAATAATTCTGAATACCCATGATTTGATGCTAAAAAATATATTTAGGGCTAAATGAATTCACTGCCTTTTTCCTTTTGCGAGAAACCATTGAGTGCTCTCCATTGGTTCTTTGATTTTGGCATACTGATTTGTGACTGTGTAATGTTTCTTCATTAAATTTTATCTAAATCTTGCAAATAGCCTAATTTTTCATACAAATTATTCAGGTTATTATTGTGGTATCATTAATTGAATTTTTTCTAAATCTCATAATTTTTACTGTTGTATTAATAGGTTATGTTGCATTAAAAACATCAAACAAAAATACTTGACGCGTTGGTTTAATTAGTCACCTTAGTGATGCAGGTTAATTTTAGGGTTAATACAAGAATATAATTGGATCAATTATATAATTTTAATAATTTAATTATATTATACTATAGTTTAAATGTGCATTATCTATCATAAGAAGTATAAGATTTAATATTTTATACGAACAAATTAGGTTGTATATTTATCTTGATTATTTGGGTGATTGTCATTTGCTAAATTAATAGATACGGAGAAAATTAAAAATAAATATGGAGAGGAAAAAAAAAAAAAAAAAAGAGCAATATAGGGAGGCCTTGGGACGCAGGCGTTGGGGTTCAAGAAAGCGCGTTGTCGGGGATGGCGTGGAGAAGAGAAGAGAAGAGAAGAAAACCTCTTTCAAAATTCAAATTGGCGCCCAAGTAATAACCCTTCCAACGGACTCTTTGCTCCGCGTTTCTCAATTTTAGAAACATTTTGGAACCCACCTCAAATTGAGTCGTTCAATCAAAACCTAGGGCTCTTCAAGTCTTTCCTTTCTTCAAAACCTCATTCGTTCCTTCGCATTCCAATCGTCATCCTCGATTTCGGTCTCAATCTCTTGGTGGGCTTGATTGAATTTTCGCTGATTGTGGGCAATGGAGTCAATTCAGCTGATCAATCCGTCTCTGTCTCATTCTCTGCATCAATTTCATGAATCGCCTTCACAAGGAAGAACCATTCCTAGGGCGAGTTTATTTGCTCCAAACTCTGGTCTCATACTCAAGTTTAAGATTCCACGGAGAGAGACCGCTGAAAACAAGAATGTTGGATTGGATCAGCCCTTGAAATCATCGAAACACGAACAGGGCAAGAAAGGCAGTGTTGGATTGGATCAGCCCTTGAAATCATCGAAACACGAACAGAGCAAGAAAGGCATGTGTTCTGTCTGCAATAAGATTTTCCTGTCGGAGAACGAGTTGAGTCGCCACATGACATGTCATTTGGAGAGAAACCCAGAGAGAGATTCATCAAATTCACTGCTTGATGGTTCTGCGAATTTCTCTTTGAAGGGTTGGTCTGTGACAAGAAAGAGAAAGAGAGGCCCTTGCCCTCCTGGTGCTGCAAAGAAAATCGTCGAAGACTGTGACAGACTCATGGAATTGGCTAACGCAGCTTCCTTGATTTCCAAATTTTCCGATTGTGCTAAGCCATCAAAGATATCAAGAATTTGATTTTATTCATCAGAACTTTGATTGCTCATCAAAATAGTTTTGATGATCTGAATGGTTGGGGGTTGTGGGGAAAATTTTGATGGTTGTTCTGATTTTTTGATGTATATCTGTACATATCTATAGCTATGTCAGATTCTTTAAGGGTCTCTCTCTCTCTCTCTCTCTCTCTCTCTCTCTCTCGTCTAGTATGAATTTTGATGGAATCTTGTAACCTAATTTTTCAATGAAATTGAATTGCCTCATTTCATATATTTGATTTTCTTTTGGGCATTTGATTCTGTCAACCTGTCTTCAAATTCATAGCGTAGGAAGATTGTTCATGGGCAACATTAATTTCAAACTGATTTATTAATTTTAGAAAGTTGGTCGTTCAAACAAACCCACTTGAATCCAGTCTCTGTATCTCGATTGCAAGGTGGGTTTTCTACGTTAACAACACACAGAAACAAGGGTTTTAACAACACACGGAAACAATCTTCTCATTTTCTTGGCATTAGCCAAGTCTTTTCTCTTTTCATTTTGAATAATCTATGTAGCTTTCGTTGATTTTGGGATTGTGACTAATGGAAACTATTCAACATTAAAAACCCTCTTTTTTTCTTCTCTGCATGATTCTCCGAAACCTGAACACTGGTCTTACAAACAAATTGAAGATTTCTGAAATGAATCGACCTGTTGGTGTTGATGAAATGGAAATCAACCCCACAAAAACACCCTCTACGATGCTCAATCTGAGCGGCCAGATAGACACTTGTTCTGTTTACATGGATTCCTCAACTTTAGATTCTCCGGTTAAAACCCTATATCTGTTAGGGTCTCTCACAGGTTGGTCTGTCACCCGAAAAAGAAAGCATGGCCATTCTCGCAGTGAAAAGCGAATTGTTGAAGGCTGTACAGAGTCATGCAATTTGCTTCTGCAGCTTCCTTCAATCCAAAATTTTCATTTTCAGACAATAGAAAAAGAGAAAAGGGGGGGGGAGAGAGAGAGAGAGAGAGAGAGAGAGAGAGAGAGATTTACATCTTGAATATCATTGACAAGCCTTCAAAATCAAAGATATCAAGAGATGAACAAATTCAGAATGAGAAGGTTTCTGCAGAATCAGAAAGGACATGTGGATGAGAGTACATACCAAATGAGCCTCCAAAAGGGTCTCATTAAAGGTTTGGTTCATTCATCAGCTCATCAGAATCAGCAAATCCTCTACAGCCGCTACTAATTCCCAGAAATATTCCAAAGATAGCAAGAGTCTCAATGAATCAGAAAGAAATAATTTTGTAGAGAATTTGAGGAGACATCTTAGGAAGGCAACAATAAGACTCAGAAGTAATAGAAACTGACTATGATGAAGTTGCACCAACTTAACGTATGTAGCAAGAAATGGGGCACTAGGAAGCTAAATGAGGAGCCACATGATTAGTAGCACAAGTACTAGATTAGTTGAAAGTTTGCCTTCGTAGTTGTGTAATTAAATGTGGGAATTGCAGGCTCATCTCCAATGTTCTGGTTTAGAGATCGGAAAAGCATCATGTGCCTAATGACACTGGATTGTAGTGAAGTCATCATTTTAGGTTTGGTTTCTTCTTTGACTGACTCGGTTAGATCATCCTCCTTATCTCTTGTCGATGATCGATCTCTCTGAAATTAACAGGTGTGCATTTAGAACATTGTTTATGCCGCTTTCTAAGACTGCATGGGTGGCTCAATCTGTTCATTACACACATGAACAAAATGACTTTTCATAATTTCTTTGGTGATGAGGGCTGAGGCTGTTGTGGAAGAGCAATAACTTACAAGTTTGTTTAGTCTGTAATTTATCACTGCAACTAAAATTTGACATAGTTGATGAGACTGAACTGCAATAAGCTATTGCTCCTCCTGCCCCCTCCTCTCCAGGGATGATTCAGCTGTAGTCATTTTATAAACTTGCAAGAATATGTTTCTCTGTTGGTAGCTCCAGCTCCTTGTTATTCTTTCTTGGCAGCCTTGCCCCACTCAGCAGTGTTTCAAGATGATGGTTAATGCCTTGCTTGTTGCTGCTGCTCAGGTTCTTGTTGCTGTGAATAAGAGAAACAGGTTATTCTCTTGCTCTCGGATTCTAGTCATTCCATTGTCATTGTTTGATGTAGCACTGCCTTTCTTGTTCCCATTAAGCCCTTGGCTATAATTGCTATCTATGAAGCCATAACTCCAAGTTTCTCTGGTAATTGGAACTCTTAATATGGTTGGCTCTATTGTATTGTAGGGTTTTAAAGGAGTGTTACTTCTTTTTGAGTCTGAAATATCGATTGCATGTTCCGTCAATGGCACTAGACCTGAGCAATGGTAGCATCTTGTCAAATCCTAGGCCTTTCGGTTTACATTATGCGAAGGCTTTAGGTTCAGCTGGGTTAGGTTGACTAATCATCAAGTTTTTTACATATAGTAGACCATTTTTCTATCAATTAGCACTACATCCCTAATTACTACTCACCTGATCTATGAAAACTGTTCTTGGTAAGGGATTATTTTAAATTTAGCTATTGATGCATATTGCTAGAAAGAAAATAGACACTAGACCTGTGCAATGGTCAGCATCTTGACAAATCCGCACATGATCGGAGTACTTTTGGTTCAGCTGGGTTAGGTTGACTAATCATCAAGTTTTATACATATGGTAGGTCATTTTCCCATGAATTAGCACTACATCACTAATCACTACTCACCTGATCTATGAAAACTGTTCTTGGTAAGGGATCATTTTAAGTTTAGCTATTGATGCATATTGCCAGAAAGAAAATTGAAGTCACAAACAAAATCTAATCCTAAGGTTTCCAATTTGAAGATTGTCAATCGATGATAAGAGCATGAGAAAAGATGAAGAGAAAAAGGGCAAGAGAGAACGAGAAAAACAAGGTAGCTAAGGTGATCATCTGAAATAACTTTATACTGCCTTGATAAAGAGTAGAAAAGAAACTACTTGTAATTTTTGTTTGGAAATTTTGGGAATCTATACATTAGAAAAGAAACTCAAAATCGATTAATAATATGAAAAATTAGAAAATAATATATGGACATGGCCGGGTTTGTAACAAAACTTCAAAATCCCTAATCATGGGAGCGCAACTTTATACTGTAGGTCATATATGAGGGGATAATCTAATAGTCATAACCCTCTTTTTTAACATAAAACTTTCAAATCCAAATCTCTATATTACTAAAAGAAAAACTTTACACCGTGTGCCTAACCATGCCCAACTAAGCTTAATACTTTTATTCAATCGAGCCAAACTTCGACCATACATTTTAGGCAGTCGGGCTTAAGTTTGGCAGCCATAGCCAGCAAAAATGATGGGTCGGGTTGAATGGGTAAACTGACCGAATTAAGTTATTTAAATATATAAAACTAACGTTACACCTGTTTATTCTTAAATTTTACACAAAAAAAATTTAAAAATGTAAAATGTCATATTAGAAGAGTCGCTCCTAAATAGAATCCTCACAAACGTTCAAAGTTGATTAGACAAATGCCAGATATCCATGGTCTAATACCAAAATATATATATATATATATATATATATATATTTAGGGCTAAATGAATTCACTGCTTTTTTCCTTTTCCAAGAAGCCCTTGAATGCTCTCCATTAGTTCTTTGATTTTGGTACACTGATTTGTGACTGTGTAGTGCTTCTTCATTCAATTTTATCTAAATCTTGCAAATAGCTTAATTTTTCACATAAATTATTTAGATTATTATTGTTGTATCATTAATTTAATTTTATCAAAATTTCATCATTTTTATCATTGTATTAATAGGTTACATTGTATTAAAAACATTAATTAAAAATACTTGATGCGTTGGTTTTAATAGTCACCTTAGTGATGCAAGTTAATTTTAAGATTAACAAAAGAATTTGATTAGATCAATTATTTAATTTTAATAATTTAATTATATTATATTATAGTTTAAATTGATGTGTAATTTTGTGCATTATCTATCATAAGAAGTGCAAGATTAGGTTGTATATGTATTTTGATTATTTGGGTGATTATCATTTGGTAAATTAATAAATACAGAGATAATTAAAAATAAATATGGAAAAGAGCAAAAAAAAAAAAAAAAAAAGGAACAATATAGGGAAGCCTTGGGACGGAAGGTTAGGGTTCTTGAAGAAAAACGCTTTGTTGGGGATGGCGTGGAGAAGAGGAGAAGAGAAGAAAAAAATAAAAGAAACTAAAAGAAAAAAGGGAAAGCCTCTTTCAAAATTCAAATTGGCCCCGAGTAGTAACCCCACCAACGGACTCTTTGCTCCGCGTTTCTCAATTTTAGAAACATTTTGGAACCCACCTCAAATTTAGTCGTTCAATCAAAACCTAGGGCTCTTCAAGTCTTTCCTTTCTTCCAAATCTCATTCGTTCCTTCGCATTCTCATCGTCATCCTCGATTTCGGTCTCAATCTCTTGGTGGGTTTGATTGAATTTTCGGTGATTGTGGGCAATGGAGTCAATTCAGATGATCAATCCGTCTCTGTCTCATTCTCCGCATCAATTTCATGAATCGCCTTTACTAGGAAGAACCATTCCTATGCCGAGTTTATTTGCTCCAAACTCTGGTCTCATACTCAAGTTTAAGATTCGACGGAGAGAGACCGCTGAAAACAAGAATGTTGGATTAGATCAGCCCTTGAAATCATCGAAACACGAACAGGGCAAGAAAGGCAAGTGTTCTGTCTGCAATAAGATTTTCCCGTCGGAGAACGAATTGAGTCGCCACATGACATGTCATTTGGAGAGAAACCCAGAGAGAGATTCATCAAATTCACTGGTTGATGTTTCTACAAATTTCTCTTTGAAGGGTTGGTCTGTGACAAGAAAGAGAAAGAGAGGCCCTTGCCCTTCTGGTGCTGCAAAGAAAATCGTTGAAGACTGTGGCAGACTCATGGAATTGGCCAACGCAGCTTCCTTGATTTCTAAATTTTCCGATTGTGCTAAGCCATCAAAGGTATCAAGAATTTGAGTATATTCATCAGAAATTTGATTGCTCTTAAAAATAGTCGATGATCTGAATGGTTGGGGGTTGTGGGAAAAATTTAGAGGGTTGTTCTGATTTTTTGATGTATATCTGTACATATCTATAGCTATGTCAGATTCTTTAAGGATTTTTTTTAATCCCTTTTGTCTAGTCTGAACTTTGATGGAATCTTGTAACCTAATTTTTCAATGAAACAGAATTGCCTCATTTCATATATTTGATTTTTTTTGGGCATTTCAATATGTCAACCTGTCTTCAAATTCATAGCATAGGAAGATTGTTCATTGGCAACATCAATTTCAAACTAATTATTAAGTTTAGAAAGTTATTGTTCAAACAAACCCTCTTGAATCCACTCTCCGTATCTGATTACAAAGCATTAGCAACACGGAGAAACAATCTTCCATGTTTCTTGGCATTACCCAAGTCTTTTCTCTTTTCATTCTGAATAATCTATGTAGCTTTCGTTGATTTTGTGATTGTGACTAATGGAAACTATTCAACATTAAAAACCCTTTTTTTTCTTCTCTGCATGATTCTCTGAAACATAAACACTGGTCTTACAGTCAAACTGAAGATTCCTGAAATGAATCGACCTGTTGGTGTTGATGACATGGAAATCAACCCCACAAAACCACCCTCTACAGTGCTCAATTTGAGCGCCCACATAGACACTTGTTCTGTTTAAATGGATTCCTCAACTTTAGATTCTTTAGTTAAAACCCTATGTATTGATCTGTTAGGGTCTCTCACAGGTTGGTCTGTCACCCGAAAAAGAAAGCATGGCCATTCGCATAGCGAAAAGCGAATTGTTGAAGGCTGTACAGACTCATGCAATTTGCTTCTGCAGCTTCCTTCAATCAAAAATTTTCATTTTCAGACAATAGAAAAAGGGGAGAGAGAGAGAGAGAGAGAGAGGCAGAGATTTATATCTTGAATATTATTGACAAGCCTTCAAAATCAAAGATATCAAGAGAGGAACAAATTCAGAATGAGGAGGCTTCTGCAGAATCAGAAAGGACATGTGGATGAGAGTATGTACCAAATGAGCCTCCAAAAGGGTCTCATTAAAGGTTTGGTTCATTCATCAGCTCATCAGAATCAACAAATCCTCTACAGCCGCTACTAATTCCCAGAAATATTCCAAAGATAGCAAGAGTCTCAATGAATCAGAAAGAAAAAATTTTGTAGAGAATTTGAGGAGACATCTCAGGAAGGCAACAATAAGACTCAGAAGTAATAGAAACTGACTATGATGAAGTTGCACCAACGTAAAGTATGTAGCAAGAAATGGGGCACTAGGAGGCTAAATGAGGAGCCACATGACTAGTACTGCACAAGTACTAGATTAGTTGAAAGTTTACTTTCATAGTTGTGGTGGGAATTGCAGGCTCATCTCCAATGTTCTGGTTTAGAGATGGGGAAAAGCATCATGTGCCTAATGACACTGGATTGTATTGAAGTCATCATTTTAGGTTTGGTTTCTTCTTTGACTGACTCAGTTGGTTAGATCATCCTCCTTATGTCTTGTCGTTGATCGATGTCTCTTAAATTAACAGGTGTGCATTTAGAGCATTGTTTATGCCGCTTTCTAAGACTGCATGGGTGGCTCAATCTGTTCATTACACACATGAACAAAATGACTTTTCATAATTTCTTTGGTGATGAGGCTGTTGTGGAAGAGCAATAACTTGCAAGTTTGTTTGGTCTGTAATTTACCACTGCAACTAAAATTTGACATAGTTGATGAGACTGAAGTGCAAGAATCTATTGCTCCTCCTCCCAGCTCCTCTCTAGGGATGATTCAGTTGTAGTCATTCTATAAACTTGCAAGAATATGTTTCTCTGTTGGTAGCTCCAGCTCCTTGTTATTCTTGCTTGGCAGCCTTGGCCCACTTGGGAAGAAATTGAGATGGATCAATAGCAGCAGCAGTTTTTCGAGATGATGGTTAATGCCTCGCTTGTTGCTGCTGTTCAGGTTCTTGTTGCTGTGAATAAGAGAAACAGGTTATTTTCTTGCTCTCTGATTCTAGTCATTCTATTGTCATTGTTTGATGTAGCACTGACTTTCTTGTTCCCATTAAGCCCTTGGCTGCAATTGCTATCTGTGAAGCCATAACTCCAAGTTTCTCTGGTAATTGGAATTCTTAATGTGGTTGGCTATATGGTATTGTAGGGTTTTAAAGGAGTGTTACTTCTTTTTGAGTTTGAAATATCGATTGCCTGTTCCGTCAATGGCACTAGACCTGAGCAATGGTCAGCATCTTGTCAAATCCCGAGCCCTTCGGTTTACATGATGCGAAGGCTTTAGGTTCAGCTGGGTTAGGTTGACTAATCATCAGGTTTTATACATATAGTAGGCCATTTTTGTATCAATTAGCACGACATCACTAATCACTATTCACCAATCTATGAAGACTGTTCTCGGTAAGGGATTATTTTAAATTTAGCTATTGATGCATATTGCTGGAAAGAAAATAGACACTAGACCTGAGCAACGGTCAGCATCTTGACAAATCCGCAGCCCGTTGGTTTACATGATCCTAGTACTTTTGGTTCAGCTGGGTTTTAAAGGAGTGTTACTTCTTGTTGAGTTTGAAATATCGATTGCATGTTCCGCCAAGAGCAATGGTCAGCATCTTGTGAAATCCCCAGCCCTTCGGTTTACATGATGCCAAGGCTTTAGGTTCAACTGGGTTAGGTTGACTAATCATCTAGTTTTATACATATAGTAGGCTTTTTTTCTTATCAATTAGCACTACATCACTAATCACTACTCACCTGATCTATGAAGACTGTTCTTGGTATAAGGGATTATTTTAAATTTAGCTATCGATGCATATAGCTATAAAGAAAATAGACACTAGACCTGTGCAACGGTCAGCATCTTGACAAATCTGCACATGATCCGAGTACTTTTGGTTCAGCTGGGTTAGGTTGACTAATCATCATGTTTTATACATATAGTAGGTCATTTGCCATGAATTAGCACTACATAACTAATCACCTGATCTATGAAGACTGTTCTTGGTAAGGGATCATTTTAAGTTTAGCTTTTGATGCATATTGCCGGAAGGAAAATTGAAGTCACAAACAAAATCTAATCCTCAGATTTCCAATTTTAAGATTGTCAATCGATGACAAAAGCATGAGAAAAGATGAAAAGAAAAAGGGCAAGAGAGAACGAGAAAAACAAGGTAACCCAGGTGATCATCTGAAATAACTTCATAAAAATTTTACAAATATTCACAATATGGAAATAAAAAAAATTAATATATGTCCTAAGTTGATCTAATCACATAGCAGGGTGACTCACTTAGCTATACGACTCTAGTAAGGATTTGATCCTAAGACTAAGACTACCTGTCTCTTTCGGTGGAAAGTAAGTATATGCTTCTAAGGATATGATTGTGGACCAAATATAATGCTCTCATAAGAAATTTTAGACAATACAAAATGCATAAGAAATAAACATTCTAATAGTTTTTACTAGAAATCGTAATCATCCTAAAAGTCTGGTATCTCATTGTGATCAAAATCAGCGACAAATCTATCGATCTGCCATGAAATCGTGGACAAGGAAGACAAGGATGCAATTGGACTGGGAGAAGTTCTAGTGGGATTTCTGTGGCTGCTCATGTGGCCTCCCAATGCCTGCCTTGTTGGGAATTTTTTTTTTTTTTTTTTTATCCTGACTTAACCACCACCCGGTATCGGAACTGTATCCCGACTAAACCGGATCGATCAGGCCAGAATAGGGGGAGGTCTCCTACCTTGATTATTTTACATTATCAACGGGATTCGAACCCGAACCCTTGGGAACGGAATGCAATGCCCTTCCGTGGTCTGACTTGTTGGGAATGTCCTACCGCATTTATCACACTGATGTACATGAACATTATCCTGGCCAATTGCTTCTCATATTTTGCTCTTCAATTTGCTTTGGCTGGAGACATGACCTCCCCAAGCTTGATGTGAAAAAGAATGACCTGTTGCAAGGAGTATAAGTCCAGAGCTTTGAATCTGTCTCCTGATCTTAGGCAGATGGCAATTCATCTCTATGATTATCATTACCTGTACTTCGGTTGAGGTTGAGACCCAGTTTGAGGTTCAATCCTCCGTTTGCTTTCTCTAGCGTAATCAACTCGAGATTAATCTGAGCATTGAATATACTTGCGCTGAAAGTTTTCATGGATTCTACATTGGAAACAACCTCTTCTACTGTGTTCTGTGAATCTGAATCATGGGTGTCCTGGGTGCTGGTAGAAAATATTGCCTTCTAATGTTTGGCTTTGGTAGGCCTCATAGTCCTTAAATTTTCTTTTTCCAGCTGTGCGTGGCGGAGTCAAACCGCAGTTGCCTTTTGTTGTGAATATTCATCAAGTTGTCATTCATTCACTTTCTTCATCGCCATGACCTCTCTCTCTCTCTCTCTCTCTCTCTCATCCAAGTAAGAAATTAGCGCGCTTGTTTAATTCAATGCATGTTTTCTTGCTCTTCTTTTCCTTCTAATTCACTAAGACTTGGCCACTCTATCGCAATGCAATCTTGCATAGACTTAAAAAACTCCCAATGCCAATATAATTACCTAGCAATGGCATTGACTAATAAATAAACAATATGAATTATTGATTATGATGATATTTTGTATTGCGGGTTGACATTCCATATCTCATACACAGATTGCATGTTAACTCTCATATTTTGATTACGCGGATATCCAAATCCCAGGCCTTGTTGTTCAAGTCAACTCAATTTCTGATCAAATTTTCTCTTTTTATTTTTTTTTCTTATTATTCTAAATTAGAATTCTATTTCATTGTCTGCATCTGTAATTCTAATTCTAATTGCATCTTTCTTCCTATTTAGCTATACTGCCTCGATAAAGAGTAAACCAGCTTACTCCAATATCACTCGTATTAAGCACTACTTACAATTTTTGTTTGGAAATTTTGGGAATCTATATATCAGAAAAGAGACACAAAATCGATTAATAACATGAAAAATTAGAAAATAATAATGGGCATGGCCAGGTTTGTAACAAAACTTCAGAATCCCTGAACACAGGACTGCAACTTTATGCCGTGGGACATTTTTAAGAGGACAATCCAACGATCACAATCTATCTTCTCAATCTGGAAATGTCAAATTCAAATTTTTGTATAATCAAAAAAAAAAACTTCGTATCGTGGACCTAACAATGCCCAACTCAGGTTAATACTTTTATCCAATTGAGCGAAACTTGGACCATACATTTTAGGTGGTCAGGCTCAAGTTTGGCCTCATAGCCTGTAAAAATGATTGGTCGGGTTTAACGGGCAAACCAACCCAAATTAAGTTATTTAAATCTTTAAAATTTCCGCCACACTTGTTTATTTTCAAACTTTCAACCAAAAAAATAAAAAAATAAAAAAAAAATTGTCACGCTAGGAGAATTTTTCCTAAATAGGATTTCATAAACACTTAAACTAAATTAATCAAAATATGATTTCAAATACCCATAATCTAATAAAAAAAAATATTTAAGACTAAATGAATTCACTGCTTTTTCCCTTTTGCAAGAAGCCCTTGAATGCTCTCCGTTGGTTCTTTGATTTTGGCACACTGATTTGTGACCGTAATGCTTTCTCATCCAATTTTATCTAAATCTTGCAAATGGTTATTTTTTTTTCATATAAATTATTTAGATTATTACTGTTGTATCATTAATTTAATTTTATCTAAATCTCATAATTTTTTCTGTTGTATTAATAGATTATGTTGTATTAAAAACATTAATTAAAAATACTTGACTCATTGATTTAATTAGTCACCAGGTTAATCTTAAGGTTAATATAAGAATATGATTGGATCAATTATATAATTTTAATAATATAATGATACAATATTATAGTTTAAATTGATATGTAGTTTTGGGCATTATATATTATAAGAAGTATATGTTTCTTGATTATTTGGGAGATCATTATTTGGTAAATTAATGAATAGGGAGATAATTAAAAATAAATATGGAAAAGAGCCCAAAAAAAAAAAGGAACAACATGGGGAAGCCTTGGGACGCAACGCAAGAGTTAGGGTTCAAGAAAGGGAACGCTTTGTCGAGGATGGCGTGGAGAAGGGGAGAAGAAAAAAATAAAAGAAACTAAAAGAGAAAAGGAAAAGCCTCTTTCAAAATTCAAATTGGCGCCCGAGTAATAACCCTTCCAACGGACTCTTTGCTCCGCGTTTCTCAATTTTAGAAACATTTTGGAACCCACCTCAAATTTAGTCGTTCAATCAAAACCTAGGGCTCTTCAAGTCTTTCCTTTCTTCCAAATCTCATTCGTTCCTTCGCATTCTCATTGTCATCCTCGATTTCGGTCTCAATCTATTGGTGGGTTTGATTGAATTTTCGCTGATTGTGGGCAATGGAGTCAATTCAGCTGATCAATCCGTCTCTGTCTCATTATCCGCATCAATTTCATGAATCGCCTTCACAACGAAGAACCATTCCTAGGGCGAGTTTATTTGCTCCAAACTCTGGTCTCATACTCAAGTTTAAGATTCGACGGAGAGAGACCGCTGAAAACAAGAATGTTGGATTGGATCAGCCCTTGAAATCATCGAAACACGAACGGGGCAAGAAAGGCAAGTGTTCTGTTTGCGATAAGATTTTCCCGTCGGAGAACGAATTGAGTCGCCACATGACATGTCATTTGGAGAGAAACCCAGAGAGAGATTCATCAAATTCACTGGTTGATGGTTCTGCAAATTTCTCTTTGAAGGGTTGGTCTGTGACAAGAAAGAGAAAGAGAGGCCCTTGCCCTTCTGGTGCTGCAAAGAAAATCGTCGAAGACTGTGGCAGACTCATGGAATTGGCTAACGCAGCTTCCTTGATTTCTAAATTTTCCGATTGTGCTAAGCCATCAAAGGTATCAAGAATTTGATTTTATTCATCATAATTTTGATTGCTCCTGAAAATAGTGTCGATGATCCGAATGGTTGGGGGTTGTGGGGAAAAATTAGAGGGTTGTTCTGATTTTTTGATGTATATCTGTACATATCTATGGATATGTCAGATTCTTTAAGGGATTTTTTTTTTTCTTTTGTCTAGTCAGAATTTTGATGGAATTTTGTAACCTAATTTTTCAATGAAATAGAACTGCCTCATTTCATATATTTGATTTTTTTGGGGCATTTCAATATGTCAAACTGTCTTCAAATTCATAGTATAGGAAGATTGTTCATGGGCAACATCAATTTCAAACTGGTTTATTAATTTTTGAAAGTTGTCGTTCAAATCCACCCACTTGAATCCAGTCTCTGTGTCTCGATTGCAAAGTGGGTTTTCTACATTAACAACATATAGGAACAATCTTCCCTGTTTCTTGGCATTACCCAAGTCCTTTCTCTTTCCATTCTGAATAATCTATGTAGCTTTCGTTGATTTTGTGATTGTGACTAATGGAAACTATTCAACACAAAAACCCTACTTTATTTCTTCTCTGCATGATTCTCCTTGTTTATCTGAAGGAAGCATTCCTAGGTCTACTCTCTTCTCCCGAAAGCTAAACACTGGTCTTGCAATCAAATTGAATATTTCTGAAATGAATCGACCTGTGTTAATGACATGGAAATCAACCCCACAAAACCCTCCTCTACAATGCTCAATTTGAGAGGCCACATAGACACTTGTTCTGTTTAAAGGGATTCCTCAACTTTAGATTCACCAGTTAAAATGCTATGTATTGATCTGTTAGGGACTCTCACAGGTTGGCCTGTCATCTGAGAGAGAAAGCATGGCCATTCTCATAGTGAAAAGCGAATTATTGAAGGCTGTACTGTTGAATAAACTTAGTCAAATTTAGTGATTCCGCTTTTCAGAGTTCTTCTCATCCTCCAGTTCCTCCAATGTAAGTGGAAGCAACCTCATGAGATCAACACGATGCTTCCCCAAATCTGGCTCAGGAGCCCCAGATACTGAAACATAAAGCAAAGAGTGTTTCGCCTCATATTTTGCAGAAATTTTAGACCCACTTCTACTACCATAAACGGAACATATATGATTCAGTTTCTCCTCAAAGTCCACTACTCCATCAAAAACCTTAGCAAGACGAGTCTGCAACTCCCCATCCCTACTCTTCCAATGCACACATAAACTAGTATCATTAAAACTAGGAGGCAGACCTTCAATTGTGTGCGCTAGGAGAGAGAACAACAATTGAACTTACGGTTTCGGACATGTGACAGAGCCTTAAGAGGCTTCCAATTCCAAACTGACTTCTTATCCTTGTCTGATTAGTCCTTATTGGCATTCTTAGGTTTCGAATTGGGTTCAGCCAAATGGGTTTTTCCTGTGGATAAAGACCAACCATATGCCGCAGAAATTAAACCCTTAGGTATAGGGCTTTGCCGATTGCCTCAATTTCATGTAACAATCTTCCATTTGCTGAATCATCCCCATTGTTCTTCCTAGCTTCAATTTTCGATAACATCGTCCAGGATAATCAGAGTATTAACAAGAAACCCTAGATTAGTCAACTTGAATTCTCCTCGTGTTTTCTGCCTGAGAATCTAATTGCAGCTTTATTTTCATAAAAAGATAGAGAATTTTACTGCCCCTGCTCCAGCAACAGCAACTGTGCAGCCCGGTGATACGTTTTGGAGCATTTCTTCACGTGTTCATGGCACTGGAGCTAAATGGAAGGAATTGGCAGCAATGAACCCACACATAAGGAACCCTAATGTCATTTTTCCAAACGAAAAGATTAGGTTGAGATGAGGCAGTCAATTTGTAGTCTGGGTAGCCTGAGATTACCAAAGTGATCTCCTTTCCCATCTGAATTAGTGAAGGTAGAATCAAATGAATTGGAACCAATGGTAGTGAAGGTGGTACCAAAAGAATGAGAACCAAAGGAATTGGTTATATTAGACGAAGACGCTTTGAAGGATGCTAATAATAGTGTTAATAATGCTACTGTAGGGTCCTTCTGTTGGGGAGCAAACAGTGCCTCAAACTCAGGCTGTTGTATATGGCAGAAAAGCAGGAAGAGCCTGCAGAGGTTTACTGTGACTCTGAAGAAGACAATTACGACACCGAATCAATCATTGAAGAATTGGAGTCTGCTTTAAATTGTGCATCAATTTTGGAGAAAGCTGCCTCCGATTCACCAGAGGATAAAAGCGAGCTTGCTGACAATGAGAACTGTGTTGATGTAGAAGCAGATCATGGAATGAGCGGTAAACGAAAGTCATTGAACTTGGATGATGCCACTGACTCTGTGGCAAGTGAGTTTCTAAAGATGCTTGGAATTGAGCATAGTCCATTGGGCTTCAGTTCTGACAGTGATCCTGAATCTCCAAGAGAGCATTTGCTGAGACAATTTGAAAAAGCCCTTGCATATGGCCGCTCTTGTTTTGACTTGGTGCTAATGATATTGACCAGGCAGATGGGACTATAATGCTCCATCCTGTTCCAATTGTGATTACCTTTATGAAGATTATGACCTGCACTGGGGGTACCACCAGCGGCTGAGGAGGTTGAGCTGACTGCAAGAGTAGCTACAACAGGTTAAAATAGGGCCACAATGCTGGAAGACTTGGAAACTGAAGCTTTAATGCGAGAATGGGGCTTGAACGAGAGGGCTTTTCAGGTTTCTCCACTTAACAGTGCTGGCGGATTTGGGAGCCCAATTGATCTTCCCCTTGAAGAGCCATTTGAATTGCCTCCTCAGGGAGACAGCTTAGGTCCTTGCCTTGCCTTGAGAAAAAGTGGAGGTTTTCTGCGGTCAATGAATCCTACACTTTTAAGAGTGCTAAAAGTGGTGGAAGCTTTGCAAGTATCATGTCCAGTTGTAGTTCCTGCAGAAATGGGTTCTGGAGTTATGGAGATATTGCAGTGGTTGGCTTCAGTTGGAATTGAGAAGCTCTCTATGCAGGCAAAAAATTTATTGCCTTTAGATGATGTCACGGGTAAGACAATGGAACAAGTGGCTTGGGAAGCTGCATCTGATCTGGGTGAATTTGAGAGGCAAGGATTCATACAGCATGGATCAGAGGTTGGACAAGAGACGATGGCTGCACAGAAGAAAGCGAAAGGGAAATCTTCTCTACTCAGAAGAAAGTGAAAGGGAAATCTTCTCAACTTAGGTCAGGTCAGAAAAAGCGATAACTAGAAATTCTCCCCAAGTAGGATTTGAACCTACGACCAGTCAGTTAACAGCCGACCGCTCTACCACTGAGCTACTGAGGAATAACGGACTGTTGGAAGCCGATTCTCGTTCTTTGGACCAACCTATGACCGGGTTCGTCACTCTTTTTCACATACACCGGGAGAAAAGGTTACGATAGCAAGCTCCTCCCCGGCCGGAGAGCCTCCAGGACAACGAAGCTCAATGACAAAGGACAAGGCTCAGAGTGTGTGTCTTAGAAGATCTTGCACCTCTAGCAATGGACAAGATTGAGGCCCTCTGAATTGAGGGGTCAAGAGTACAATCAGGCAGATGGTTTTTTTTCCGGTGGATAAAGACCGGCCATGTGCCGCAGAAATTAAGCCCTTAGGACCAGGTTTATCTAGGTATATGGCTTTGCTGATTGCCTCAATTTCATGTAACATGTACAGACTCATGCTATTCGCTTCTGCAGCTTCAATCCAAATTTTCATTTTTAGACAATGGAGAAAGGGGAGAGAGAGAGAGAGAGAGAGAGGGAGAGGGAGAGAGAGAGAGAGAGAGAGAGAGAGATTTATATCTTGAATATTATTGACAAGCTTTAAAATGAAATATATCAAGAGAAACAAATCCAGAATGAGGAGGTTTCTGCAAAATCAGAAAGGACATGTGGATGAGAGTACATACCAAATGAGCCTCCATAATTGTCTCATTAAAGGTCTGGTTCATTCATCAGCTCATCAGAATTAGCAAATCCTATACAGCCGCTACTAATTCCCAGAAATATTTCAAAGATAGCAATAGTCTCAATGAATCAGAAAGAAAGAATTTTGTAGAGAATTTGAGAGGAGACATCACAGGAAGGCAACAATAGGACTCGGAAGGAATTGAAACTGACTATGATGAAGTTGCACCAATGTAAAGTATGTTGCAAGACAAAGGGCACCATGAGGCCAAATGAGGTGCTACAAGACTAGTAGCACTAGTACTAAGATTAGTTGAAAGTTCGCCTTGTGAATTGCAGGCTCATCTCAGTTGGGTTGTGTCTGATGTTGAATATCTCAGTGGGGAAGCAGTTTCACAATGTGAGGGAGGTCTTTATCTTACTGCCCAAAACAGTTTTGTGTATCATGATATTTTCGTAGTCATCATCATAGTGGAACTTGAAGAAGGCCGTCTTTCTACAAAAGTCGCATCCGTATGTCTTCTCAGATCGCAGCGCACTACTAACAGTAGCATTAGCAACTACTATCTCATTCTTCGTTCTAAATGCCTCTTGATCCTTCTGCAATTCACACACACACACACAAAAAGCATTAACCGGCCAGCCCTAGTCTCGCTGTATGACCATCGAAAGCCTGATGGCCTGAAAATGTATTGCTGCACTGCAGAAGCTACAAATACTAGTATTTGAAACCCCTAGCCCCCCAAAAGCTCCCACAAGGATGAAGAGAGAATCACGCACACTCAAAGATGCACTACTACATATGCATGTCCTGCATAATGGCGGTCCCAAAAATTTGTAAAAATTTTCTTTAAAATATAATTTCAAAAAAATTTTAAAAATTTTGGGGAAGCAAATGCAATATTTAACTTTTAAAATTGGACTTTTGGGTACGATATTTGATTGCAAATGTCAGTATAGTGTTATTGTATAGTGACACCATCTCCGGCTCCCAAGTACCATTATCATTAGGGTTGCAAAGAAGTTCTGGCTCATGGGTTTCAATTTCAATTTCAAATGCAATTACAGCACCTCCCCCTTACTATTGAGGTTTTTTTTTTTGTTCCTTTTTTTCCCCCTAGATAATAACATTTTATGTTTTGAAATATCAATGATATGCTTTGTTAATGGATGATAAGAGTTTTGTTTTATTCACTGCATCTTAATTTTCAAATTTTGAAGTTTATTTTATTTTACTAAAAAAAAAGGCTCATCTATTTCATCTCTTTCGTTATGGTCTCCCTTCTTTTTTCAACAGCAAAACTGAAGAACGAAAATAAATAAATTTGAAAAATGGAATCCGGTTGAGGGAATTGAACCCGACGTGAATCGAACACGCAACCTTCTGATCTGGAGTCAGACGCGCTACCATTGCGCCACGGATCCGGTTCTGTTGTCTCAAATTAATCAACTATATAAAAACACACCTGTTGACTAGCCCTTACTTGAAAAGAATCTCCGATCCACAACAACCCAATAAAAGAAAGCCAACTCATCGTCTAAAATCTTTATCCTTGCATTCCCCTCCTCACAACGTCCTCTGATCCTGGCCCAAACTATATGTCTCTTATCAATTTGCCCACAACAATCACCCCTTCACACTACACACAAAACAAAGACCAATCCCTTCATCTTCTCTTTGTGCCAAATTCACATCATCAATGGCAACCTCAACACTATACACGCCCCCAAGCTTCACAAAAACCCTTCAAAAACAATCACTACCCCAACAACAATTCTTCCAAGGCCTAAGACCCTTCAACAAGCCTACTGACTTCACCACCAAGATCTCCTCCAAGATCACCAAACTACCCATCTCCACCAGAAGGGGTGGTCTTTCAATCAAGGCTGAGCTCAACCCTTCTCTTGTCATCAGCTTGAGCACTGGGCTGTCTTTGTTCCTGGGTAGGTTTGTTTTCTTCAATTTCCAGAGGGAAAATGTCGCCAAGCAGGTTCCTGAGCAAAATGGGTTGACCCACTTTGAGGCTGGTGACACCAGAGCTAAGGAATATGTTAGCCTCCTCAAGTCTAATGACCCGGTTGGATTTAACATTGTTGATGTCCTTGCTTGGGGCTCCATTGGTCACATTGTGGCTTACTATATTCTTGCAACCTCTAGCAATGGTTATGATCCCAAGTTCTTTGAATGAGATTGGGATTTATATGCAAATTGCTTGTATTTGTATAGTGCCCTTTTGATTTAATTTCAACGGAAAAAAAAAAAAAGTTTGTGGGTCTTGTCTTTTAATTTTATTTCGCATGATTGTTGTTCTCGTTGTTATGGTTGGGGTTTTCTTGTTTAATTGAAGATGCTTTCGTTTCTTAAACAGTTGATTTTTTTCTTCCTAATCTTTGTATTGTATGAACTCTGATATGCTTTCACTTTTTATTTTATTTTATTTTTGTAAAGTCGTAGGAATGTTGAAATGTTTAGTTCTTCTTACTAATGAGCAATTTTACCTTAACTCAAATAATGATGCAGCAACTTATGTTTTTGTTACTAACACACAACAGCAGAAGTCCCTGGGTCATTTGAGCGAAATAGCAAGCGCAAGATATATTAATACATAACGACACCAATCTGAATATATACAAATTTTCCATCCTTTTATGAAAATATAAAATAAAATTATCCGGGGCCAAAACTGAAAGTCAATAATATTCAAGATATAAATCTCTCTCTCTCTCCTTTTTCTATTGTCTGAGAATGAAAATTTTGGATTGAAGCTGCAGAAGCGAATAGCATGAGCCTGTACATGTTTACAAATAAAATGTTTCTGAGACACCAAATGCAATGGAAAGGTAAAAAAATTGTAAAATTGATTTTGTTTACTTGAAAATTACATAGAAATCTCTTTGAATAGAAGTGCTCTTTGTTAGGGTACATAAACTTACCCAAGCAAAGCCTCAATAAACACATAAAATCAGCACGATTTATTTATTTTTTATTATGCCATTTATTTGTCTTCAATAAGGAAAATAAAATACTTTTTTATAAATAAAATGAGTATGTCTCCGAGGGATAATGTAGTGGTCACAACTCTCTCCTCTAATCTGATAATCTCGGATTCAAATTCCAGTGTAACAAAACAAATATAATAAAATGAGTATGAACCCAAGTGTGCAAATTAGTGATTTTGATTGACTATCATAATTCTATGTAAAAGATAAGATTTAAAAGGTAAATTACTGAGAAAAAGAGAATGCAAATTAGTGAGGAAAATGAGAAAGTATTAAATATAAAAATAAAAACATTTATATGTCATTTTAATACATTGTATAAAACCTAAGAAAATAGATAATTAAATCATATGGTATTTATTTTGAAGTGTATCATGAAAATAGAAAAATTGTTTATATATTGACTTTTGTAATTATTTATTTATTATCAAAAATAGAAGAATTAGAAAAAGAAAAAAGTACGTCTAAAGATTGAAATAGGAAAAAATTTTCTTTTTTTTATTGATTAGAAAAATTAGTCAAAATATAATTACATAGATTCCACCATTGTAAGCATTTGATCCATTCAGTCCACAAATTATTTGGTCTAATATTAGCAAGCCAGAATTAGTAATCTTAAGTATATTCTCATTTTTTTAGTACGACTAAAATAATTTCCCTAATAAAATATTTTATCTGTTCATATCTTTATTTTAAAGACTAAAGTCTGATAGAAAAATTTCAATAGGTCTTTTTTCTTATAATATTTTTTATTCAAGTGAAGATTTTTTTTTTTTTTTTTTTGTAAAAAAATTATAATTTTGTAGGTAGAAGTAAATTTGCTCGCAGAAATGACTAAAATTATTATTGTATTAATATTTTTCATTAAAATTTCACATATTCATTTAGGCAACCTCATGATTTTATTTTTTTATAATTATTTTTTTTATAAAACACTAAAATTATTATTATATTAATATATATAATATATATTAACTAATCCCTCTCAGCCTCACCCCGTAAGAAGGCCACCGGACCTAGTTTTGGTGCTTGCATGCCTTTTAAGCATCTTTTACTTCTAAGAGAGGGTGTCTCCCCCCTCAAAAAAAAAAAATAATAATAATAATAAAGTTAAATTGATATAATTAGGACAAAATTAAATATTAAATTTATTCTCAATATTGAGGAAGTGTATATTTTTGGGTTTTGTATATGAAGAAAATATATATTAAAAGAGTTTTGTTGCTGAAGTGATTAATCCGATTTGAATAGAATTTATTATGTACAACATAATGACCGAATATTAATGATATATAAAAATATGCTTATTAATAGTAAGAAAGAAAAATAAATGTGAGAAAACTTTTTAGGTTAGACTTTATCAACCTTTGATTTTGCTGTCCAGTAAAATAATTTAACTCTTTATTCCCTTTACAAAATTTTATGTATGATAAATTGAATTAATGCAATTTTAAATTTAACGCATACATATTAATAACATATAAAGAGAGCTCAGGGTGTCCCTCAGGATAGCTAAGCGGTAGAATTTTTTTATTTTTATATTTTTTTCTCTGATTTGATTCTAGATATTTGAGATTATTTATAAACTGATCAAACCAGTTTATAAGCCAAAATTAAAATTCTAACTGTTTAGTAAATAAAATTTATAAAAATGCTTATAATCTAAAAAAGTGCTTATAATTCAAAAAAATAATAAACTGCTCCCATCAGTTTTTTTATTTTGGTGCTTATAAACACAATTAAAATAAACTATTTTGACCAATAAAATTACATCTGTACCCTTTTGTATTTAACAAAAATTACAACTATACCACTTCTTATATTCACTATGGTTTTTTTTATTTATTTTATATGGTTTATAAACACTTATTTTACCAAACAGATAATTACTTTTAAGAAACATTTATCTAAACAGATAATAACTTATTTTTTAAAAAGTTAAAATAAATTTATAAACTAAAAAGTTACTTATAAGTATTTAATTTTTATAAATAATATTTTTTAAACAATCTCAAACGATCCCTTAATTGCATCTAGAGAGAGGTTAGGTTTCCTTTCAAATCAAAACAAATATTGATGCTACATGTTGTTCAATAAAAAGTAGAATGCAAAAGTCAAGTCTCTCCAAAACTATTATGCCTTTGTAATTAAATTTCTAAAATTTTAAAAATAAAAAACATATCTATTTTTTTTACGTGATACTCCCTACTATTTTCACAAGACATTACTTTTATTTAATGGTATGAATAGGTTCAATAATCTAGTCATATTAAATTATCTTGAATTGTGTTATTTGTTCGGAATGAGTTATAAATTGGTTATTATTTATTTAGATAATTACCAGAGAGCAGGAAAAAAAAAAAAAAACTTATGGAAGAGTGATTCATAAACTTAAGCACCAACACAGACATACACAACACAAAAGGTTTCTTTAACAAAAACCTCTATTCCTTTAAAAAAAGAAAGTCAAAATTTAACAAAAGAATTCGTGAGAGAAATTTTAATTCTTTAACAATTTTTTGAGAGAAAAAACTAATATGTATAGATTCAAAAAAAGAAAAACTAATTTTTTAATTTTTTAATTAAAGAAAATTTTAAACAAACGTGTTTAAAGAAAGATATGTGATTTAAATTGATTTTTTTAAATAGAAAAATTTCATGTGTACAGTTTTAGATAGAGAAAAATTGAATATAATTTTAGTGGAGAAAAAAATTATAAATTAATATATTTAGAAAAATAAATTTTAAAATAATTCAATTCTTTCAAAGAAAATATAAAAAATGTGTTTAAATAGAAAAAAATATAAAGTGAATTAATTTTCTTTAAACATAAAAATTATTATATTTACTTTAAAAGATAGTTAATTTATTCGGTTTAATTTATTGAGAGATATCAGTGTCGAAACTTTCACATTATGGGGTCTGGGGAAGGAAATATCTAGACAACCTTCCCCTTGCTTTTTTTTATAAGGATGTTGATTCGAACCTGGACTTCCAGGACACAATAGAGAAATTTCATTATTGTGTCAGATCCATTTTTCTTTAATTTATCGAGAGATAAAAAATAATAATTATGATAGAGAGTGTTAAAAGATACCAAGTATTCTTGTACATACTAAACACATGGAAAGAGAAAAACATTACGCCTCTTATCTTTCTTTTTCTCTATAATATTTTCGTCTATTGTCTTTTGCTCAAACATTTTACCTCTAATCAAATATTACTTTAATAGTTAAAATGTGTTAATAAAATTTAATTAATTTAATTTACGTAAAAGTAATTGTGTTAATCCTTAATTAACTTAAAATTAAAATCTATCTAATGTTGAGTTCAAGGATCATGTTAAAATTAAAAATTATCAATGCTAAGCAAATGGATGTGATTCTTCCTTCATTTCATTTCTTTGCACGTCTTTCCTTATTCCCTGGGTTTCACCCTTCTTTCCCATTCCTATTAACAACACAAATTAAAAAAAAGAAAAAAAGAAAAAAATAATTTTATCCTTTCTTCTTGATATACGGATAATGAGAAGGATGATTTTCACTAAGATATTTCTATAAAAATGTACCAGGAAAGGACACTTCAATTTTGAGCTTTGTTCGAAATTATTATATAAAAAAAAATCAAAAATAATGTTAAAAGAAAAATAAAAAATTCCTTACTTAACATACAGATATCGTGTCTTGAAAACGTGAAATAATATGTCGTAAATTCAAGATCCGAGATACAACTTTCTTTGCTTCCGTCTTCAAATTTTAGTAGATATCAGAGAGGAGCCATCACAAGAAATGTTTGAATTGCAAGTTTCCACGTTTGAAGGTTGCTGCAGGCTATCACCATTGTTGGTGTCTTTCAACATGTTTTGATCCATATGCTAATTAGGTGAGTTTGCCTTTACTTTTTTACTCATATCTTAACTCTTTTTTTAAGATCTATTTATGAACCTACTTGATTTATGTTTAGACCGTAAAAATTCTGTAGATCAACTTGCATTAGCTTATAGGGCATCAAGACAAATTTTAGAGTAAGTCAGCATTAAATAAGGGCAAGTCTTAAAGTAAGTCACGTCTTCAAGATGTGATCATCTTAAAGACGTAACATATTCTGTCATGATATAACATGTATTTATCTCAAGGAGATAAATATATATATATATATATATATGTGTGTGTGTGTGTGTTGTGTGTTAAATAAGGTTTTTTTTTTTTTTTTTAATGTTGTTTTAGAAAATTTATTTGTTCCTTTATTTTGACAATTCCGCACAAAGCTCGTTGGATGAGGAGGGTGAAGGGTCGTTTGTGCTCTTTTCTGACACGGGTCAAGTCAAAACGCTTAAACAAAAACTTCGGAATTACAAAAGACAGCCGGGGGTGAGTGAGAGAGAGAGAGAGAGGGAAAGGGAGTTGTTTACTGCGTTGAGATTTTTTCTTTTTTTTTTTTTTTTATTTGAGCTAGAGTTACGAATAATGTCGATGAACGAAGACCCAAGCCCGATAACACCGAGCAGCGAAGAAAATGGAAATGGTGGGTCAAACCCCAGGCTTTATCCCTCTCCAGTGGCCGAATACGACCAAGTTGCTTCAGATTCTGAGCTTTTCTACCATACCCTCCGCGCTTTTCACCAATCCTTTGGCTCAAACTTCAAGTGAGTCCCTTACTCCTTAATTGGGTTTCTTTTGGCTTCTGCTTTTATGGGTTTTCCAGCATATTTCTTTTTCTTTGCAATTGAATTGTTCTTTTAATTCTCCTAGAGGAATTGTGTCTACGCCGGATTCTTAGTGTTTGCAATTTGGTTTATCATTAGTTTTTCCTAACGTTAATTGCATTAGCACGATTTTGCTGCTGAAATTCTAGGGGGAAAAATGTTAAAACAAAAACCCCATTTGGGCTAGACATAGAATATCATTTTGAGCTGCCAGCTGATCAACAGGGAACAACCATTACAATTCGAACCTGTTGGGTGTTTGGAGGGGGGTGTTCCTTAGGGATTTCCATTGTATATGTCTTTTAGCTGACTACCTGGATCAGTATGCGCATATTTATTAGTTCATTAGTTCTCTTCCTGCCTAAAGTCTTGGGGCACTACGTTGGAGGATCGTGAAACTAAGAGCTTTGACCTATCACTGCATTGCCTTTTGTTAGCTAAATGCGCCTTTTTAATTTTCAACACTTAAAAATTTTCACGTATCTGTCTAAAATGACCTGATAATGACTTAGTTGTGCACTTGTGATTTTCTTTCTGCATCCTATTCTTTCGATAATCTGATGTTGATTTTCATGGAGTAGGAGATCCAAACATTAATTTCACAATGGCAACCTAGGACGTCAATGAACAAACCTTTTTTCTTTTGTGGCGGGGAGAAATGTAACCTTCTTGGTCTTTTAACAGACCTTAGTAGCTAAATTGATATTTATGGGGTTGCAATTTCTTTATACTTGAATTGTTGGCCTGTAAACATGATTTAATAAAGCTACATAAAATCTTCTTAATATTCAGGTGAAAGTAGATTCTAGCATTTCTGTTGTTGCGATTGCAAAGACATCAGAGAATCCCTTCTCTACTAGATTTCGATGTCAATGTAATTTCTTGATTCCTGCTCTCATATGCATCTCAATGTCGATTATGTTGACCTGGCCATTGAATTTTCTCATTTGAGGTTATCTAGAGAGGGTAGAACTTTATGTTGAGGGTTTTCCTTTTGGCTGTCTGTTAGGTCTGGGTGGTTTCTTTAAGTTGATGTATGATTCTTTCATATCTTGAAAACGGGATAGGAAACACAAACACTTTGGTGTGTCTGAAGTTTGAAAGTGGTGACCCATCCACACAATACATGATTGGTCTGTCAAAATTAAGGAGGCTGTCCAGGGGTCCATGTACATTCTTGGGAGATGAAAGTTGACAAATCGTGTAGCTATATTTTTGGAGCTCATTCTTTGTTTGATCAAGTCCCAAATGCAAACTGTGGATGCAGATTTTAAGATTCTTATTCTCACCTGATTTTAACTTGCTTAATGTAAAACAAGAAATTGTTGTTCTTGCTCTGTGATATCTAGACTAATGCTGCCATGCAAAAGCTATGTAGCACACAACTTATATAGTTTATCTATCACCTAAATGAATCAAAAGAGATATCCCAAGAATGAAGAAATAATGATGTTTTATGGTTGGGAGCCCAATGACATTATGATGTATGGATATTCATGCTTGTATTCTTTTGCACTTTGTACAAGGATTTTGGGGTTTCTCTTACCATTGCATCACCTTTTACTTTAGTAATGATCAGTTATAGGGACACAAACATGACATGATTTGACAAACTTTGAGAGAATAGGAGTTTATATGGCAAGCACATCAGACAAAGCAATATTTTGGAATAATTATGGTAAAAATTACAGCTTCTTTTAACAAATTTTTCCCAACCTTTTCTAAGTTATGAAATAAACAACCTATATAGTATTTCATATTGATGAGAATTGGCCTTTCAACTCAAAGAATAAAATAAACACCATAAAAATAGAAACATTGGATATCCATATTCTTGAAAACTATGAACATAATTTTGAGTAATGTATAATTGACACTTTTTAAAAGATGCTTGGTCTCTAAAGTAACCTGAGTCTTGCTAGTATCATTACTGAAAAATTCTATGTAGTGCTGACCCACATAATTAGGACATTGCAATCCATTGTATCGTGAGATGTGAGCTGAATTTGAGCATTTGAGGAGTTACTAGGTAGTGAAACTGGGGTAAGTCTTATGTGCAACCAAAATAAGCAGTTCTCTTATTATTATTATTATTATTATTTAATTGTATCATTAACAAGTATACACACATAATATTTGTTTTATTAGTGAATGTAGTTATTGCAAAAAAAAGTCTACATGAAGAATCCAACATGTAGTTGAGATGGATTTAGGACTTTGAAAATATTAAAAAAGAAATGGATACATGAAATGAAGTATGTGACATGCATTCTCTGACTGTTGTATCAGACAAAAATCTGTTTAGATGTGGCTTTTATTTTGAATATGCTTCATGGCTCTTACTTCATCATTTATGATGAAGGAGAAAGATTTATTTTTTCTGGTTGAAGGGTAGATTTATGATTGAATACTTGAGTTGTAACATATGCATGCATTTTGGTATAAAGTTTCTTCTTAGAAGAGGAAAGATCCTAGCTTATACATGCGTGCGTAAGAAAAGTTGAAGTCTGACCAACATTTCACTAAAATTTCTGGACCCTTCAAATTTAATTTGTTAATCTCTTTCTTGTGAAATTTCTTGACTCTTTGATCATTTAATTTGCAGTAAAACTGTTGGAAATGTTGTGCATGTTCTAGTAAGTTTTAATTGGATGGTGAAATTACGAGCTCAGCAGCTAACCAATTACTAGACCCTTTTTTATTGGAAAAAAAGAAATATTTTATGAGTGCCACAGGCAAGAAATGATTTTTCATTTATATTGTGGTTATGACAGATGGGTGACTCACTGGGTATCCATAGAAAACTGAGTCTTTCTGTAGTGAATCATAGGGGTCCTCTTTGATCACATGGAGCACATGATACACAAAGCTATGTGAGAAAAATTAAGTCAAACAACTTTAAGTTGCTTTGTTGATTTTGGTAATCAAACATTGCTTTCTTGATGGATTTATTATTGTTTTTCTTACCTTTGGTTCATCCTGCTTTCTTTCCCCCTTTTTTTTGCGCCGGGGGGGGGGGGGTTGGATGAGATTTACCCTGCTTTTATTGCTTCAATCAAATCACACTCCCTTAGAATATTTGCTGTTCATCTTCACGCCTAACCCTTAATCAAGTTGTTCAATAAAAGGAGTTTTGTGGTAAATGTGATTTGACAGCGTCCCGACTGTAGGAGGAAGGGCTTTAGATTTGTATCGCCTTTTTGTGGAGGTCACATCCCGTGGTGGCATTGAAAAGGTTTGGACCAATATCTTTCTGCAAGTAGTGTCACTTTGTCTTCATTGTATATATCTACCTCAAAATCCTTAACTAATGACTGCTGTGCCCTTTTCTCTCATTGCATTTTTATAAATAATAAGAATAGGTTTTCTCTCTTTTGTTGTTCTTGTTTTCCTTTTAGTGTTCACCGGGCAGTAATATTCGTTGATGCTGTATATATTATTTGGTTAGCATTGAGGGGGATTAGAAGGGTCTTAAGGGAATTGAGAGATCTTCCTATAAATTTTCCCAATGTCTTCAAACACTTGTTCTTTGGATTTTTGCCTGTGTTTTTGTTCTATGTATATTTCGTTTTGTATGAGGTTGTATAATGAATACACGAAAACACACACACCCTCACACACATATATGCCCATATATGTTTTGTAAATTAAATTTTGTAATGAGGTAGAAAATTTTCAAAATGTAAGTATCCCACTGATCTTAACTGATTTTTGAGGTCTGCATGTGTATGAGCGATAGACATGACTTTGTCTGGAAAATTGATATCTAAAGTATGAAAAGAAGGGCACTCTATGGTATCAAAACAATAATATCATGTTTTTCATGACACATTGTAAAATTCTTGTTATGCTAATAATTTTCGCCAGTAAAAATTTGAAATAAGCAAATATGCACTTTCTAAAAATTCAAAATTTCACTATTCTTATTATTACTTCAAGGAACTCTTCCTAATCTCTCAAACAATTCACTTACTCCATTATCTTCACAATAATTATGTGAACTATCAAGAATCTTGAAACTGTCCTAGAGTGGGTAGAAGTGTCCAATGATGCTCTTGAAGTGTCATATAAATGAAATAATAATGATAATTTAGATGTGATAGATGGATGTATGACAATTGTCACATAGGCATTGGACATGGGTAAATTCCATTTGATGTGTCCATGCGTCATAGTATTTTTCTAAGTTGGTAGTGGAATTGATCTTGCTCACAAGATGACCATTTGATTGCTTCTTGTGTGCTTTTGCCTTCTGTAATATGTTTCTTTGCCATTATTCCATTTATTTGCTGTTTGGAGTTTGTGTGCTTTGATGAGCCATTTTCCTGGGGAGCATTCCATCTTATTTACAAAAATGGAGCACTGTGATAGATTTCTCAGTGCTTTTTATCAGTCATGATGCTGCTTGCAAGTGCATTATTGCTTGGAGTTTTCTTCACTTATTACCTAGTTAAAAGATTTTTGTTGCTATCCACAATTATTCTAGGATAGCTTAGATAACTCATCATGTGAGGAATCTATGGTCATCCTTTTTAATTGAATCCAAGACTTTATCTGAATTTCATATTTAATCACAAACAGTAAAACTCCATGCAGTGTGTAGAAATTTTATGCCCATAACTATAATGTTAACACTTATTTCAAGATTGACTTGGTCAGTCAGTAACATTCAAGTTGAGGCTTTAGCTTGGCTTAGGTAGGACACAGTAAGCAAGTTTGTTTTCCTGACTTGAGGTTGAGCTGTTAATGCTTGGTTTTGTTCCCTTGCTAGTTGCAACCCTAAATGTATGTTTGCGCAGGTGTATATGTGTACATGTCTTTTTTTTGTGTTAAAAAACCATGTCGTTACTCTTTTATGCAATAGTAAAACCTACACTTGTTCGTATAATGTTTGCATTTTATCTTGTGTGTAGTTTTAAGCATGTGACATATGTATGAATATGAATATACAAATGCAAATATGGCCAGAGTAGGAACTAATAACCAATAGCAGGATTGGAAACACTAAAATAACTCTGGGACGCCTATCTCTGCATCAATATAATGTATTTCCCATCATGCTTAATTGTGTATACATGTACGCGTATATGAATATCAGAGTTTATATGCATCTATACAAACTGGAACATGGCAAGGGTGTTTCTGGAAGAAAATGCACCAACTTGGATGAACTCCCATCCTTTAGAAAATATTGATTTATGGTTGCTTCAAAATGGAATCAAGACTAGGTGTGCCACACAAGTTAGTGAAAGAGATTTGTAATGTTTGTGCTTTGAATTCATGTGGATACCAAGAAGGAGATCTAAGGTGGGCCTAGAGGAGCCAGACCTAAATCCGAGTATTATTATGCATATTGTAGCACTTTTTTTTGGGGGGGGGGACTTTCCATCTTTGGGCGTATTAGGGTTTTGGGCAGCCACTCTCCATTGTAGTCTTCATACTTTTTACCTGTCTTTATCAACACAGTTAACTCGCTCATCTCTCTGCCCAAGCTACTTGGCCAAACCACGTAAATCTTGTTTTTCTTGTTGATTTGTGTGATTTTTTTTTAATGGTAATTTAATGAGATTCTTTTAATGCCCATGGTGGCTTAGTTCAAATTTCCACTATGTGCATTTCCCTGAATGTAGTGTTCCTTAGATTAAAGATTTTGTGTGTAGCCCAATCTGTTAAATTCCTTGTTAAGCTTTAGAGGCACATGCACAGCCCAGGCTTGCTTAGATGTGTGCATGGCCATGCACACAGTTAGGGTATCTGATCAATTTGTTTTCAATTTTTGCTTATCCGTTTGCATTCTACATTTTGGCACCGTAGTGTAGATTGCCAAGTAACATAGGTCTTATTTGAACTAGGAGCACATGGAGTAAAAACTCAAGTATGTTTTCATCTTTTCATGCCATCATTACCTTTTACCCAAAAAACAGGGTTCACAAGCCACGAATTGGTCGCAGGTCATTAAAGATCACAAGTGGAAGGAAGTGACTGTGGTCTTCAATTTCCCTTCAACTATTACCAGTGCATCCTTTGTCTTGAGGAAGTATTATTTGTCATTGCTTTATCACTATGAGCAGGCTTATTACTTCAGAGAAGAAGGTCCCTTGATCTCACTGCCTGGTATTCCTAACACAGTTTTGAGAATGAAGTTGCTTTGTTTAACCACCCACCCACAACCCACAGCCTGTGCCCTCTTCCTCAAATAAAAAAGAAAAAAAAATAAGGGAAAATATAAGAGTTTTCTACAGTATTTGAAGTTCCTTAGTAATGTCTTATTCATTCTGTTCCACAGATCTCTTAAGTAAGAGTACTATAAATGGTTCAGCAGCTTTGCATGCAGCTGAGGAGTCTGCCGTTGCGAACCAATTACCAGGTCAGCGTCAACTCTACTGCATTGTTGATATTGGTCGGACAATGTAGTTGCCTTCACATATACCTCTCTCCACCATTTAATTTATGATGTTTGCATCCAAATAAGATCTGTTATGCAAAAGCTCTGAAATAGGAAGCTAAATTTTACACCAGACATGAGATTCCTCTCCATTGTTATCCTTGACAATCTGCCTTAAGAATGAATATATGCGTCATGTTTCCTAGATAATGGTATTTGAGTATTGGCATTGGGCATTTGGCAGCACACTTGGAGCTACAATTAATGTGTCAGGTTGTGCTGTTTGCTAAACATGAAAATATATTTTCTGAAGGTGAAATTTAAGCTATAAAGCATGCATACTTCAAAAAGGAAGGTGGTTTTGTGTTGGACAAGAAGTCGAATATAGCACTCCTCCAACACTTACCAGACACATGATTTATACATCATGTGTCATGACTTATATTTTATCATTCTTGCAAACACAAAATATTTTTGATAGTTATCACATTAAAATTGGTTTGCTTTTATCATTTAAAATACTTATAAAAGTACTTGGTTTAAGTGAATATTTTTAATGGTGACCTTTGAATTATATGGATTGGCTATATGCTAATTTAATATTGTAGGCAAAGATTATTTATATATTGTGAGCTTATTAATATATGCATGAAAATTACATTTTTCCGATACCATGTCCATGGACAGTGTCTACTTAGGGTCTCATTAAATGCGAAGATTGTTTGGGTCCACGTATTGTGGTTTATTTATTTATTTTTGTTATAGAAAAAGATTAATCTATTAAATGTTATGAGAGAATGTACAAAATTCCAACAGATAAGAAATTCTCTGGAATGTGATGAAAGATTATAGGATAATTAATGGACAATTGCTTTCCAATTCTTTTTTCAACTCTTCTGAGCTGTAATGCTTATAAATCCCTAAGGCATGAGTGAACGTAGATGCATAAGAAGCAATCTTGTCCCATAGAAGAGAAGAATTAATAGTATGATTACTAAAAATCCTAGTTTTCTGCTCTTTTCAGACACACCAAGGAATAATGATAAATGCAGATCTCCAAAGTAAGCGAGCATATTTCTGCCTTCAAAACTTCTAAATTTTATGAAAAACAAATCTGGGAGGGTTCTTGGACGAACCCAACTATTGTCATGTACATATTGTGGTTTATTAGAATACCTTTGGAATTTTAAGCTCTCCTACTCTTCTGCTTGCTCACGTGTCATTTCTTATGTCAACAATATGCCTCACTTCTTATAAAAGGTGTGTATTCCTGGAGTGGACTTTTAACCACAAATTTTCATTCAAATTCTTTTTTCAAAATCCACTTAAGAGATTTGCACAGGGCTTGTTTGCCTTTTATTATAACAATGCATTAAGGGCCATAATGGATTTGCAAGAATTTAGAATTTATCTTTTTTCTCTCCAAGTTAGTGATGAAATTTTCAAAAAAATTTTTAAATGCCAAGAGCAAAATGATGGAATTTTATTATGTTTTACATGTTCTATGACTTTTGATTCTTACTTATCAACTTTTGCTGGAGCTTTTTGATTTTTCTAATACTTATAATCTCATGTTGTGTTTCCAGATATCAGTGTGCAAAAGCCGCTTTTTAATTTAAGAAAGTACCATTTATACCATGATGTGTTATGCTGTTATTTACTCAAAAATGAACTTTTGAAATTTTGAATAACTCATTTAGATAATTATTTATTTATTTATGTTTCATAATGTTTTCCAAGCTCTATACCAGTTAAAGTTGTCTAGATCCATTCTCTCATTTCCTTTAACATCTCTGTAATCATTAACCATCTTGTTCTCATTGTGTTGATGCAGCCTCCTTTGACCTCCCTTTTTCCTTTGATGTGAAAACAAAAGTTTTTCTTGTTGCATGTCCAAAGTGATACAGTGTAGAATTCTATTAAAAGTTGCAGAGCAAGGGTGTCTTTCAATTTTCCCAAAACCCAAAAGCAGAACGTCAATGTTATGGGGCAGGTTCTGTTTTGTCAATTCTCCATATGGAACTCATAATTGGGCCCAAAGTCTATACTTTGTCATTCTTTGCAACTTCATTTTTTCTTTCATTTTTTGGGCACATGGTGAGCTGCATCTGAGTCCTCTTTGTGCATTTTTGCTTTATTATTATTATTATTTTTTTTTTCTAAATATCTCATGCCTTTTATTCTAGGTCCTATTGAGATAAAATTACTCTTTTCTCTCTCTCCCTCTGAAAAAATTACTCTCTCTCTCTCTCTCTCTGAATGATCTATGCAATGAGAGATTAATTGAGTACATGCTGAGCATGTTTGTATCATCATCCTTACATTTGGATGGAAAATAATTTGTCATATCAACAGACAAATCATTTTCAAAAAATACCATATCAATCACTCATTGGGAGATTTTATGTGTATTTTGTTACTTTGAAAATTCAGGATTTGTTTTGAGATCCAGTTTTGATTTTATTTCTTAGCATCTAGGATTTTTGGGCATGCAGTTATATCCTAGGATTGATTTAGGATTTTATTGTGTAGCTGAATGTAATTATTTTGCTTGAAGTTGGCCATTACCAAACCTACCCAAAGGTTTGGTAATGTAAAACTATTGTATAATCAGCTTCAATTTATTGAAAGTGCAATTTAAACTCCCTTCCTTCATAGTTCTCTTTCTCTGTGTCCCTCTTATCTGCCCTTATGATCTCTTGACTCTTCCAAATCCCTGCTTGCAGCCCCAACTTGCCTTCTCCTTTGTTCCTCTTTTCTTCTCTCTCTCTCTCTCTCTCTCTCATGTAGGATGAGTTTAGGATGACTTTAGAGCCTTTAAATAGACAATTAACTTCTACAAAATAGAAACAATTACTAAGACTAAAATTAGAAGCTCTTAAATACTCCCAACAATGACTTTTTGGCGATAAAGGAATGTCGAGATAACATTCTAAATAGTTAAACACCAAAATGCAAGCTAACTTGACTAATAAACTTCTAAGATAAATCTGCAATAATATTGTGAATAGTACCCTGCTACAGGACTTGAATAGTACTGCTAAGTACCAACTTCTAAATATACAATCAATCTCTGAAAAAAGGATGCCCATGCTCATCTTCCAATAAAATCAAAGTTGGGGCGGATTATATTTTAACTCTCTCTCTCTCTCTCTCTCTCTCTCTCTCTCTCTCTCTCGGTGTAAGTTTTGCCCTCGCGGTTCACCTCATCTTTTACTATGCTTTACTTGATGCTTAATTTGGTTGGGTTATCTAAGGAGGCCAAAGATTTAAAAGGGGCCATATCGGCTGTTACAAAACTGATCATCTGCTTCCACGATTTATACATATGGCCTGTTATGAGGAGTGTAATGGTTGTTATGTTCATTAAAAAAAAAAATTGTTATGGATTCAAAGTTGCCAATTCACTGCCGTGACTCCTCCGTGGAGTGGAAATGCTTTTAAGCTATTTCCAGTATGTTAGATTTGTTACAATGCATACTATTTCGATCATGATTGCAAATGCTGCAGTATCCTCAACCATGATTTAGTCTGTGGAGGAGATAAAAAGGGAAATGGGTAATGTTTTGAGTTTCTCTCTTGTCCTTCCGCCTTCTCCAAAACCCTCTTGGACTGAACCCATCAAACAATTACAAGAAAAAGAATATAGGCTAGATCGAAAAAAACTAAAGTGTTTGCAATTTGAATTTTTTCTTTTTTTTTTCCTTCTCTCTCCCTTCAAACTCATTAATGTTCTTTTTCCTAATTATGCATTTTTTTCAATGTTTGATTGTTTAGCATCAATGGGATATACAGCTGCAAAATTCTCTCTGGTCAACTAAATTGTTTCTTCATTTGCAGCAAGCCTGGAATTGCAGCCCGGTGGTTTGGTTGATGGGGCGATCGATGCAAAATTTGATAATGGATATATGGTTTCTGTGGGTTTAGGTGCTGAGAAGCTGAGGGGTGTCCTGTATCATATTCCCACTGCATCAGACACATCCCAGAGTAATAATTCAGTTAATCCTCCTCAACGTAAGCGGAAAAGGAAGAAGTCCCACCTGGCACTAAAGGATTCTTCTCGCCCTGAGCCAAATAGCCGTGGTTATAAGTTGTTCTTCGAGAAGCACTACACCATGCTAGAACCTTTGCATTATGGATATGACAAAGACATCAAAGAGAGAATTCAGGCGCTATGGAACAAGCTAAGTGAGGCTGAAAAAAAGGTTGGTTTTGTCACATTTATTTTTATTCTTCTTGGGTTGGGACTTTTAGTAGTCAGTTTTGTGAAATCCCTGAATCGTCTCTTTCTGCATTTTGTGATACCATCTGATGCATATCGAAAAAGGCTTATGTGAAAAGGCTTAACGGGGAAGGGAGGGGAAAAAAAATGAGCCTAGGAAGAAGAAAAACCAAGGGGCTGCGTAATCTTGTTGCAACATGAAGTCCTGCCATGCATATGGCTTAGGAACCATAAAAAAGCTCATGGTTAATTTGTTGGGATTATTGTGACAGAATTGGAACATGCTAAATTGTTCGTGAGATTAGGTTTATGACTTCTGATATTGTTTGTCCAATAATTATCTTCATATTCATGACTTCCTTGTGTTTGACCTCCAAAATTAGCCAAATAAAGGAACAACAAAGAAGAGAATGAATTCATAGTATGACTTGCGTAACCATGCCCATTTACAAGGTATCCTAAGTATTGTAAACAGCCCTCCTCAGTAGTGTGAGAAAGTGCTGGAAACTTTCATGTGTATAATCGTGTATGTGAAATTAGGGGTGTGAAATGGTGCTGGTGCCAGTGCCAGTTGCCATCGGTACTGTTCCTTTTTGTTGTGTCCCCTGCCTTGTCGTGCCATCATGTCCAGGTTCAGTACCACAAGGCTAACCTTCAGCCTAGGAGCAGTCCACGGGCGTATTACAGCTAGATTTGTGCTATGCCAGGCTTGGACTTTTTAAAAACATTTTTAATATCAAAATTAAGAAAATTGCATTTGACATTATCAAAGAAAGGAAAAACTAGTGTTTTGAAGAGTGCCTCATGGATTTACTCTTTAATAGCTAAATGATGGGAAGATCACATGTTCACATCTTGGATATTTATACAAATTATATATCTTTAATTTTTTTTAATTATATAAAACTCGTGAAAATGAAAATAATAATAATAATAATAATAATAATAATAATAATAATAATAATAATAATAATAATAATAATACACATATTATAAGTTTTTTTTTTTTATATAGTAAAAAAAAAATAGTATAGAATAATAATAATAATAATAGTAATAAAGCAAATATTTCCTTTTGTGCTGGCCATGCATTTGAAACCTCTATATGGAATAAAGCAATATTTCAACCATAGCTATCACATTGGGTATCTTTTCATGTATCATTTTCCTTTTATCTTTGAACTTTTGTATGTAATCATATATTATAAGTTTTTTTTTTTTTTTTTTTTTTTTTTTTTTTTTTATAGTAAAAAAAATAATAATATTATAGAATATATCTGCTTAAGAATTATGTTAGCAACATCTAAATAAGTAAGCAAACTTTTACCTAATATTAGAATAAGGTATGTACTAGACAACTTCTATTGTAGCACCTCAAGGGAGAGTTAGGGCTCTCACCTTTTACACCTTGGCACTAATGCTTTAAGGCGTTAAGTGAGTGTCTTGATGAAACTTAAGTTTATTTGGTATTTCTTTTAGGAGCATTTTTGTTCTTATTCTCTCCCCTTTTACTTCTTAATCCTCTCCACTCTTACTTCTTAATCTTACTCTCTTTCTACTTTGGGAGAAAAACTTCTATACCTTGGAAAGGTATATGATGTGGTATCCATAACCAATATAAAGATGCCAAATGATTGTAAGTTTCTTGGTTAATTAGTAATTCCAATTTTATTAAATGACTCCATTATCTATTTTCTAGTGCTCAGTTTCCTTCATAATCAATCACTGTCACTTATTAACCACAAAACCCTTCTATTAATTTATTTCTTTACTTGTAAAGTTGTCTCTTTCTATCAAAGAAAAGCATCCAGAGTGTTTGAATTTGCACGACCACAACTTAATAAACAATAACAAGCACTTAGCTTCAATGCTATCTGTTGCATAATAAGACGCGCCATTTTGAATCTCGTGCTTAAATTAATTTTGATGTTGTTGTAAATAGATAATTTTTATAAAAGAATTTATTATGTTGAATACTAGAATTAAAGCTCTTCATATCAAGACTAATTATAACTTAGTTAGTTAACAATAATTTGTATAAGAAACTACTATTAGATTCCTATTATGTGAGTCCAATATTTAGTAGGAATAGGGAGACATAAAAAAATAATTTTAAATAATAAAATGATTGTTAAGTTAGTAGTGGTAGGTTATGTATAAATATGTGTTTGTTATTGTTTGTACATATCAAGCTTTTTATTTCACAAAAATGTTTCTTATTGTTTCAAGTTTTGGGGCACAATTTCAAGCATGTTGGTTCGCACTCTTTTAGAGAGAGAGTGAGAGAGTGCATGAGAGGGTAAGGAGAGTTTTACATGTAAGTTAATCAATTAATTGGAACAATAAAGATTACATCTAAAAGTGATTAGTCGTAAAGGAAGTGAATAATGGAAAAATATATAGAACAATTTTTGAAATAAAGTTAAAATCAATAACTACACAGATGGCTATTAGGCATCTATTCAAGGTATAGAAAATTTTCTCCTACTTTGGGTCTAAGTATGTCACTTTTTCATTTCTTTTTCTTTTGATCTTTCTCTTCCATCCCATTAGATCATGTTTCTCATGTTTCCTCTTTGTTATGTTGCATAATTATTATCAAAATTATGAGTATGGACGTGTGTGATTATAATAGGTGTCCCTAGGTTGAGTGGTGAGAGGATGACATGACTAAGTATAAACATCATGGGCATATTGATCATGATAAAAATCACAATTATGATATGAATTATTGGAGTAGTATGCTATGACTAAGGGAACTAGACCCTCAATGGGCCAAGAATTAATCCATTCGATCTGCATGGATAAACTCATAATCCAAGTATTCACATTGAGAATGCTACATAGATCAACCATGGCACGTCAAATTTGCATGAACTAAACAAGAATTCCTAAGATCCCACTAATGTAGCATGCAAGTTCCAAAAGTACCCTGAATAAATGCAAACAAGAGCTGTATGTGCTGGAAAGCCCCAAAAACCAATCTGAAACAAATGGAAAACTGAAATAGAGATTCTAAATGAGAGCAAAACTAACTCAGCAGGTCTAAATGAGGAAAAACACTCAAGACCTCTGAACTGGGCATGCACACGATGCTGCCAAAACCAAAGGAAGACTTAGATTGAAACTTGTTAACAGTGTCTCATGAATGGTGATTCGTATTGTGTGAAGGCAGCTTTTGAATGGGATGACAGGTGAGAAGGTGGCTTTTGAGGTGAGTCTCTCGTACCAATTAATCTAGAACGAGAATTGGAGAATGGGAAAGAAGCAAAGGAAGGAAAGAGAGATGAAAATAGATAAAGGAAAGAGAGGGGGAGAGAGGGAGATGGACTTTCAGAATCCACTGATAACTTAGAGACAAGGTTCACTTCAATTCATTAATCACATTATCACAAATAGTAAACCCCAATACCTAAATATATAAGCAATGCTCTCTAACAAATATGGAAATAATAATGAAGAAATTTTGAATATCTTAGAACAAGAGTGTTCAAAGGATGAAGAGAAAACTTCTTTGTATTAATTAACAAATGTACAAAGTGAAAATGAGACTTTTGCCCAAGAACAAGAGAGGGACGATTGCCTTAATTTGAGTGAGAATTTGCATAGGAGAAGAAGTGGGTTGATTACCTTTTACAAGTGGATAAGATTGTTCCACCTAGAGAGAATATTATTCTCTAGGCTTTCTCAAGTTTTCTCCATGCTTCAAATGGGAGATAAGAGAGTTATTTATACAGAAGGAAGCTCAACTAGCCGGTAGAGAGAAAAACTAGACGGTAGAGAGAAAACTAGCAGGTAGAGACCAAAAAAAAAAAAAAAAAATAGCTATTAGAGATGCTGTCCAAAATGCCCTTGGTTGATTGGGCTGTGTTATGAGCCTTTTCTAGGCTTCTTTGGGCTTCCATTTTGAACCTTCATGAGGTTGGAATACGCCGGAAGGGATATAGATCTTGAGCATCTTCTTGGGCCATTGGGATGACTTGTTTCTAGGCCCTAACTTGGCCCTAGGTTCTGGCCAGATTGGGCCAGAACCCAGAGTATTTTTCTGGGCCAGTAATCTGGCCACTTTTGGGCTAGACCTTGAACACATCTTGGCCCGAGATTTGGGCTTCCTTTTGGGCTGGACTTTGGCTTGAACTATGCTTCATCAATCCCATTCTCTAATTTCCAGCTGGTCTTGTATTGATAGTTTATTGTTCTCTGCTTGGTTTCCAACAAATAAGAACAATCTCACAAGAATTTAGAAAACAAACTTAATAATAGAAACTATTCTAAACCCCAAATATTAAATAATTTCTAATATATTCCGCATCAACAGGATAGCAAGTGATGTGCTGCATTTAATGGTGACTGGTTAGATGCATAATTGTTACTTCCGAGCCATTTAGCCCATTTATGCGCAAGTCATATCAGGTAATACATGATGGAGTTAAATTATTAATTTTATGGTAAATTTGTGAAAAAGGTATATATATAATCAGTAAATTGGTTTTATAACCAATAATTATCTACAAAATCATTACGGCCTGCGTCAAAGCTCTTATATATTTTAACTATTTATTGACTTAAAATTTTTTACGAGATTCTTATTCATGCCCTATTTGTATTAAAGTGTGTTAAGCTGCAGTCTAGACTTTAAAACTTTGCTGAATATGGAGAAATGGTATAGGAATAAGGAGAGGCATAAGAAATGAAAATTGAATTTGTTATGGAGCTGACCGTTTGGTGTTATAATTTGAAAGTAGGAGTGTGTGCATCAAGTCTGTGCAATCATCAGTTTTGGATAATTTGTTCACATATGGTGTGATTAACTCAAGCTTTCATTATTATGTTGGCAGGTCTATGAGGAAAAAGAGCTGAGAGATGAGGATAGACACAGAAACAGGTCTGCAAATGTTGCAGTATCATGATACAGACAGATTTTAAAATCATTTAGGTGCCCATGCCCCTAGCATCTTCCTTTTATTTCCTCCTTTAACCATGGATATGGACTCTTAGGTAATGGTAACCTTATAGAAGAGCAGGATTAACGGCAGTTCTTGTTGTGGCTGGTGTTTTTGTGACTATTGATACATAAAAATGTTTTTGTTTCCTCCATTTTCTTTTTTGTTATTGTCCTCTCTGTTTCATGTATCATTCAGAAGTGGCTCAAAAGCAATTGCCAGTTAGTAGGGAAGATTTAAACATTGAGCCAGAGAGCTTTGTATCAGCTTATTTAGTTTAAACTCATCCGGGGCATGATTCAGATGCTTTCACTTTGTTGCTGAGTTTGTTATAGAGGGAGGATAAAGGATATATATGTAACGTGGTGATTGATGATTTTTATGATTCTTGGAAAACCTTGATCTCCAACTGTAGTGCAGTGCCAAAGCTTCTCCACTATTCCAGTTTAGAGCATTGGAAATGAGTCATGTGCCTAATGACACTGGGTTGTATTGAAGTCATCATTTTGGATTATATGACTTAGTGGTTTTGTTTCTACAATGGTTTCTTCTTTGACTGACTCAATTGGTCAGATCATCCACCTTATGACTCGTTGACTGATCCATGTCTCTCGTTGGCTTAATCTGTTCATTACACATGAACAAAATGACATTTCATAATTTCTTTGGTGATGAGGCTGTTGTGGAAGAGCAGTAACTTGCAAGTTTGTTTAGTCTGTAATTTATCATTGCAACTAAAATTTGACATAGTTGATGAGACTGAAATGCAAGAAGCTATTGCTCCCCCTCCCCCTCCTCTCTAGGAGTGATTCAGTTGTAGTCATTCTATAAACTTGCAAGAGCACGTTTCTTTGTTGGTAGCTCCAGCTACTAGTTATTCTTGCTTGGCAGCCTTGCCCCACTTGGGAAAAAATTGAGTGGATCAATAGCAGCAGCAGTTGTCGGAGATGATGATTAATGTCTTGCTTGTTGCAGCTGTTCAGGTTCTTGTTGCTGTGAATAAGAGAAACAGGTCATATCTCTCTCTGATTCTAGTCATTCCATTGTAATTATTTGATGTAGCACTGCCTTTCTTGTTCCCAATAAGCCCCATGGCTTCAATAGCTATCTATGAAGCCATAACTCCCAAGTTTCTCTGGTTATTGGAACTCCTACCATGGTTGGCTATCTGGTATTCTAGGGGTTTATAGGAGGTAGGTGTGTTACTTATTGGTGAGTTTGAAATATAAATTGCATGTTCCGTCAATGACACTGGAATTGAGCAATGTTCAGCATCTTGTCAAATCCCAAGCCCGTCGGTTTGCATGATGCGAATGCTTTAGGTCCAGCTGGGTTAGGCAGACTAATCACCAAGCATATAGTAGGTCATTTTTCTATGAATTAGAATTACATCACTAATCACACCTCATCCGATGTATGAAAATTGTTCTTTAGCTGTTGATGCACATTGCCAGAAGAAAAAAGAAGTCATAAACGAGATCTAATCCTAACGCTTCGAATCTTAAGATTGTCGGTTGGTTGATGACAAGAGTATGATAAAAGATAGAAAAAGGGAAATAGAGAACAAAAAAATGTAAGGTAACTTGTATGATCATCTGAAATGATTTCATAAAATTCTTAAAAATAGTCACAATATGAAAAAAATAAATATAAATAAAAATTTAATATATGTCCTAAGTTGATTTAGTCACATAGCAAGGTCACTCACTTTAGCTATACAACTCTGGTCAGGATTTGATCGTGAGACTACCCGTCTCTTTCGTTCTTTTTTTTTTTTTAAAAAAAAAATAGAAATCGAATATTAAATCACGGAGTGATGATTATTGTCACTCGACTGTCCTATTGGGAACAAAAGCAAGTGTATTCTCCATCGTGGACCTAATATAATACCCTCATAAGAAATTTTAGACAATACAAAATGCAAAAGAAATAAATGAACTCCCAATACCAATATAATTACCACAATCACTAATAAATAAATGTTACCAGTATGTTTGGATGGAAAGCTCTAGAAAGGAAAAAAAAGATTATGAGAGAAAATTGATTATTTTTTTTTATTTGAGAGTTTTATATTAGAAGAAAAAAAAAGAAAATGAAGTAATTTTTAATATTAAAAATTTTCTTTTTAAGAGTGGAAAGCAAAAGAAAGAAAATGAGAGAAAAAAATTGCTTCATAGATATACTAAATTTATTATTTAAAAATTGAAAGTAAAATTTTTTATTTATAATAATTTTTTTTAATAAAACTCTTAAATAAAATAAAAAGAAAGTTAAATATATATATATATTTTTTTTCACTCCAAAACTTTTAAAGATTGCGTAAGAGTCGTTGATTATAATGAATGTTTTGTATTGGGGGGTTGACATGCCATATCTCATAGACTGCATGTTAAATTTCCCACTTGTACTTCGAACTCTCGTATGTTAATTCCGAGGATATCCAAGTCCTACACCTGTCTGGTTGTTCAGGTCAACTCAATTTCTGACCAATTCATCTTATTTTTATTTCTTTATAATTATTTTCCTTGTTATTCTAAATTAAAATTCTATTCCTTTTTTATTTCTAATTGCATCCTTCCTCCTCCTTAGCTATATCTTATCACTATATTTAAAAACATAATTGGGAAGGAAAAATTGGGAGGAATTGCCACATAGCATCCATCTTTTCTTTTTGTTTTCTTTTTTACTTTTTTTTTTCACCTTTCACCCTCCTTTTTTCCTACTTTTTTCTTCTTTTTTATTTTTTTTTTAACCTTTCACCCTCTTTTTATTTTACTTTTTTTGGGTTTCTTCTTTTTCTTCACTCTTCACCCTCCTTTTTTTTTTCCCTTCTTGTTTTTTCTCTCTTTTATTTTTTTTTATTACTTTTTTTTTTTAGGGTTTCTTTTTTTTTTTTTACTTCTTTTTTTTTTCACCCTTCACCTTTATTTTTTTTTACTTCTTTCTTTATTTTTTTCTTATATTTTTTTTGGGTTTTACTGTTTCCAATTTACTACTACTCCTTTTTTTTTTTACTTCTTTTATTTGTTTCTTCTTTTTCTTTTTTACTTTTTTTTCACCTTTCACTCTTTTTTTTCCTTTATTAATCAATCTCTTCTCCTCTCTCTACTTTTTTTTAGCTCTTTTTTTTGTGAGTTTCACTATTTTCATTTTTTTTACATATATATAAAAAAATTAGAAGACTTTTTCCATATTTCAGTATGTGTTCTTCTTAGAATATGAGACGTGACCAGCAAAGTTAGAATGAGAGAGAGAGAGGGATACCGTTAGAGATGTAGACAATAATTATAAACAAAAATATAAAATTTATTATTTTATAGTTTTATTTGATTAAAAAAACTTATGTCAATAAGTTCTTTTAATTAATAATAATTGAAATTATATTCTATAACAATAGTGATAAAAAATAACCTTCTCTTTCCAAACAATTTGCAAAATCTTAAAAATTTTTAATCAGTACACAAATACACATAATCAGAATTATATCAAATAGTTTTTTTTCAACAAAGTAATTTTGAATTTTAATAACAATTATAAATTATTTAATAATTTTATAATAAAATTCGTTTTCATTGTGTAATACTGTACTAATGAATTATAATTCAACTAATATTATTCAGTTTCTCTTAAAAATTTTAAATTTAACGCTATTTTATGTACTAAAAGGAAATAGCAACTATTTGTTTTCCAATAAAAAAAATTAAATTGTATTCAAATTTTTCAATGAGAATAATTTAAAAATTAAGAAATATAATAAATTTATAAGAACGTGTTTAAATGTCAATAATTTAAAAAAATTCCAAAGTTATATATAATATATATGTATATGTATACGTATATGTATATTATTCAATTCATAAATAAAAAAGAGATTAAATCTACTAAAAGTACAAAACTAATTTATCGAAAAAGATTAAGATACGTTTACTATCAATAAAAGATTTTTGATAAGAATTATAAATATTATTTAACTAGTATACTGTATTAAAATAATTATACTTAATAGTTTATTATATAAATCATTCGGTGTAAATAAAAATATTAAAAAATATAAAAAATTTTGTGCCTTGGCCGCACCTTGTGACAAAAGAATTAAAAAAAAAAAAAAAACAAAAAAAGGAAACAAAAGAGAGAAAAAAAAAAAAAAAACCAGTCAACATTGGAGGGGCGGTTCCACCGGTAGTGGAACCGCCCCTCCTATGTTGAACATTTTTTTTTTTATTTTGTTTTTTTATTATTTTTTTGTTTTTTTATTATTTTTTATTTTGTTTTCTTTATTCTTTCTTTATTTTATTTTTTTATTTTTTTATTTTTTTGTTTTTTTATTTTTTTGTTTTTTATTAGTTTGTTTTTTGCACCTACAATATTGAGTTTTTTTTTCTTTTGTTTTTTTATTCTTTGGTTTTTATTTTTTGTTCTTTTGTTTTTTCTCCTTTTTTTGTTCTTTTGATTTTTTTTTATTCTTTTGTTTCTTCCACACAGTAGACCATGGCTTTTTATTTGTTTTTCCTTTTGGTTTTTTTTTCAATTGTAATTGACTAATATAATGGTAGTGGTAAAAATACAAAAGAATAAAAAAAAATAAAAAAATAAAAAAACACAAAAAAATTAAAAAAAAAAAAACAAATCAACACGGTGGAACCACCCCCTCCTATGTTAAACTTTTTATTTTATTTTTTTATTTATTTTTATTTTATTTTTTTTACAATATTATATCTTAACATTGTTTAACCAACTAAGTTTATATATTTTGGTTCAACTAAAAAGATAAAAAGTTAGAGAAATTTTTTCAATTGGGTTGTACCTTGTGCGGTCAAACCATACCTAGTTATTTGGATAAAGAAGTAAACCAGATTGCTTTAATATCATACATGTTTGTTTGGATTTTCTTTTGGGAATCTATATATTAGGGAAAAAAAAACAGAAATCAATTAATAACTTAAAAAATAAGAAAATGACCGTACTTTTCACAAAAGTTCAAAATCCTTAAACCGGAAGCACAGATTTTTACCATGGGCCTAACAATGCCCAACTCAGCCTAATACTTTTATCCAATCGAGCCAAAACTTGGACCATACATTTTAGGTGGGTGGGCTCTAGAGTTGGGCATGCGCCGGTTCTGATACGAAAATGCCCCAACTACCTTGCTGTTATCTGGATCGGAAACTGGCTTGGGATACAGTAAATCGGAGCCAGACTAGCCTGGTTTCAGTAGCGGTGCCTGTCTGATTCCTCATTTTTTTGGAACCGGGAAATGGCCAGGCATGGGCTTGGCTCGACTGATTCCAATGGCTACTTTTTTTTGAATTATTTCTAATTTTATTTCACCCAACAGCTATAAAATATATAGTTTGAGGGGTATTTTTTCAATAAGATAAAAAATATTGCCTATAAATAGCCAATAACTCATTTCTAATTCCCACACAACATAATCTTGTACTCTCTCTACCTACAATATTTTATACTCTCTCATAATCTCACAATCTCCTACTCTCTCAAGTTACGATATTTTATTCTCTCTCACAATCTCTTATTATTCTCTAGACCTACAACTTACTACATTATTCAAAATTTAATAAAATTTCAAGATTGGAAACTTAAATCATTCAAAATTTGACAATAAACAATCATACATCTTTACTTTTTTTACATATTAAATTCATTTTAATTAAATTTTAAACTTAATTTTTTATAAAAAATAGTCGAACACGTTTTTTACAATCTTTCCAACAATCTCCTCTCCCCCATTTTCATTTTTCCAAGAGGATATCCCCAAACACATAAATATTGATATTGGTTTTAAAGAAAATAAATTTAGTAATGCACACTCTATTACCACACACATTAAAAAAAGCTGATTTCAATGTATGAGATTATTTCATTAGAAATTATGAGAAACAAAGGGCAACATATAAAATTTATCAATAAAAATATAAATTTTTGAAGGGTCGGAGAGTAGGCATACTTAAGAGACGCGAAATAAGAGATCACCTAGATAGATTACCTTAAATTAGGCAAACACAAATCGCTACTGGAGGAATATCATGGGTACATTTAAATATAATGCGAAGGCTAAAAAATAAGAAAAATAGAATAGATAACACGTAAAAAGTTACCATTTAATACAGTAGAATATAAAATATTTGAAGAATATATATAAAAATATTTACAATCGGCTTATAAAAGAAGTAGTGGAAAACAAGTAAGAGGAGGTCGCCAGAATAATTTCAAATAATGTAAATTTTCAATAATTTCAGATAGTTATAAAATACGTAAAAATGAACATTATATTATTGTAACATATTAGATTAATGATTCATGAGATCTAGAAAAAAGAATTTCAACTTTTTAATATTGGAAACATCCACATTCAGGTTATAATATAGTTAGAATAATTACAAATATTTGTCATGAATATAATATTAGTGATAGAATTTTTTATTTATCTTTAAATAATACATCAGCTAATAATAGTGTCGCTAATACTTTAAATAATATTTTAAAATCAATATTAAATATAACATTTTTTCATAATAGGTGTGTATGTCATATTTTAAATTTATGTGTTAAAAATGGTTTGAAAATGGTGGAACTAATTTTATAACCTATTCGTGATTTAATTTTTTAAATTAGAAATTTTCGACAAAAACACAAGAAATGAGACATTCATATAATTTACATTAAAATTTAAATGATTTAAACAAAAATCTGATATTAGATGGAACTTAACTTATGAAATGTTATAATGTGTAATTACTTTTTAAAATGTTTTAATTGAGCTTACTATTTCTAATTATGAATATGATTTTATTGATAATATTACTTTTGATTTTAAAAATACACTAATTCAATTATTGAACATTTTTTATATATATACAAATTTATTTTTTATAATTTACTATCGAACAACTCATTTGATATTACTTAATTTTTATAAAATTTGTTTCATATTTAATCAATTTAAAAATGAAGATAGATTTAGTAAAATTATTCAAATAATGAAAATAAAATTTTTAAAATTTTGTAAAATAAAATTCTATTTTTGTATTTGGTAACAAGTATTTTAGATCCATATGTAAAAATTGAAGGTGTTGAAATTCTAATCGATTGTTTTATAGATAATTTTTCAATGAAAAAATTTATTAGTGCCTTACATTTAAAAAAAAAACATTTTTTACTTTACAAAATATGTTTGCATTGTATAAAAGGAACTTAATAACATAGATGGTAGTGATATTATTACGCGATTTAGGTATATCACGATTTCAGGCAAGTATACCTTAGTCGAGTGTTATGTATAGTGTAGAACAAGTGTCGATACCACGAGAATATTTTATACTACCAAGTATGAATAACTCTAATCTAAGTTGAACAAATCGAATCAAATTATGAAAATTTTAGAAACTACTAAAAACAAAATCTAAAATATGAAACTCTAATATAATAAAAATCATAGAACATCGATTTCATTTATTTTTATCTTTTTACATGGTCAAATCTCTTCAATCCCTAAGTTCATTAACTAATGATTTATTATTGATGATGACAGATTTTCCTAAATTAGATTTATCCAATGGTCATGTAATGAATCCCTAATTTGTCGAACCAAAACTCAATGGTCATGCAATTTCGATTAAATCAAACCGCATTAAGTTTTGTGAAAATCTGTAAATTAAGATTTCCCTTAATCCCCACATGAAATTAATCTAATGGTCATGCTCATAATTTCATATGGATTTTATTATTTAGACTAATTTTGTGCAATTATATTGGTCATGCATGCACTCAATCTCAAATCATCAAAACATCGAACCCAAAAACATTTGAAGTATTAATAACAACAATAAAATCTCATCAAAATAATAATCATGCCAATAAAATTTAAGGGAAAGAATCAAATCAAGTCATGTATTAATTAAAAAATAAAATTCATCGAGTTCTAGGAAAAATAAAATTAGCTAGACATTGAAAAGAAAAATAAAAAAGTAAAAGAAAATATTACAACCCTTATTTGCATGAATATGGAGGTCAAAATCTCTTGGGATGGAGGAGGCTACAAGGGTTTGTAAAGTGGTGGAAGAATAAGAAAAATAAAAGAAAAATTTGTGTCTCAGGAGCTGCCTTATTGCCACATATATATAGAAGTGAAAACCCTAAGAAAAATTTAGTAACTTAGACTATTTTAGAAGTTTGGATTTTGAATTTGATTTGGGAACTTTCTTTGCTGGTTGATGATGATTTTTAACTTTCCAAATACTTGAAAATTCTCTTTTCTTCAATTTGAATAATTTATGAAATTATCAGCAATGCAAATCTGAAATTTTAGCACCAAGTTTCCATTTTGATTCCCAGTTTCCGTTTTCTAACACTGTAGTAACTTTGACTAAATAGTTGGGTATCTTCTGGTCTGATCCAGTCTCTAAGGTCTTCATAAAAGTTGTAGGGCTCGAAGTCTTCTTTCCAACGGCATAAATATCGCCTTAATCGGATATCAGGATAAAAAGTTATGATCAAAATAATGAATACTGTCTGTCCAATCCAAAAATAGAAAGTTTGCTACATTTTTCCTAAATCAATGACCACGAAAATAAATCAATATAAAATCATGAAATATGATTCAAATCAATTCTAAAACACATAAATAAATACTAAAAAGGATAAAATTCAAGTGTATAAAAATATTGCTATCAAATACCCACACATTTGAATGTTTGCTTGTCCTCAAACAAAAATAATTTTCTTCCAAAACCAATTCAATTTTTGTCAAGTCCCTTACCATGTGTATGACATGCTCAAACCAGAATTACAATCAAGACAACCAATATTTTGTAGCATTTAATACTAGAAAAGCCATTACATCTCCTATAGTCTTCTCGAAATCAAGAATAATACAAGATTCAAACACCCTCACAGTCGGTTCGCTCAATAGAATAAAGAGAGATACTATTCAACTATTTAAAACACTCAATGTATGTAAGGGTATGTGTATCACTTAAATCAACATGATGAGATGACATTACCATAAATTTACTCATATATCAAATCTCCACCACTTAAATATGAAATCCAAATACCAATCAAAAAGTCTTTTATTTGGTTGTAACGGGGCTAGAGTAAAGGGTAGGATCATTGATAAAATATAGGGTTAAAATGATTCACTAAAAATACTTAAGTATCATAACATGACATCCTTTATATCAAGACAAGAGAATACTGACTCTAATTATGAATATATAATGTGAAATATCATTTATTTAAAACAAAGAACAATGCAATGAACTTTCACTGTAAGAGTGAACAACATCAAGAAAGAAAAATGTCTCATTTTTTCTTGATTTTTTTTCTTTTTTTCTTTTTTCCTTTTTCTCATTTTTTTCTTTTTTCATTTTTTTCTCTTTTTTTTTCAACCAACAAAATTTTTTTTCTTCTTTTTTCTTTTGGGCTGGTTTTTTTTTTTTTTTTGAGTACATAAACTTGAAAACATAAAAAAAATTCATAATGCAAAAAAAAAAAAAAAAACTAGAATGTCATACTATCAACTATAACTACTTTAGTGAATTGGGGTTCAAACTCTAGGGTTAGAAAGAATGAAGGCCATGAGATTATGTAGGTCATTAAAGAAAGAAAAATGTTTAGATTCAAATGAGTTAACTAAGGGATAATATGATAGGGATGACATTTTTTGAAAGCAAAATTTGTGTAAATTTAGGTGCATTAATCATTTTGGTGTATGAAAATCAAGAATGTGGTCTCAAAATGCATAACAGAGCAAGTTCTAGAATGATCAATTCATGTGTGATATACGCTCAACAAGAAAAAGAATGAGAGCAAAAAACTACTCTTTAAGTCTCAAATCCTCACTAAGGTAAGTTTGGGTCAAATTTTATATTGTTTGTCTTTCAAATCAACCATAAGAAGATGAATAGTTAATCATATACCAAATAACTACTAATACCAATCATCTTTCATGCAACCTAATTCAACACAAATAGCACGCAAGGACTAGAAAACTCAAGAAAAATTTTTGTTGGCATAAAAGTATTCAACAAAAACTTTTGAGAACGAAACAAAAATTTAGCACTCAAATTTCTATATAAAAAAAATTAGCAGCTTATGTATACATATTCTCTCATACTTAAGTTAAGCATTGTCTTCAATGTAAAAAATAAATAAAAGTAAAAAGAACAAAGGACTCTCATGAAATGTAGCCTTCTTTTTGACTTCTTCCTTCTCGTGCAAAGAGTTGCTTATTCACCTATAAAATATCATAAAAAACTCAAATTTAAAGTAAATCAACAAAAACAAATACAAAAGAAAATCATAAAAAAAATATTGAGTTTCCTTCTAATAAGCACCTTTGTTTATTGTCTTTGACCAGACATTATTTCCTTATTTCAACCTGACTCATAGATCTTCACATTGTGACCATTAATTGTATCTTTCTATTCTTTTGTCCTTCCCTTGTCAATTTGAATATTCTCAGATATCTCTTGTTTTTTCTCAAACTTATTGAATTGAAACTTCTTTTTCTTACCCGCATGAGACCCACTTTTTGAATTAAATTCCCTTAACTTTACACACAATGCAGCACATGCATCAACATATTCATTGTTTAGAAAATCATGTTTGACTTATGACGAACTGACAATGTAATTTTCAATAGGATCACTTGAATGAGAGATATTAACATCATGTTCAAAAATCTTTTGTGCATTCAATTCTAGAAATCTCTTGTTTAAAAAATTTTTTTATGTGACAAAAAACATTAAACTCAATTTTTTCGTGATCCATTCTCTGAATCAACTTTCTAGCAGAAACTTCAATCAGAGCACGTGCAGTGTTTAAGAAGGGTCAACCTAAAATCAATGAAGTACTCTCTGCATTATTTATATCCAAAATGACAAAATCTATATGAAAAATGAATTTATCAACTTTTACCAAAATATCCTCTATGATACCTCTCGGATGTATTATGCTCTTATCAGCTAATTGTAAAGAAATATTGGTATGTCGACAATCTTTTAACTTTAATTTCAAGAATGTAGAATATGATATGACATTTACACAGACACCCAAATCACACAAAATATCAGAAAAATTAGAAGATTCAATTGTGCAAGGGATAGAAAATCTCCCTGGATCAGAAAGTTTTGATGGTGGCTTCCTTTACAAGATTGCTGAGCATTCCTTCTTTAACTTGACTTTCAGAACTTCATCCAGCCTCTTCTTCTTTTTAATCACATCCTCGATGAATCCCCAACAACCTGGTACTTGTCTGATGATATCCAAAAGGGGAATGTTAACATGCAGTTTCTTAAAAATTTTTTAAAATTTTTCCAATTCTGCTTTTGCTTGTAAAAGACGTCTAGGAAAAGGAAAAGAGAGTTTATATTGACTCAAATATAAAATACTTCTCTGTTTAGACTTTGATGCTTTAACTTTCTCATCGGTAGGCTAATCAATTTTTTCCTTAACTTCTTGTTTTTCCTCTTTTTCTTGGGATGGATCCGAGAACTGCTGCAATTCCTTTTCATTGTTCAACGAAATTTCATTTACCTGCACTCTTGGATTTTTCTCAGTATTACTCAGCAGTCGACCTGGAACACGAGAATGAAAAGCATTAACTAATTGATTAATTTTATTTTTAACCCTATCAAACCTTTCATTAGTAGCTGTTTCTAAGCATTCAAATCTTTTGTTGGTCATTGCTGCCAAACTCTCAATTCTTTCACTTGTCACAGTTGCTAAGCGTTCGATTGCCATTTCCCAAGATTGCTTATTCTCCCTTGGCTGTTGAATTGCGTTGAATCCTAGTGGATTGGTTGATCTTTGCGGTGCTCCCTGACTTCATGAAAAATTAGGATGGTTTCTCCATCCAGGATTGTATGTATTTGAGTAGGGGTTATTCTGAGGCCTACCATAGTTAGAAACATATTTCGCTTGTTGCACCTGTAGATACTCAGAAGGCACATGAGTAGATTCACCACAAGAATCACAATATTAGGCTTGGTTACTCACAATATTCAGTTGATTAGTTTTCATGCAATTAATTAAAGAGTCGATTTTCGCATTCAGCATGGTAAAACTATCAACTTCATGCATTCCAGCTCTCTATCTAGGTTTTTCACGTTCATTAGACCAATCGTATTGATTCGAAACCATATCATCTAATAATGCACATGTTTCATTATATGACTTACTCATGAATGCACCTCCAGCCATAGTATCAATGGTAATCTTAACAGATTGTAAAAGACCTCCATAAAATGTTTGTAAGACTAACCAATCAGGTATACCATGATGTGGACACTTCCTAATCAAATCCTTAAAACATTCTCAAACACAATATAAAGATTCACTGTCAAATTGCCTAAAACTAGCGATATCATTGTGTAATTTAGCAGTTTTACCCGGTGAAAAGTATTTGCTTAAAAATGTTTGAAACAGATTTTCTCAATTCGTGAAATGATTAGGAGGGAATGAGTTAAGCCATACCTTTGCTTTTCCCTTGAGAGAGAAAGAAAATAAGCGTAACCTTATGACATCTGGGCTTACTCCATTTAGTTTGATCATCTCATAGATCTCTAAAAAGTTCTTCAGATGGCTATGTGGATCTTCAAAAGTTTCTTTGCCACTGAACTGATCTGCCTGCACCATGCTAATAAAACTAGGTTTAAGCTCAAAATTATTTACTTCTATGAGAGGCTTCGCAATACTAGATTGAATATTTTGAAGTCTAGGTATAGAATATTCCCTCATAGCTCTATTATCATAAGCCATTTTTCCTCACAAATACAAAAATAACACAAAATTAGATCTATAAAATAAATTATAAAAACCATTCAGATAAATCTAGATTACCTATATAAAAGTGAAAATAACAAAAATATGATAACCAAATGTACAAAAGACACCTAAATAGTTAACCAAAAAACGAAAATCACAAAAAAATCAAAGAAAAATAGAAAAACCTATAAAATCGATGAAATTTGGCCAAGATAGCATGATGCCCATGGTGTTTTACTTAGCAGCCCAAAATCCTTTCAAATAAGTGGTCATATAAACCTAATTATGAAAAATTTTTCTGATCTCGAAAATTCTCAAAAATTCCATCAAAATTTCAAAACCAAAATCTAAAATAGCAATTATACAACCTAAACCCTAATATAAACAAAAAATAATAAAGTTCAATATCAAATAAGATTATCCTGGTTGATATATAAAGATATCCCCGACAACGGCGTCAAAAACTTGTTACGCGATTTAGGTATATCACGATTTCAGACAAGTATATCCTAGTCGAGTGTCGTGTATATTGTAAAATAATTTGATCCCACGAGGATATTTTATACTACCAAGTATGAATAATCCTAATCTAAGTTGAACAAATCAAATCAAATTGTGAAAATTTTAGAAACTACTAAAAAAAAATCTAAAATATGAAACTCTAATATAATAAAAACCCTAGGATATCGATTTGATTTATTTTTATCTTTCTACATGGTCAAATCTGTTCAATCCCTAAGTTCATTTGCTAATGATTTATTATTGATGATAGCAGATTTTCCTAAATTAGATTCACCCAATGGTCATACAATAAATCCCTAATTTGTCTAACCAAAACCCAATGGTCATGCAATTTCGATTAAATCAAACCGCATTAAGTTTTGTGAAAATCTGTAAATTAAGGTTTTCCTTAATCCCCACATATGAAATTAATCCAATAGTCATACTCATAATTTCATATGAATTTTATTATTTAGACTAATTTTGTGTAATTATATTGGTCATGCATGGACTCAATCTCAAATCATCAAAACGTCGGGGCCAAAAACGTTTGAAGCATTAATAACAACAATAAAATCTCATCAAAATAATAATCATGCCAATAAAAGTTAAGGGAAAGAATCAAATCAAGCCATGTATTAATCAAAAAATAAAATCCATCGAGTCCTAGGAAAAATAAAATTAGTTAGACATTGAAAAGAAAAATAAAAAAGTAATAGAGAATATTACAACCCTTATTTGTACGAATATGAAGGTCGAAATCTCTTGGAATGGAGGAGGCTACAAGGGTTTGTAAAGTAGTGGAAGAATAAGAAAAATAAAAGAAAAATTTGTGCCTTAGGAGCTGCTCTATTGCCACATATATATAGAAGTGAAAACCCTAAGAAAATTTAGTAACTTGGACTATTTTAGAAGTTTGGATTTTGAATTTGATTTGAGAACTTTTTTTGCTGGTTGATGATGATTTTTAACTTTCCAAATACTTGAAAATTCTCTTTTCTTCAATTTGGATAATTTATGAAATTATCAACAATGCAAATCTGAAATCTTAGCACCAAGTTTCCATTTTGATTCCCAGTTTCCGTTTTCCAGTATTGCAGTAACTTTGACTAAATATTTGGGTGTCTTCTGGTCTGATCCAGCCTCTAAGGTCTTCATAAGAGTTGTAGGGCTCGAAATCTTCTTTCCAACAGCATAAAAATCGCCTCAATCGGACATCAGGATAAAAGGTTAGGATCAAAATAATGAATACTATCTGTCCAGTTTAAAAGTAGCAAGTTTGCTCCATTTTTGCTAAATCAATGACCACAAAAATAAATCAATATAAAATCATGAAATATGGTTCAAATTAATTCTAAAATACATAAATAAATGCTAAAAAAGATAAAATTCAAGTGTATAAAAATATTGCTATCAGATGTAAATAGTAGTAGTAATAATAATAGTTTAACAATTCATCCATTTTTAATTTCATTTAATTCTTTATATATGTTAGCAAAAAATCGAAAAACAATTTTCTCGTTTTCATAACTAAATGAATTGATTTTATACTAATAAACACATAGTCTAGAAAATTGTGACGATGGTGATTATTTTGATATTTTAGATTGATGAAAAAATAACGTAATTACTACCCAATTTTGGGCAAAATAGTCAAAAATATACTAACTCTTTCAGCGTTCACAATATTATCAGAAAATATTTTTAGTGCATATGATCGAGTTTTAATCGAGAAGCATACAAAATTAGTCGACAGCGCTTTGAAATTCTTGATTTGCTTTAAAAATTGGAAAGATGCAGAAAAAAGAAAGCAAGAGATAAAAAATAGTTCGGAAACGGAAGATGAAGAAGAATAAATTTATAATGTATAGAAAAATTATGTAAATATGTAATCAAGAAAAATCATACTTGTAAAAATCAAAAGATTATAATCATGTTAAATTAATAGAGTTGAAAATTCAAATATAGAGTTTGGTAGTGGATGTACATTGAATTTGATGAAATCACTTTAAAAATTTCGTGTATCTTATATATTTTTTTATTTATTTATTGATTTAAAGAAAAAATCGTTGAACTAACCCGACTTGACCCAACTCACTGAGTCTAGTTCACCGGAGCAAACTAGTTCCAACCAAAATTCTTTTAAAACCAGTCCTCGATTCCTGGTCTGTCTCGGAACTGACCAAAAATGGACCGGTCCCAAGTCTAGCGGGCGCCTACCACGCTTAATTAAGCTCACATGCTGGGCACCGTAGCCCACAAAAATGATGGGTCGGGTTGAACAGGAAGACTGACCCAAATTTACTTCGGGCTAAATGAATCACTTGCTTTTTTGGTTTGCAAGAAGCCCTTGAATGCTCTCCATTACTCATTTGATATTTTGTTTTTTTTTTTTTTGTACATTATCATTAGGTATTCAGAGTTTTACCTTGATTAATTCGGATCGAGTTACCATTGGGCCCGTTAGGGAAAGGTCTCCCAAGAGTGTTTTTTCCATGCCCATGGAGACTCGATTTAGTCATTTGATTTTGGTAAACCGATTGACTTTTTTTTTTTTTTTTAATAACTAGGAGATGACTTGCTTGATTTCTAACTCTATAATGTCTCTTTATTCATGTCTAAATCTCGCAAATAATTTAATTTGTTATATAAAGTATTTGAATTCTTACTGTTGTATTAATAGTTGAAAATAGAAAACTATTGAACTATTATTTTTACTATGATAAGTGATAGTATGTTCAATTTCAGTTATACCTAGACAGTCTATCGCAAGAATATTATTGACAAAACTTTTCATAATATCAAAAAAAAAAAATCTAAAAATTTAAAAAGAAAATCATAATATAAAAATTTGTAACTGCATTTTCACAAGTATTTTCTAATGAGATTTGATTCCTTTAAACTCTTAAAATTAAAATAATTTGACGCATTAGTTTAAGTAGTCACTTCAGTGAGGCAAGTTAATTTTAAGGTTAATACGAGGATTTGAATGGATAAATTATGTGATTTTAATGATTTAATGATATTATATTAGTTTAAATTTATATATAATTTAGTGCATTATTTATTACAATAAGAATAAGATTTGATATTTTAAATCAATGAATTAGATTATATATGTATGTCGATTATTTGGGTGTAAATTAATAAATTCGGGGATGATTAAAAATAAATATGTAAAAGAGAAAAAAAAAAAGAAAGAAAAAAGAACAATATTGGGAAGCCTTGGAACGCAAGAGCTAGGGTTTGAGAAGAAAAATGCTCGAGTCGGAGATGGCGTGGAGAAGAGGAGAAAAGATAAAAGAAATAAAAGACAAAGGGAAAGCCTAATTCAAAATTCATATTGGCGCCCGATTAATAACCCTACCAACGGACTCCTTGCTACGCATTTCTCAGTTCTAGGAACTTTTTGGAACCCACCTCAAATTTAGTCGTTCAAGCAAAACCTAGGGCTCTTCAAGTCTTTCCTTTCTTCAGGATCTCATTCGTTCCTTCGCATTCTCATCGTCATCCTCAATTTTAGTCTCAATCTCTTGGTGGGTTTGATTGAATTTTCGGTGATTGTGGGCAATGGAGTCAATTCAGCTGATCTATCCATCTCTGTCTCATTCTCCGCATCAATTTCATGAATCGCCTTTACTAGGAAGAACCATTCCTAGGGCGAGTTCATTTGCTCCAAACTCTGGTCTCATACTCAAGTTTAAGATTCCACGGAGAGAGACCGCTGAAAACGAGAATGTGGGATTGGATCAGCCCTTGAAATCATCGAAACACGAAAAGGGCAAGAAAGGCAAGTGCTCTGTCTGCAATAAGATTTGCCCGTCGGAGAACGAATTGAGTCGCCACATGACCTGTCATTTGGAGAGAAACCCAGAGAGAGATTCATCTAATTCACTGGTTAATGGTTCTGCAAATTTTTCTTTGAAGGGTTGGTCTGTGACAAGAAAGAGAAAGAGAGGCCCTTGCCCTTCTGGTGCTGCAAAGAAAATCGTTGAAGACTGTGGCAGACTCATGGAATTGGCTAACGCAGCTTCCTTGATTTCTAAATTTTCCGGTTGTGCTAAGCCACCAAAGGTATCAAGAATTTGATTTTATTCATCAAAATTTTGATTGCTCTTAAAAATAGTGTTGATGATCTGAATGTTTGGAGGTTGTGGGGAAAATTTAGTGGGTTGTTCTGATTTTTTGATGTATATCTGTACATATCTATAGCCATGTCAGATTCTTTAAGGGATTTTTTTTTTGGGGTCTAGTCTGAATTTTGATGGAATCTTGTAACCTAATTTTTCAATGAAATAGAATTGCCTCATTTCATATATTTGATTTTTTTTTAGGCATTTCAATATGTCAACCTGTCTTCAAATTCATAGCATAGGAAGATTGTTCATGGGCAACATCAATTTCAAACTGATTTATTAATTTTACGAAGTTGTCGTTCAAAGACACCCACTTGAATCCGGTCTCGTATCTCGATTGCAAATTGGGTTTTCTACATTGACGACACTGAGAAACAATCTTCCCTGTTTCTTGGCATTACCCAAGTCTTCTCTTTTCATTCTTGGCATTACCCAAGTCTTCTCTTTTCATTCTGAATAATCTATGTTGCTTTCGTTGATTTTGTGATTGTAACTATGGAAACTATTCAACATAAAATCCTACTTTATTTCTTCTCTGCATGGTTCTCCTTGTTTATCTGAAGGAAGCATTCCTAGGTCTACTCTCTTTTCCCGAAACCTAAACACTGGTCTTACAATCAAATTGAAGATTTCTGAAATGAATCGACCTGTTGGTGTTGATGACATGGAAATCAACCCCACAAAACCCTCCTCTACAATGCTCAATTTGAGTGGCCACATAGACACTTGTTCTGTTTAGAGGGATTCCTCAACTTTAGATTCTCCAGTTAAGACCCCTGTTGGTGCTGATGACATAGAAATCAACCCCACTAAACCCTCCTCTACGATGCTCAATTTGAGTGGCCACATAGACACTTGTTCTGTTTAAAGGGATTCCTCAACTTTAGATTCTCCAGTTAAAACCCTATGTATTGATCTGTTAAGGTCTCTCACAGGTTGGTCTGTCAGCAGAAAGAGAACGCATGATCATTCTTGTAGTGAAAAGCGAATTGTTGAAGGCTGTACCGACTTATGTAATTCACTTCTACAGCTTCCTTCAATCCAAAATTTTCAATTTTAGATAATAGAAAAAGAAGAGAGAGAGAGAGATCTTTAATATTATTGACTAGCCTTCAAAATCAAAGATATCAAGAGATAAACAAATTCAGAATGAGGAGGTTTCTGCAAAATGAGAGGATGTGGATGAGAGTACATACTAAAGTGCCTCCATAAGGGTCTCATTAAAGGTTTGGTTCATTCATCAGCTAATCAGAATCAGCAAATCCTCTACAGCCGCTACTAATTCCCAGAAATATTTGAAAGACAGCAAGAGTCCCAATGAATCAGAAAGAGAAATTTGTAGAGAATTTGAGCAGACATCAGAGGAAGGCAACAATAAGACTCGGAAGTAACTGAAACTGACAATGACGAAGTTGCACCAATGTAAAGTATGTAGCAAGACATAGGGCACTAGGAGGCCAAATGAGGTGCCACAAGACTAGTAGCACTAGTACTAGAATAGTTGAAAGTTCTCCTTGGTAGTTGTAGTGTGAATTGCAGGCTCGTCTTACTGATTTTCAGAGCAGTTGGGTGGTGTTTGATGTTGATCTCAGTGGGGAAGCAGTTTCACAATGTTTGGGAGGTCCTTATCTTACTGCCCAAGGTTTTTGTGTATCATGTTATTTTCGTAGTCACCATCATAGTGGAATTTGAAGGTCGTCTTGCTACAGAAGTCACATCCATATGTCTTGACAGATCGCAGTGCACTACTAACAGTAGCATTAGCAACTACTGTGTCATTCTTCTTTCCAAATGCCTCTTGATCCTTATGCAATTCGGGGAGGGGAAAAAAAAAGCATTAACTGGCCAGCCCTAGTCTTGCTATATGACCATCTAAATCCTAATGGCCTGAAAATGTCTCGCTGCAGAAGCTGAATCTCTATTTCTTTGACAGATTGGAGTCCACTACTACAAATACTAGTATTTGAAACCCCCTAGTCCCCCAAAAGCTCCCATAGGGATGAAGAGAGAATCACCCAGTCCCGGAAGATACACAATCAAGTTTTATATTTTATTCTAAATAAATTAAATTGATTGTCATTTGGTAAAATAAAAAAAAAAATACAGAGGAGAATTATTATTATTATTACTATTATTATCAAATTTTATATTTTATTCTAATAAATTAAATTGATTATCATTTAGTAAAACAAACAAATACAAAGATGATCAAAAATAAAACAGAAGAGCGAAAAAAAAAATTACAGGTATGACTTGGGCCACAAGTGTTACGGTTAAAGAAGAGAGAGAGAGAGAGAGAGAGAGAGAGAGAATCCAAAAAAATAGAAACCCTGTTTCAAAATTCAAATTGGCGCCCGATTAATAACCCTAGCAACACAACATCTCTCAATTTTACGAACTTTTAGGAACCCACTTGAGGCTTAAGTCCGCTGTGGGTGTTTGTTGTTTTACTAGTTATTCCTTTTCTGCAAAATTTCATTCATGTCTTCGTCATTCTCATCCTCAATCTCAATCTCTTGGTAGGTTTGATTGTATTTTCAGTGATTGCGGGCAATGGAGTCATTTCAGCTGATCAATCCGTCTCTGTCTCATTCTCCGCATCAATTTGATAATAAATCGCCTTTACTGGGAAGAACCATTCCTAGGGCGAGTTTATTTGCTCCAAACTCTGGTATCATACTCAAGTTTATGATTCCACGGAGAGAGACCGCAGGGCAAGAAAGGTAAGTGTTCTGTCTGCAATAAGATTTTCCCGTCAAAGAACGAATTGAGTCGCCACATGACATGTCAGAGAAAAACCCATAGAGAGATTCATCAAATTCACAGGTTGATGGTTCTGCAAATTTCCCTTTGAAGGGTTGGTCTGTGACAAAAAAGAGAAAGAGAGGCCCTTGCTCTTCTGGTGCTGCAAGGAAAATAGTTGAAGACTGTGGCAGACTCGTGGAAGTGGCTAACGCAGCTTCCTTGATTTCTAAATTTTCCGATTGTGCTAACGCAGCTCTTCTGTACATATCTAAAGCTAGTGCTTGGAATTTTGACATAAGATTCTTAATGGTATTCGTTTTTGTTTTTATTTTTATTTTTTTTTCCCATGTAGTCTTAATTTTCATTGAATCCTGTATTTTGAATTTTCAAGTACATAAATATAAAGTGATGATTTTTCCCCAAGTTATCTGAATTGTTAGATGAAACAAGTTTGCATCATTCCGTAGATCTGATTTTTTTTTCCTTGTTATTTTATGGATTTGCCTCTTCCCTTGAAGCCACTGAAGTCTGGTCAAAAACTTGTAGATCTAGCATCACCTTCTTTATGTTATGTTACCAAATGATGGAAGAAACCAACAAAGTAGAGAGGAAAAAAACAACACTAGAAATACAGATAAAGAAAGTTGAACAGGGGCCAAGTTGAGCAAAAGCCACTATCAAAGAATAAGTGCAATGGTACAAATACAGCAAGTCTCTCTGTGAAACTTCTAGACCTCCAAAAGTACCCACAAGAATGAAAGAATCACGCAAACTCCAAGACTACACAAGTATATATGCACGACCTGCAGACACCTCATTTACTTGCAAAATGTCAGTGCAATGCTATTCCGCAGTAACCCCATCTCCAGGTCAAGTACCACCGATTAGGGTTGCACAGAAGTTCTGATTCATGCGTTTCAATTGCATCAACAGCACCTCTGACTTGGTTGTTAGATTTGTTTTTAGTCTAGATTATGTCATTCTATGCTTGGAAACATCAGTGATATGCTCTGTTCTGTTTACTTCACTACATCCTAATCTGCGGACCTTGAAGTTTCCTTCGTTTTACCTGGTAAGAAAAATGTAAAAGCTTCCTTTATTTCTTTATATCAATCTAATTAATGTCAAATTCTTGTAAAAATTACTTAGGTCATGTTTAGTTCAAAAGAAGGAAAATATGTGTGTGTGTGTGTGTGTGTGAATACAAAAATAGGTAACACTCTAAAACCTTCCTTTTATTCTTTATATTCAGCCTTTTGTGGCTTGAAGCCTCGCTAGCAAAGGTTGCAATTTACTAGTAACAGTTTGAGTTGCCCTAAAATTCTCATCAATACCTGTCTCTTTTCAAGGAGGATAATGGTGTGATCTACCAGGAATGATCTTTTTTATTTTTTTTTTAATTGGGTTTATTGTTGTTGAATTTGTATCCCTGCTCTGCTTCTCTTCTGGTTACCTCTGCAATGAACAAACTTCCATTGCATCTATCTACAGTGGCCCTTCAATTCTTGTCATTCTCAATCTCTTCCCTGCACTTTTTCTTGTTGTCTGAATCAAAATTAGTATCAAAATTCACATTGCCGTTTGCAATAGCTTTCTCATTCTGTCTCACTCTTTTTGCCCCACGGCAAGGTAATTGGAATTGATATGCTGTGAAGGACTTTGGTTGTTCGTTGTTGGGAAACTTGTAAATAGGTAATTGTGTCTTAAACCAGTAGTACTTGGAGATGTCTAAAATTACTTTGCCACTGTTACATTGATGGGGTTGGCTTGGCAACAATACTTTCCTTTTCCTAAAAAAGAAAACAATTTTAATTATGATGGATTTTTCAATTCCACTAAAATATCCAAGCCTCTACCCAACTCGAATGGTCTTACATGGCTATTGGGTGAGAGATGCAATCGAAAAGGTAAACTGAATTTATTTTTTCTTTAATTCAATCAACAATATTACAAAGTTGAAGAAACCTATTTAAAAACATACCTCACATTTCATACATTTGCCAAAATATGAATTTCAAACTAAAGTATAAAATAGAATGTTGGCGTTGAGTAAGCGAGTTAGTGCCTTATATTATGGTCAGTGGGAGTGCTCAGATAGCAGCAATAGGAAATTTGTGTTCCTCTTCTTGCAAGAGAGTTTGATATATATTGGTTGAGAACTTTATTTAAATTCACTCTTTATTGATAGATGATAAATGTCTAATCTTTATAAACAAAATTATTTTTTGAAAAGTTTAATCAATCCACATTTTTTGAAATGTTAAAATGATGTTGAATAAAATGATGTTAAAATGAAGCCATAACTCCAAGTTTGTCTGGTTATTGGAACTCGGTTGGCCATATAGTATTCCAGGGTTTTAAAGGAGGGAGGAAAGTTACTTCTTGGTGAGTTTGAAATATCAATTGCATGTTCCATCAATGGCACTAGACCTGAGCAATGGTCAGCATCTTGTCAAATCCCAAGCCCCTCAGTTTACATGATGCGAATACTTTGGGTTCAGCTAGGTTTGGTTGACTAATCACCAAGTTTTGTACATGTAGTAGGTCATTTTTCTATGCATAAGCACTACACTAATCAATACTCACTACTCACTACTCACTACTCACCCGATCTATGAAGATCATTCTTGGTAAGGGGATTGCTTTAAGTTTGGCCATTGATGCACGTTGACAGAAAGAAAATCGAAGCCACATAGCAAGGTGACTCACTTTAGCTATACAACTCTGGTCATGCCGGTCTCTTTCGGTGGAAAGTAAGTATATGCTCCAAAATATATGACTATGGACCTGATATAATACTCTCATAAAAAATTTTAGAAAGTACAAAATGCAAAAGAAATAAACATTCTAATGGTAGAAATCTTAATCAACCTAAAATTCTGGAATCTCATTGAGATCAAAATCAGTTAGAAATCTATCAACCTGCCATGAAATCGGAGACGAGGAATATGAGGATGCAACTGGACCGGGAGAAGTTCTAGTGGGAATTCTGTGATTGCTCATGTGGCCTCCCAATGTCTGCCCTGTTGACAACGTCTTACTGCATTTTTTACACCAATGTACACGAACATGATCCTGACCTTTTGTTCTTCAATTTGCTGTGGCCAGAGACATGACCTCCCCAAGCTTGATATGAAAAGAATGACTTGTTGCAAGGAATACAAGTCCACCTATTCGAATCTTACACCTCCTGATCCAAGGCGGATGGCAAATCATCTCTCTGATCATCATTGCTTGTACTTTGGTCGAGGTTGAGACTCAGTTTGAGATTCAATCCTCGTTTTGCTTTCTCTTGTGTAATCAACTCGAGATTAACTTGAGCCTAAAAGATACTTGCACCACCAGTTTCCATGGATTTTACGTTGGAAGCAACCTCTGTGAATCTGTATTGTGGTGCCCTCGGAGCAAGTAGAAAAGATTCTTCAACAGCACAAGAATCTTTGCATATTTGGCTTTGGTTGGCCTCGTAGTCCTTAAATTTTCTTGTTTCGGCTGTGCATGTCGGAGTGAAATTGCAATCTTTACTGTTTGCCATTGGAAATTGCTGCTTACAACAATAACAATAATAATAATTAGAATCTTAATCCCAATAATTGAGGTCGGATTAAGAGTAAACGTATATATACGCAGTCTTTCCCTTATATTTTTGTAAAGAGACTGTTTCCACGTCTCGAACTTATAACAACTCAACCGTTGCACCAAGATTCGTCCAAAAGAAATTTTTTGTTGAAATAATGAATGCTGTAACCCACAACATTTTTCAATTTCAGTAAGTCTTGAAAATCTTGATCTATTTTCTTGAAAATCTTAAAAATCTTGATCCATTTTTCTAAAATATTTCATTGCTATCCTATTTTTTCCCCTACAAAGAAATGGCCCATTCTATACCCCGGGTACAAATCATTTTGCACAAGAACCGCGAGCCAACGGGATTGTTGGAGAATTGGAATCCAAGCTTCGGCATTTCATGATTTAAGTCATGAAGAGCAAAATTTGAACATAAGCAACATCTCGACAGATCCTCTTAGGAGGGTGACAGCCCCCTCTCTTCGGCCATGCACTAGCATATGAAATAGATTCAAATCCCAAAGCTCTTTGGAAGATTACACTGTTGGATCATTAATCCAAAATAGAGTTTATATGTTTAAATAATTGTGTATTGTATACTATTAAACCCATAAATTAAACCCATATAAAAGTGATCTGGTAAATTTAAAAAATTCTATAATTGGGTTTAAATATTTCAAAGGATATGGAAATAAATTAATGTGTAGATACCAATGGACATTTACTATTTATGATGGGTTAAATAGGGAATGTGTAAGGGTGATTTAAAGACAACTGTCATACGCTGAATAGACAGTTTTGGATAGTAAAAGTCATCCAACAACTACAAATAGGGTTATGGTCCTTGGGTCAATGAATCACTCTTCTCTCTAATACCCTCATCATATATAGAAAATTTGTGAAGATACATATAACCTGGAAGGCCGTACCCAGGATTCTGTTTAAATAAATGTCAAATCAATGATTCACTCTATGCAGTGTTTGATTATGGAATCAGGTACATTTTTATTTGATCTGGATTTCAATTTTAGTTTATTAAGTTCTTTTAATTCTGATGATTTAATACGATATTTGGTATTGTTTTACATAAAGTTATTTTTTTGCCAACAAGTGGTATCAGAGCCTCTTGTGTTTGAATTATCAGGATTTTTTTTTTTTACATATTTTAGTATTTAATATGATTTTAGTACTTTATGAATTTTTGAAAAAATATGTATGAAAAATTTTTATGGATATTTTAGTTTTCGACAAAAAAAAAAAATATATATATATATATACACATAAATATATATATATTCAGGATTTTTTTGTGTGTGGATTTTAATAAAAGAAAATGTTATGATAAATTTTTATTGAAGTCGACATTCAGTTTTTATTAAAAGTCGACATCCAGTGTCTTAAAAAAAATAATTGGGAAGATTTTTTTTTTCTTTATCAAAGTCGAATTAAGTTTTTTATTAAAGTCAACATTCGGTATTTAAATATATATATATTGGTGTTTAAAAATATATATATATTTGGGTAAAAGAGCAGAAGATGACAAGTTTTTAAATGATTTAAGACTCTTAATGTTTTGGAATATTTTCTTTCCTTCTCTTTTGATTATTTTTTTAAGAAAGCTGATTTTTTGGATCTTTTAAACTTTCAAACCAAAAAAAAAAAAAAAAAGGAAAGGAAAGAAAGTTGACGTTTTGAGCAAATATATGAAAGTTGATATATTTTTTTTTTGGAAAGGAATTTTTAAAATTTTTTCCAAAAAAGAAAATTACAAGTTTTTTTTATTTTTATTTTTATGGTAAGTAATAAAATTGATCTTTTTTTAAGGAATATTTCGGATTTTATTTTCCCATGATACATTTTTGAAAAAAAAAATTCCAATTTTAAAGATTCTTTTAGAATTTGAATTCTTTTAAGAAATTTTTGAATTCAAATATTTTTGGAAAACTTTCAGTTTTAAAGAATATTTAGCAATTTAGTTTATTTTAAGAAACTTTCAGAATTTGGAAAAAAAAAAAAAAAAGAAAAATTTCAGATTTCAATTTTTTTCCTTTTCTTTAACGTTTGACTTCCCAATTTTAAAATAAATTTTTCCAATAAAAAAAAATTAAAGAAACTTTTTGTTTTGGGAAACAAAAAAAAAAGAAAAATTTTTAGATTTTAATTTTCTTTTTAAAGAATGATATCCCAGTTTCAGAAAAGAAATTGTAATTAAGAAAATTTTCAATTTTGAAAAATAAAAAAAGGAAAAATTTTCATATTTCAATTTTATTTTTTTTATTAAGGGCTGACTTCCCAATTTCAGAAAATAAAACTTTTCTTTTATTACAAATTCACATCATAATAGGATCAATATTTTAAATAAAAAAAAAGATATGAGCCATTTTGGGTACAAACAGACTCAATCCTGGTATAAATGTATTAGAACTCATTGGACTCAAAATTGGTCATTCTTTTAGTATGCGATGATATAACATGTTTAGGAAAGTTCTGTCAATAAGACGGGGTTAAGTCTAAGGTTGGTTGGTTTTTAAACGGTTCAAAATAAACTCACCACCTATCTGGAAACTTTCCTGGTGCCCTATGCTACAGAATGAGGATTGATTAAATCTTGGATCAGTTGTCGGCAAAGAATTGAGATTTTGGTTTTATGCCGACAACGAAAGTATAGGAACGGAAAAGTAAGATAAATGAGATAGATTCGGTAAAATTGGGCTTTTATAGGTCCAATTTAAAGTTAATAAGATTAGACTTTAAATAGTCTAATTTTCAAGAAATTGAGTCCATCAGGATGAAATTGAAATTTTTTCAATTACAGATATGATTCAAATATGAGTATGGTTTCGTATATATTTCGAGATGAATTAATTAAAACAATATGTCACCAAAGTGATATCTATTGTGGAAATTAATTTATTTTGGGATATAAAAAATTGTGTATATAATTCATGTGAATACTAATCGGCCCAAAGGAAGGTCCATACTTGACAGAATTGCATGTACATCATGTAGTAATAAATGCGTGACAATTATTCAGTTTCATATGTGATCAATTCATCGACCCAAAAGAAAGTAATTGGTTGACATGCTTTTATTGTCAGCATTTGATTACTATACCTATGGTTTTATATATATTTTAAGATAAATTAATTGAAACAATATAATTTGTTTAAATATATAAAACGGTTGTGTGCATGAAACTCATGTGAATATTGATCGGTCTAAAGGAAGATCAGTATTTGACGGAATTGCATGTATACCTTATGGTAATATATACGTGACAATTTTTCGATTTTACATATGACCAATTTATCAGCCCAAAGGAAAGTAATTGGTTGATATGTTCTTATTGTTAGCATTTGATTACTATACCAAGATACCACTTACAAGTTAATTATTTTGTCCAAAGATGAAATGTTAATGGAGTAACTGGTTGTGATGAGTATTATACATACTTGAATCTATTTGGTTTTTTAAAGTTCCATGTGAGTATATATAGATTATTGTTCTCCGTTTGACAGTTAATACTATTCCCACTGACATTAACGCCCAATTCAAATTGATTTTAAAATTGAATGGTTTAAATTTCAAGTTTGGATCTAAATCTTACATTAAAAAACAATTCTTCCCACCACTTATAGATAAGAGTACCTTGAAAAGAGGGAGAAAGAAAGATGAGAGATATTGAATCGCATGTGTTTAAAGTGGGCCATCTCAGAAACATTTAGAGATACTACATGTAAGTCAGTTATGATGACTAAATTTTTTCTTACAGACATTAAGAAATGATCTGTCAAGATTGAAATGATTACTGATATACTCTTGACAAATCATAACTCTATACGATATAATGGTTAAGAATTCTTGACCACTAAGAACAGAAAAAGAAAAGAAAAGAAAAGAAAACAGGATAAAGATGCTGTAGATATAGCATCACAAAAGAAGTAACGAAAGACACCGATTAAATCAGGAAAGAATGGTTCCTTCTTCTGTAGTGCTAACAGTACAAAAAAAGAAGAGAATGTATCAACTATCATATTTGAAGTGATAAGAAAGGCGTATTTATTAGTTTGGTTTGTTCTGCGGTAAACTTAATTTCGGTATCAGGACACACACGGTGGTCAGATTCTGCTACGATTATTCACATCAGTGTGTGTATGCATGGTTTTCTAAATTGTCAATCGTCAATTGATGGTGAAAGATACATCTACGTGGACGATGACAATAAAGTTTCAATTATAATAATAGAAAGGTTTAAATTATCATTAAAAATCGATTTATATTTAGATCTTATTGAAACGTTTGTTGTTCCATCTTTTAGATGGAATTTGATTTCCATTTTTTTTAGACAGATCATGTTTTACCTATTTTTTGGAAATGGAAAAGTTAGTTTCTTAAGTCCAAATATTTTGGTTCCGGCATTCTATTAGGATTTGATAATCTATATTAGGTTGATATTATTAGTTCATTTAAATTCCTGCAATATAGTACTCGAAATATATAGTTTAAGTTAACCAGTAAGAATTTCTTTCCATTTTGGCACAAGAAATTGGGTAATATCTCCAAACGAAAAATAAGGAGACTTGTGTCAAAAGAAAATTTCACAGATTTCGATATCTATGTAAATTATAAAGTGAAAACAAACCAATAAAAGGAGATTGAAGCCAATAGAACCTCAGACATCTTAGAACTGATACATACAAATATCTATGGGTCATTCCTTTTGGTTCTTGGAATGGTCAAAGATATTTTATCACGTTCATAGACAATTATTCATGATATGGTTCAATCGAGATTGCAGCATACATCCTGAATAAGGTTTTCTACTAAGACAATTACTGAAACTCAATAAGAACTTTGGATTCATATACGTTTTAGTCTAAAGTATCTACACGGTTATGGTTGTCCAACTAAAATTGGGTCTATTAGACCCAATAAAAGAAAATTGAACATTAGGATAGTTAGTTGATTAGTAGTGAAATCTGAAAAGATTTAAAGAGTATTAATTTTATACTCAGTTCTTTGAAAATGTTGAGTTTGTAAGAGGAGATATGGTTATAGACAATGTTAGAGAACCTTCTATTCCGGAAGAACAAACTCAACTTATAACACCGACTCTCGGTGTATTCTATAATGAATTCCATTTCATATAAATATATATATATATATGTTTCTACTACTATATTCATAAATTTCACTAAGAAAATTTTTCCGGTAAATCAATCTTAGATATTTGACGGTAAAATACAAATCGGATCAATTTTAATTCAAAGAGATTCAAAACCTTAATTTCACATTAAATAAATTTAATTAGGTCTAATATAAGATTTTGGGCCTAGTGTGTAATTATGAAAATTTTAGGGGTCAAATTAGAATTTTTATAAGTCAAAGGACTTGTTAGCAATTAACAAAACTTAAATGAAATGTGACAAGTGTATTCTTGTATTGAACAAGTGTTATAGTGAGGAGGACAAGTGTTGGCCAAATGGAGATGAGAAAGGCAAGGTGAGCCAATGAGAACACATGCACATGAAAACCAATTAGAACACATGCAATAGTCAAAATGATCCTATGGTTTAGATTAATTGAAGATTTGATCCTAGGGTGGTGAGTTATTAACACAATAATAAAAGAAGAAGGCCTTAGAATGCTTGTTCATTCTTCCCAATTCGTGAAAACAAGGAGAGAAGCAAGAGAGGATGACCAAGAAAGTGAGGTAAGAAATTTTATCCTGTCTCACTTTAAATTTTATTTCTGTCCTTGATTTCATCTCTATTTTAAGGCATCTTAGAGCCAGAATTTGAAAATATGCTAGTTATATGAATTGTAGATAAAAGTCTTATCTTTCCAACGAGATAAGAATCACCAAAATCAGATGCCTGTGCCAAAAGTTATGGCACTTTTCCTGAAACTCGACATAGAAGTGTCCTGTTTCGAACTTTGACAGTAGTGAGTAAAAACGACCCCTCCCCAGTCTTAGTTTGAAGAAACACAAAACATGAAAGTTATAGATATACTTCTTTCCTATATCATATAAAAATTTCAGCCATTTCGCACGAGGAAATTGAAAGTTATACAATTTTTCTTAAAACTGTGTTGACAGAAACTTTATGTTTCACTAAAACGTATCAGTCCTGTTCATGAATTTTGTTGAACCCCTTCCAAGCATATTTTGATAAAACTCAAAACACGAAAGTTGTAGATCTACAGCTTAGATATATCATGTTAAAATTTCATTAGACTTTGGTGAGTAGAATGAAAGTTATGGCTTCTGTACAAAAACTGGACAGAATCCAAAACTTAAATATGACAGTAAAAAAATGAGGCTTACCGGGAATTCTGTGATTTGAATCTGAGGAAGTGTGCAAAATGAAAGTTATAGTGCTATCTCTTAGCTTTAAAATGAGATAAGAATCATCCGATTTGGACTGGTATAGCCAAAGTTATAGTCTATTTTCCATGACTGCGTAGGTTAAAAAAAAATCTGCAGACTGTCTCCCTAAGAGTTATTTGAGTTGAACGGAAGGAGCACTTGATTTACGCTTTGTGGAGATATTTGGGAGTGCATTATCCTCCCCTAACTGTGAGTGGGACTTGACATCTACTTTTAATTGATACTGTGTTTTAAAAAGTTTTCAAAGGCATGATTTAAAATGGTATGATTGATCTATTTCCCTGGATTTATGAAAATGCTTTGTGATATATGGAGTGTCCCAACTTGTTTATATCGATATGCATCCATGATTTTGACACTTGATGATTGTGCCACACTTTGATATATCCACATGATTTTATGCTTCCATTGCATTTTGGCACATGCTTTTGACATGATATGGCTTGAGATTTGGCTTGAGATATGTGATTTGGGCTGGATGCCCCTGTGGATACTGTGATGATGATGATATGCTTCCTATGGCATTCCGTAGCTACGAAGGACATTTGGTAGAGGCACCTGTTGTGCCCGGATATGCCTCTACAGGGGGTATCCGCCAGATTGTCATACATATTGTACGGACAGTCGTCGGTTGAACCACTTCGGGGAGGACCTTGGTAGGTCTAGCACCGGCGGATTTCCATACACGCTTGATCCTTGATACGTGTGCGATATATATATACAGGCTAGTTGGAGTAGTCTGTGGCCAACGTTGGGATGGAGAGCCTTATTTTATTACTTGCACCGTGAAAACCCCCAACATTGCCCGTCCTTGGCCATGGTTGGCCTTTGCCGGGATATTTTCGGCTGGCTCTACATAATATGACGGACATGCATAATGGATGCATATTTGATTCGATACGTATGCCGTGAATGATTTATTGAGATGTCATAATATTTTTGCATACCATGGATTTATTAGGACAAAATTTTGACACTCCTAATTCACCCAAAAATTAATTGTAGCATGTCATCCCCCCGACTTGCTGAGTACCAACCCCCCCTCTCTACGGTACTCACCCCTCACATTTCCCTCCTACAGGTGTAGACTCAGACTGAGAGATTTGTGCGCATTGTTGTATTGGATATTCTTTGGAGACTACAGGGCCGGGGTATGACTATCCGCTCTTCCGCTATGTATTGAGGTTATTGTATCATTTTGAGGAAGTTAGGATGACCATTGTATTTGTTTAAATTGGGATGACTGTATTTATAATTCTTCTGGTCTGCATAAGGTTAACTCTCACTTGTTTTAATTTGCATTGAGGCATACATGTATTATTTTTATTTTTTGGGGATCTCTGTGATTTGGAAACCTGGATTTTGTGAATGCTGTCAGCCTTACGGTGCTTCGATGTGCAGGACGTGGTGCCCGTGCATCGAGGTGTCGCCGCGGGCTGGTCGCGTGCCCGGCTCAGGAGTGGGTTGGGGCATGACACAACTACCACTAGGAGAGATAAAATTCAGACATCCTGATAGTGATATTACAAATTTTATCAAATCTTTATCTCATTAGATTTTTAGGTTATAAGATGAAATTTGACTTTTAATTATGGATATCACAAACTCTGTGGGAGCAAGTACTCAGGAAATGCCCTTATGGTAAGGGAGACAATTTTAGTTTCTACCAGTGTCTCAAGAATAATCTTAAATATAGGAAAATATAGAAGATTCCTTACGCGTCAATATTATGGACTCTGATGTATGTTTTGATCTGTACGCATTTGGATATTGCGTACATTACGGAAATGTTGGACAAAAATTTAAGGAAATCGGAAATAATGTATTGGAAAGTAACCGAAAGGGTTTTGCAATACTTACAGAGAGCAAAAAGACATATGCTCACGTATCGGAAGTCAGATTAATTTGAGATCATTTGGTATACTGACTCTGATTTTATGGGATGTCAAGTCAGCATGAAGGTAACGACATACTAGTAGGAAGAGCTAGTTTTGGAAGTATGTTACAAGTCTTATATAGCCTCTTCCGTCATGACGACAGAATTGATAGCATGATATGAAGTATCCAATTATGGAATATGACTATGAAACTTTGTCACGGATGGTATTAACAAGTCACTCAGATTATTGTGTGACAGTAGTTTAACAGTCTTATATTCCATTTAAGAAAATGATTCAGAGTGAATAGTTGCCTATAAAGTACGTTGTTACAAACTCCACAATTACGAATCCATTTATTGAATGGACTACCACCCAAAAGGTTCATGTGCGTACTACTTGTATAGGTGTCATTTCATTTTAGAATATTCAATTTCAGTGGGAGTTTGTGATTTTAGATGCTAATGTAATATAGACATTTTTGGGTTATTTCAGTTTAAGATATTTTAATATTATTTTTCGCAAAAATAAGGATTTAGTTTTGAATCACACTCTGATATTAAGTATGGTTGATCTCATTAAAGAGGATCAGTTGAAAATAGACATGTTAAAGATCACATTGCATGACATTTCCATGTTATGCATCCATATCATGATCCATGTCATTCGATTATATCAATTTACGTGACCATTGAGGGTTGAGTTACGAAAGAAATGTAACAAAAACCGTTTTGATCCTAAGTTGATATGATTGATAGACGAGATTGATTGTAGATACATTTTAGTATTGATAAAAAAGTTGAGTTCATTCAGTCGTTTAGTAATTACATAATTATAAGGTTTCATATATAGTCCAAGTGGGAGATTGTTGGATCATTAATCCAACATTGGGTTTATATATTGAAATAATTATGTATTGCATACTGTCAAACCCATAAGTTAAGGCCATATAAAAGTGATCTGTTAAATTTGAAAAATTTTATAATTGAGTTTAAATATCTCAAAAGATATGAGAATAAATTAATGTGTAGATACCAATGGATATTTGATATTTATGATGAGTTAAATAGGTAATGTCTAACGGTGATTTAAAGACAGCTGCTATAAGCTGAACAGACAGTTTTGGAAGGTAAAAGTTACCCAATAACTATAAATAGAGTTATGGTCCTCGAGTCTATGGATCACTCTTCTTCTTAATACCTCCATCATATAAAGAGAATTTGTGAGGATACATATGACCTGGAAGATCGTACCCAAGATTCTGCCTAAATAAGATCGAATCAAGGATTCATTCTATGCAATTTTCGGTTATGGAATCAGGTATATTTCTATTTGATCTGGATTTTAATTTCAATTTATTAGGTTCTTTTAATTTCGATAATTTAATACAATATTTGACATGATTTTACGTAAAGTTATTTTTTTCTCGACATGTACCGGCCTTTCTTGCATCCTCTAACAACTTTTCAGAAGGATTTGAAATTTATTTTCCTCTTCCTCTCTGCTTCTCAAACTCTTCCATGTTAACGGAGAAATTGTAGATGAAAAATTTGTACCCGAACCTTGTTGATTTTCTCTCTATCTCCTGTCCCCTAATTCCAGTCTTGGAGAGAAAACAAAGGCGACAGAACTTGGCTCATTCTCCAAGGACACGATATGCTGCAACCTAAAGAATGCAATCCCCTATGTTGGTTCTAATTATTATAAGTGATAGTCTTGATGTTGAAGCCTAGTGCGGGACTGATGACGCTGGTGTCCTCTCCATTGATCTTTAGTACTATCGTTGTCTTCCCAGAATTATCAAGACCACTGTTTTAATGATTTTGGACATTGCTGCTTCTATATCGTAATTCACTTTCATCGCCATGACCTCTCTCTCTCGGGTTGAAATGTTGATGTCTCTACCGGCACTGTGTAAGCTTTTACAGAAGTGCAGAGAGGTCGATCCTAGTCCTAGTTGTTTCTCATGTAGGTATTCTAATTCTAATCCATAAATAAAAAATTTGGACGCTTGTTTAATTCGATGAGTCTTTATTTTATATTTTTTGCTATTATCAAAAATTAATTTGTACTAGAGTTCTATTTCATTTTAAATTTCTATTCTAATTGCTTCCTTCTTGGTACTAATCAATAACTAGGTCAAAATTCCTTATTATAGAATATAAGTTAAATAAAATAGTAATAGAGTTAAATAGAATAGTGACTTAGATATGATATAGAGTTGATTTTTATTAATTAACAATTTATTATTCCTATAGTAGGAGTGGAACTCTTTACAACCTTCATAAATCTGTAGTTTTATGTAAAAACAAGACTTAAGAGGTAGATTATTGAGAAAAAAAGAGAAAGTATTAAAGAGAAAAATAAAAATATTTTTATATTATTTTAATACATTGTATATATCTAATAAGATTAAGATTACAGTAAATACTAGTTCAACATCAAATAACTTTGTTATTGTAATATCAAATAATTTTATCAATTACACATTTAAAAAAATAGATAATTAAATTTTTAATCTTTTAAAAAATATATATATGTATATCTATTTTCTTATATGACACTCCTTACAACCTCTATAAGGCATTATAGAAAAATAGATAGTTTAATTTCTAACATTTTTAATCATAAAAAATATACCTATTTTCTTACGTGGCATTCCGCACAACTCCTTAAGATACTACTTTTCTTGTTTTTGCTACATAAGTGGAAGAAGGGGATTTTGACCATCTAGTTTCAGATGAGTGAACAAAAGGAAAAAATATAAAATTAAAAATTAAAAATATTTTTATATTATACCTAATAATGTTAAAATTACAATAAATATTAGTCCATCATCAAATAATTTTATTAATTATAACTCTAGAAAAATAGATAATTAAATTTCTAACCTTTTTAAAAATAAAAAAAAATATCTATTTTTTATGGGGCAGTCTCTACAACTTTTATAAGACATTATTTTTATTTAATGGTATTGACGATGATGATGACGAGGATGATGATATCAATATTAATATTGATAATGATATTGGTATTAATATTAATACTTTTAAGCAAAGATATAAGGATTATAATGAAAAGTGGTTTTTTTTTTTAATTGCAAATTTTCACCAAGACTTGGCCACTTTCTTGCATTCTTGCAATCTGGCGTAGAATTTAAAAAAAAAAAAGGAAAAAGAAAAAACACTCCCAATACCAGTATAATCATCGCATTGCCTAATAAATAAATATTAAGAATTGTTGTGTATGATGGATGGTTTGTATTGGGGGGTTGACATGCCATATCTGGTAGACTGCATGTTAAATTTCCCACTTGTCCTTCAAACTCTCATCTTTTAATTCCGAATTTATCCAAAGTCCTACACCTGGTTGTTCATCTCAACTCAATTTCTGACCAATTTATCTCTTTTTTATTTTTTATTTTTATAATTATTTTCCTTGTTATTCTAAATTAGAATTCTATTTCGTTTTTTATTTCTAATTGCATCCTTCTTCCTATTTAGCTATGTTGCCCAGATAAAGAGTAAACGAGATTGCTCCAATATCACACGTTTTTGTTTGGATTTTTTTTTTTGGGAATCTATATATTAGAAAAAAAAAAAAAAAACCAAACTCAATTGATAACTTAAAAAATTAGAAAAAAATATAAGAAATATATTTGTTGCTTTTATGCAATTTTTAAAACAACAATACACAAAAACACCTCTTTTATTAATATACGTTTTTTTATTTATAAGGGGTGCTTATTGAAAAGGTTGAAACTAAATTCAAATTAAAATTTAATAAAATTTTTAATATAAATTATTAATACTAACAATAATTTTTATTATGTCTCGTTAATTGATCCTTCAGCCTTCCTCTTAATTGAAGTTAAACATGATATTTGATTCCTCAAGCATGCCATTGCCAGTTTATTAGTTGAACTAAATATAAATCTCTTACTCTTAGGTAAAAAGGAAAAAAAAGTTCTATTAATTCCCAAACTATTATTCTACCATTTACTATTTCCACGTCAATAAATAGTTATTGATATTACAATAATGGTATTTTCTCATTTTTAATCATTTAAATATTAAAAAGAGATTATAAGAATTCATGTTATAAATAAATTAAAAAAAAACTTATGAGTTCACAAAATATTTTATAAGTTGTTTAATTTTATTTTATGTAAACACTTTAAGAATTTAATTTGAAAATAAGACATAAAAGTTTATAAATTATAAAAATATTTTATAAGTTTTAGGAATTTATAATATGTTTAAAATAAATTTAATTAAATGAGCCTTTATTATGTATAAAAAAATTGATGTCTCAATTATTTTCCAAAAACATAACCCATTAGGGCTGAGCTTAACTAGAGCCCAAAACCACCAAACCTAAACTAAAGCAAACAATGGTTATTGTGTTTATACTTCCAAAAAAAGGATAAAAGGTTTATTTGGCTTTAATCTATTAATTAGTGAAGGTTTATAAAAAGAGAAATGAATAATAACATAGATATAAAGAAAGGATAATAATCTTAGGTGAGGTAATGTGCCTCAAAAAATATGACAATAAGTAATAAGATCATTTATTTATTATATTATTTTTTTTTTGTGATTGATGAACAATATTAAATATGAAGCCTGGATTACTCGAAATGAAAATAATAATAATAATAATTATTATACAAAATATTATTCTCAATTTTATACACAACTATATCTTTGGTCTATTAAAAGAAAATAGTAATGATATAGATCTTGCAAAATGGTTAGCCGCATCATATTACTATTGTAATCGATCTTTTTCTAATATAGACTTATTTTCAATTTAAGAATAAATTTATAGTTGTTGACATGCATTGTTGATTAAATCAGAAATAAATTTATGAATTTTCTCCCTTTTTTTTTTAAAAAAAAAGAGAAATATGTGCACGAATGTAAAGATTCACAGTTTGACCAAAAACTTAGTGAAATGTGTTGATTAGCAACATTCAATCAATATATCTATGAATGACATATATTTTTTTTTGGCACAAAATGTTAGTCCTCGAGTAAGACATGCTTTGGCAGCCTCCTGTCACTACTCCCAAACCAGACACCAAACCCTTGCAAATAATAATAATAATAAAAAAATTAATAATTTTGGGGAAAAAATTATAAATAAGGAAAAGGGAAAGGGGGCGATAGCTAAATAGGTTAAACCACAGGGGTTAATAAAAGTTTGTGAGACGGCTCAAGGAGTGTGGAGAGAGACTGAGAGTGGAGTGAAGGAAGTAATTGGAAAGTGAGTAAATGGGAGATAAGCAACAGAATTAGAAACACCCAAAAAGTTTCCTACTTGTTTCAAGGTTTCCTTATCAAAGATGGAATGTGATACAAGTCCCAGATTTACTTGGTTTCTTTTAGCAAGTCATTATTTTAGAAAGTTGGAACTTTTCCCAAATCACTTTCTCATCACTCCTCGTATATCTAGGATTGTGATTACCACTTCCTATCACAACTCTCCCACATACTCTCTCTCTCTCTCTCAAGAAGCTATTTTTCTTCAGGTCCGTGTTTCGTTGTTTCAGCTTCTTTTTACTGGGTTTCTCTTTTCTGATCTCATAGAGAAAACCGAGTTCTCAACAAAACCCATACCAAATATTCTTTCCTTTCTTTTTGCAAACTGTGGTTTCTCTGATTCCTTCAATGGAGGCTAAAATACAAAAAAATACAATGGCAGCATCCTATGGGGTTCCTCCGATTCCAGAAAGCAGCGACTCCATCAACTCAGAAAAGGAAAAACTTGAAGAAAAACCTGCAATGGATATTCATGTAGTGGAAGAGGGAAGTCAGATTTCAGACAAGAAAGATAAACACGCATGTCTTTTCTGTCACAAAAGATTTCCATCAAACAAGGGACTTTATGGGCACATGAGGTGTCATCCTGAAAGATTTTGGAGAGGTATTAATCCTCCCGATTTAAACATCAAGGATTTATCCGGGTGTTTGAAGGGTTGGAGTGTCACAGGCAAGAGAGGCCGTGGCAATATCCAGTTGAGAAACCCCAATTCTGACAACTATGAAGGTCGAATGTCATTGGCTAAAGGAGCTTCCATCAATTCCAATAGCTCTGATGAGAGAAAAAGGAAGAGAGAATCAGAGTTAGAAACTGATTGTGATGCATCGGAAAGAATGAAAATTAGGGCTGATCTGTTATCAAAGCTGCTAAAAATTGACAAGACTTTGCTGCGGGAAGGTGACTTGTTGGATAGCACCTTTCAGAGGTGTCTCGAGAAAGGTTTCACAAAGGGTTGGTTCATTCCTGAGCTACTAAGCATGAACAAAGCAAGTTCTAACTCTGAAAAAGATGGGAGTGGCAGTGCGTCTGAAAACAGCAGCAACCAAGTTGATCATAGTGCTGGAGAAGAAGAGGCTGCAGAGGTGGAGAAGAAGCAAGTGTATAAATGCACTACTTGCAATAAGTCATTCCCTTCTCACCAAGCCTTAGGAGGTCACAGATCAAGCCACAACAAATCCAATTCAATTGAGAAAAACCAATCTGGGTCTTCAATTCAAGGCACTCAAACTTCTGAAGTTAATAAGACGTTGAGCTCGGGAGAGTCTAAAGTCGTAGTTGTTGAACACGTCTGCAAAATCTGTAAGAGGACTTTTCCAACAGGTCAGGCATTAGGGGGGCACAAGAGGCTTCACTATACGCCGCGGCCTTCTCTGCCAGTGCAGCTGTCGCCAGCACAGGAGAGAGAGAACACTCCTACTACTCAGATGCCACTCAATTTCGATCTTAACCAGTGTGCAGATTCGGAGGATGATGCACTTTATGAACTGAGACTTGGTTATCCTTGCTGAAGTCTGACTTCAGTTGGTTGGTTTGCAACAGTATTATACATATTGGCTAGTCAGAGAAAAGCACATTGTTTCTGGCGAGTGTTTCAGTTTCAGATTAAGGAAAGTTTTTAACTTTTCAGTTGAAAGGAATAATGCAGCTTACATGCTTGTTTTCTATCTCAAGTTGATTGTTTTTACTAATTGTTTAATCAAATGTCTCTTCTCAATCTAGGATACAGTGAGGGGATAAAATATTTAAAATTTTACTTTTTTATATTTACAATAATCAAATATAAAGTTATTAGAGTAATTTTAGACTTTAATGACCTTAAAAAATGGTTGGCCATTGGACTTGAGCAGTGGCTATCCATCATTGGGACCAATAAGGTGCTAGCGTTGCAATATAAGGACGTTCTTCTTTTTTGTTTAGCTTGACCAACCATTTCAAAATTATATTCTGATTAATTTGATTTGTATCATTGTCAGACCTTCTATAAGAAGGAGTTCTCCTAATATAAATTTTTTTTTTTTCTAAAATTCGAATCCAAGTCTTAATTAAAGAGATTTAACATCTTTCTGACTAGGCAATTGTGCGTTGGTAATATAAGGATATTCTAGCTATGCTAATAGATCTGTAACTATATTTCAAACCGATCTCACCAAAAAAAAAAAAAAAAACTATATTTCAAGCCGAATATTTTGTTACTCTTCTTGTGGGAGCTCCTCTTTTGATACGGCTAGAGGAGGGGCTCCCTAAGTCATCTCTCCCAGCACATTATTTAGTATTTTAAGCTAAGATTTGGATAAAATGTCCCCAAAAGGTAATCTAATAGTCATATTCTCCTCTCTTAATTTTATGATTTGCGTTTAAATGTCGTGTAAATCAAAAAAAAAAAAATGATTGGAACAAAATAACTAGGCCCAATCCCGAGATTTGTTAAGTCTCTTGGCCCAACGGGCCTGGCAGCGTTACTAACTGAGTCCATTAGAATCAATCAGGCTCGCTGGTGGTCATTACGGTTAGATTTCTTTCTTCTTATTTATTTTTCTTACTTGGTTTATTTAATAATAACAACAAACTATAAAAAGTAAAAATTGTAACAATAATAGTGTGAGAATTGCTTTATTTTTTTTACCAATCAGTATTTGGGTTATTCGACTAATCCAGTTCTACCATTATGAAACTTATTTAAAGGTTACCTCTCCCAGTGTCTATTTTTCATTCCTAATACTTACATTCAAGACGAAATTTAGTGTCTGATAACTATATACACAAGACATTGTAGAGAATTGCATGATAAACAAACATAATATCAAGAAAGCATAAAGAACTCGAGGGTAACTCTTTTTTTTTTTTTTTTTTTTCGTTTTGGATAGAATTTAAAATACATTTTTTTTTTGTAGATACCTGGACTCGAACCCTAAAATACATTGCATTGTGGGGGTGTTGATGCATAGAAATTGTAGAATTATATTTTGGCACAAAAAAGAAGATAAACATAAAAGATGTGGAGATGGCCAAATTGATATGGTTGGGTTTGATTGGATGTAGATTAATTGGAGAAGTGCATTTATAATTTACTTTAAGGAGAAAATAAATAAATAAATAATGAAGAATGAAATGCAGACGAGTTGAATGCTGAAAGTTTCAAGAAGAGGGTGCGTTGAGATTACCGGGGGACTAGGGTTCTTCTTCTTAGCCTCAATTTTATTTCTTGGGGGCTGTTACTTAGCCTTTTGGATCCTTCTTGGGATGGGGAGTGAGGAGGGTACAAAGGCTTTCCTGAAACAAATCAAAGAGAGGTTTGTTGGTGTCCCTACCCTCACCCTCACTTCCTACTACAAACTAAAACATCAAAAGATATTTAGTACCCGTTTGGTTCGATAGACCGTTTTCAGCTTTGTTCTTTTTTTTTTTAAAAAAAAGGAGAATTCTTACTGAATAAAATTTTTTCTCTTTAAAAATAATTTCTTAACAAAAAAAAATAAAAAAATAACTTTAAAAGAGAAATACTTAAAAGAGTAGTTTTTCTTCTCTTTCTTTAATGTTTCAATTTTTTTGAAACCATATTTTTTATTCTGAAATTTTAAATATATTCATGTCATAAATATTTTTATAGATGTTATAATTTGGGTGAATTTAAATATTTTTTTTTATAAATTCCAAATATGTTCATAATTTTTTTATTCCACTTATATGACTTAAGTGTTTATAAATATATAACTTATATTATTTTTGAATTTCTTAATTCATTGTATTATATAAAAATGATTTTATACTTATAGATGTTTGATTTTAATAGTTTAGAAAAATAATTAATTTATTTTTATTTTAATTATTAGTATTTATATATATATTTTTTAAAATATAGATATATGAATTTTGATTAATCAATGGGAGGAGAAAAAATTATATTTTATATATATACCCTTTATGATAATTTAATTAAAAATAAAGTTTATAAAAAAGTTTTGAGCATATAAACAATTTTTAAAAGTAAAAATACCAAATAATTTTTAACTTCATTTCAAAAAAATTAATTTCTATTTCCTTTTAAAAGGAGAAGATAAAGGGGGAAAAAACTCTGCCAAACATGCTCTTTAGGCCTCAAATTTTTGCCTCACCTGCAATATTATTTATTTTTAAATTTTATAATAATTATTTTTTGATTATTATTTCATGTTTTTGAATCAACAAACTTCTGGGTCACCTATAAAAATTCACAAACTACTTGTTTGCCCTGCATTAAAACATTGGGCAAATCCATATTATTTGGGGTCTAAACATTCATTGGTTCAGTGGGAAAGAGTATTGAAATCTCTTAACTATACCCGGATTTAAGTCAACATGGGAATGAAAAAACTCACATCGGAAGATCCTCCTTCAAAAGAGAGTTCGATCGCAGATCAATACAGAATTATTGGGGTGAAACTTTGGATATTAGGTGATAGCTCTAGATAGGGCACCTATATATATATATATCTGTATGTATGTATATAAATGAAGAATGTGAAATAAGGATTAGAGTTGATTATAAATGAAGGTCTCTATTCAATGTTTTTCATTCTACTATTTCAAACATGGAATCACTCCCTTTCATATATATATATATATATAATTAAAAAAGAAAAAAAGGCCATACAAATGCAATGTGGTTGCTTCAAATTATCTGAAAATATAAATAGTTGCTTGGCAAATTAGGAAGAATTATCGTGGAAAAGGATAATGATTGGGGCCCAACATGGCTCAAGGTGATTTTTATGCGATGTGATAGTTAAGATTTTATAGTTCATCATCCATCCCTTTTTAAGAGACCCTAAGCCTAACCAAAACTTTATCATTCTCTTCTCTCACTCAGCTCATTTTGTCTTATATGTATTCCAAGAAATTATTTAATGTAATTTTAAATTCAAATATAATAAAAAATAATATTATTCGATAAGCAAACTTTTAGTATAGGTTCAATCCTATTGTAATACAATCACTTAATTTTGATTTATTTGATAACTATATTGAATATTATTGTTTTACAAAAGTAATTAATTTAATTTTTACTTGCAAATTTATAATTTTATGAGGACAATATTTTGCTTGTAAATGACCTTTTCTTTTATATTTAATGCAAGAGTATCACAAAAATGGAGGAACGAATCCAAGGAAAGTACCCTAGTGTCCTACAACATGTAATCTTCTTTTGGAGGAGAAGTTCATTCAAATAGGAAAAAAAAAATTCATACTTTTAGTATTAGTTTAATTTTCTTTTTCCTAAAATTTTTATTTTTATTTTGTTATTCCTCATCTTGTAAAATCATAACTTAACAACAATTAAAAGTGTTTGCATAAACACACAATATAGTGATTGCGAACGCAATAATTAAATTTTATTTATTCGATGACTATATATTTATTTATTATATAATATTGTGTAGTATTTAAAAGTGTTTACTCGTGGAAGTGACATGACACTTTTACATATCAAAAATCTATGCAAATTGTTAATTTCAAATCAAAGAAAATAGTTATAGAAATTGATGTGTTTCAAAAATCAAGTTGCAAACCTCATTCTATAGAAAGACTTCAAACTTTTCACTTCAGCGAAATAATCAATTAAATCCATCGTCTTCAAACTCTAAACACCACTAGAAATATCGATGTATAGTTAGTTTGATAAATGACAGTAATACTCTTAAACAATATTTTGGATTTAAATTTTATAAATAGAGAAAATTAATATTATAAAAGTTTTTTTTTGTTAAGTGTACACTCGGACTCGAATTGAATATATTCAAACCCAACATAATTATCAATCGATGGTTTATTTAAAAAAAAAACCTCAAAACTCAAAACTCAAAACTAAATAATTAAATTGTATCATTTCAAGGAATGTGTAACTTAAGAGTAAATATGGTCTAAATTGTTTCAAATAATAATGCAATTCATCCTGTTTATGTATTAGTTCAGTTTAAACTTATTATATGTGTTTAAACCTAAGTATTTTTTTGCAATTATAAAATTAAAAAAAAAAAAGGTAAACAGCCCAATGCTTAAAAAAAAATCTTGTAAAGTTTGATAGATATAAGTCAATTTTTTTTAAAAAAAATTAAAAATTATTATTATAAATAATTTTTTTATTTAAAAAATTGTTCAAATTTAATTAAACCTAATCTCATGACTCAATCATTGATCCTTCGTGATTCTCTGGGGGCTTTGAAAAGGAAAGATAAATGGCAGAACCAGTAAATATAGATAGGAAATCAATAAGATACGAATAATTATATTATATACGTATCTTTTTTGAAAAAAAAAAAAAAATTCACAGTAAATAAGTAGAAAACGAAGGGGTAGAAATGGAAACAGGAACGTGCTTGAGAGGAGAGTCAAAAACCGCGTGGAATGGAGACGTGTACAGTGTAGTGGAGTTGCCATGACAAAGTGAAATGCATTTTTACCTATAAGTGGCTTTTTATTTATTTATTTAGTTATTAAAACAAATTAAATAAAAATTAATATATATATTTTTTTTTTTTGAAAAAAAAGGCATAAAAAGAAAGAATATTTGAGATAATTAAAGAGATAGAGACGAAGGGTTGTTATTGTGAAACTTTCCCTGGGAAGACATTGAATGCCAAATAAACACCCATTTGGGTTTGGATTGTGAAATTAAAAAAATAATTTAAAAAAGGAAATCAGTTATGAAATTTTGGAAAATTTAATGTGAGAGTGGGAGGGGGGGTTTAATTAGAGCTTTAATTGAGGAGAGATTATTGGTAAATTAAATTAACACATCTCTCATATCCAATAAAAAATAAATAAAAACAAAATGTGCTGTGATGGGTCTGGCTTTGGGAAAGATGGAATTTGTTTTCTCATTGAATTCAAAATGGGGTTGTGCATATCTTTTTATTTTGGAGAGAGATAGAGAGAGAGAGAGAGAGAGGGGGGGGGATTCTCTTTCTAAAAATATGGAATAATAAGAGGTAAAGGGCGGAGGAACGTGACAGTCAATTTCCTTCCCCCCTAGAGCAGTTAAGATGAGAATTTTGAAGGAAAGAAAGAGAGAGTATCATACCAAAATTTCTCCTCCTCTATCTCTCTCTCTTCCCATATCTTTGTGCAGAAGAAGAGTTTCTTTGACCTCTCCTTTTCTCTTCTAATACCCAAATTTACCTCCTTGATTATTCCATCTATCCCAAAGCAAGCTGTTATTTCTCTTTTCTGAGCCGATTCTCTCGGCAAATACTAAAAGATTTTTTATGATCCCCAAAATATAAATAATAAATTAAAAAAAAAAGATGTGTATATCTTGGTAGCAAAGAGAGCTCTTTATTTTCTCTTTAATTCCTCTTTGATCTTGAAATATTTTGATTCAGAATTGGTGTTGGGGGATTTTTGCTTTTTCTCAGCTGCTACAGACCCAATTCCAGGAATCAGTTTTTCTTTATTTGTTACTTCTCTTTATGTGAATCCAATCTTTGTCTACTGTGTTGACAGCCACAGACTTTGCACCTACCTATAAAATCAACACAAATCTCATTTTTTTCCCATTGACATCCGAGAGAGAGAGAGAGAGAGAGAGAGTAGGTTTTGGCTGTATTCGAGCTCTGTCTTCAAAAATGGAGGACGATGATTTTGAGTTTTCGCCGGAGGGAAAAGATCAACTTGTGGGAGCTCTTGAACAAGACCGGGAAACTCCTTGTGAAAAAATGGGTAACAAACGGCTTTGGATCAAGCTCAAGGTACCCAAAAATGATGGGTTGATTGAAAAAGAAGATAAGGACGACAAAAAAGATGAAGAAGAAGGTGTTCAAATGGGGAATCTGAAAATCTGCTGCTACTGTAACAAGGGGTTCAGCTCAGGAAAAGCTTTGGGAGGTCACAAGAGAGTTCACATTCACAATCCAAAGAAAACCCATTTGTCTCCGAAGCTCAGACAAAAGAGTCCAAAGAAGATTCTGAAAAGAGAATGCGAAATCAGGAATGCAAGCATCAAAGGTGGAGTTGATGATGATCGCCCGCAGACGACGATGAAAGAAGAAGCTGGAGAAGAAGAAAAGACGCCCATATGTTACATATGTCACAAGATATTTCCTTCGCCAAAGTCCTTGTATGGCCACATGAGGTGTCACCCGGAGAGGAATTGGAGAGGAATTCAACCTCCACAAGGCAAGAACAGCTCTTGCTCTACTCTGTCAGATGTTGTGGCGACTCGAAAAATCGATGATCAAATCGATTCTGCAACAACCATGGTGGGCTCTGTCACTGATCTCTCAGAATCTCTGAAGGGTTGGGCTGTAACTGATAGACGAGGTCGAAAAGGTACTCGAATGACTGCTAATGCCTATTCCTCTTCATCTGCTGCTATGGAGGAGGAGGAACAAATACCTGAAGCTGCTTATGATCTTATGATTCTTGCTCACGGAGTAGGATACGTCATGAGCAATGATTCCGATGCTGCAAATAGTTTCTCACGAAGAAATGACAATTATGCGGTCTGTGAGGACTTTGATTCATTCAACAAGAAGAGGAAGTTGGAGAACACAACTGGGGTATGGGAGATTGAGAAGGGGAAAGAAGAGGTTGTACTTGGAAATGGGTGCGATGAATTTGTTGCAGTGGGGGATGAATCCTATGCCTATAGCAGAAGCACCAATGGGAGCATTCCTGGAGATTCGACTGCGATGTCGATGAAGATAATTGATTTGAAGAAGAAGAGAAGGAAAATCAAGATGAGAGACTTGGATACAGTGGGCGATTTTAGTTTACCTCAACTGCAGAATTTGACTGCTACTAGCTCACCTGGTAAGTACAGATGCAGCACTTGCAACAAATCTTTCCCAACTCACCAAGCTTTGGGGGGTCACATGTCAAGCCACAACAAACTCAAGAACAGTCAAACAATTGACGAACCCTCTATAGTATACCCAGATGCTTCAGCGGCAGAGAACGAAGAAAATTTTGGGTATCGGGTCGATCCCATCTGCCAAAAAATGGGACTAGTTGAGGCAAATGGTGGCAAACACCAATGCACAACAGGCCAAGCAATTGGAGGGATTGAGAATCGTCATTGTACAAGTCCAGCCGAAGCTCAAGCAGTGTCGGCCGGCGAAGCTAGTGAGACTGGTTGTCGTAAAGTTCTCGACTTTGATCTCAATGAGCTTCCTGCAATGGAAGATGAAGAAGCAATTGAGTCTTCTGCCATTGATCATTCTTATCATGCATTTGGTTAGGCTTCAATCTTCTTTTTCTCATCCTTTGATCACTTGGGCTTTGACTTTTCTTTGACTTTGTCTTGCTGATTGTAGGAACTGATATGTTGTAGCTCTCTTAGCTGCAAATTTTTTGGCTTCTGAATTGCTCAGCCTAGTGAATTGCTTCTGCCATCTTTGAATGCTTTAGCATCTCTTTCTTTGCTTTTCATTTATTTTATTATAATGAAGCTCTCGATGATCTTATCTGTTTTTTCTCTGTTAAGGAAATGCCCAAAAGGCTTGGGTTTCTTTTTTTCTTTTTTTTTAAGTACTTGAAATTCTTGGGAAGAAGGTGAATTGAATTGTATAGAATGTGGACATGGTAGACGGTTCTATTCTTCTAATTCTCAATTTTATAATGCATTAGTTTGTATGAGGTTTTGGTCTTTCGTGGTTTTATTTTCTATCTTCTCATTATTTTAATTCATGCTGACTTGTGGAACTTCTGAATGTCAGTCAGATGGCAATCTGACAAATTCAGAGCTTTCGTTCTGTTTTTGATTTATAATGTCTGCGTGTGTTTTTGTTTGTATTGGGGACCATCTATATTGGACATTTGAGGCCAAAAAGAAAAGAGTACAAAGGAGAGAGAGAGAGAGAGAGCACATTGTAGTGGAGGAACCTCAGGAGTCAAGAATCCCCTTCACAAAGCACCAAGAAGAGGAAACCTCATCTCTTGAACTTTTCTTGCAAGGCTCAATTTTTGTCCCTTATGAATTTTCTTTCTCCTCCTTTTAAACCACCAAAAGCTTTTTAATTAACCCTAGAAGTCAAAAAATTCTAAGGTTGATAAGGCACAACACAATTTTATGGGGGCATTATAGGTCATATATTAGCTTATTACTTCACTTCAAAAACTTTTGAACAATAAAATTATACCACATTTTATTGGATATTTTTTGAATTTAATTGAATTATCATTAATATATTTATTTATTTATTTATTTATTTACCTTTACATATAGCATTGTGATCATTGTGAGAATCATGAAATGGAAATCTCATAAAGCAAATATGTAAAAAGAGCTTTGGGAAACTTGGAGTATCTTCCAAGGTGAAGCACTTTTGGTGGGGTCACTTGAATCGGTCTTTTTGAATCTTTATGTGCAAATATTGATATTGATAAAGCTATAGAATTTGATCTTTCACAAAAGTTTTAAGAATGTTACAATGACATAAAAAGGAATTAAAGAAAGATAATAACATACAACTGTTTAATTAAAGTTCTATGTTTCAGCCATTTAGCTTTTGGGTTCGTGTCTTTCCGATGACCTAGTGAAGTGGCGACATTACAAAGGAATTGCAAAAAACACATTTTGCTCAAAACCCCATTTAAGACTTAAAGCGTCCGCCCCCAATAACTCTGATTTAAATGCGTTTGGAAAAATATGGAATCAACCCCAGTAAGTATTTAACATGTGGGATTGAAGAGAGAGAGAGAGAGAGAGAGAGGTAATTAAGTGGGTTTTAATAATAAGTGGTATAGTGCAAAGAAAGGTATCATAGATTAATTTCTTTGCCAAGGCGTGAGAGGAAGGAAAAGGGAGAGCCCAACTGTTTTCTAGGCATATTCTTGTGAACCAGTGAGAGCAACACCTTACATAGGAATCATATTTGACTTTCTTTTCCATACATTACCACTTTTCCCACGCCACAAACAGCACTCCTTTTAAACCCTTCCTTCCATTCCAAATACTACTATTATTGTCATTCAGCTTTCCATGCCCACGCATCAACCATTGCATACTTGGTTTATATTCCAAAATATTACTACGATTCCTATACAGTACATTCGATCCATACCTTCCACCGACCTTTCCACCTTGTCTCTCAATATGGAAAATTTTGGATCCACATGAGACCCCCACCCCAACCCCTCCACCAAATGAGAGCTATCACAGTAATATTCAAATACAATAGCAGAAACTAATTACCGAATAATATTAGTGAGATCAAGCACTTAAGAGAGAGAGAGAGAGGAGTGAGAAGGAATACCAAAAGGTAATTGAAGTTTTGTCGTGTTGAATAAGCCGAGCTTCTCTCCAAATTGAAGAGGCCAACAATGGAGGCCCACTATAGTAAGGCCCAATAATGACGTCAAAAGGGGGGGGGGAAATAAAGAATAAAAATAAAAAATAAAAACCTAATATCATTCCTTCCCCGTGCACGCTAGCCGCCGCCGACGGAAAAACAGAGTGTGTTGCCCTCTTTTTTATGCACAAGCTGCCGTAAGACCGAGAGGGAAAAAGAAGTTTTGGGATTCTTCTTCCCCTTCAGGAAAAATTTGGTGAGATATTGAATCAGTCTAAATTGTATTTTTAAGAAATTTAATTTATTGATATTATTTAAAAGGAATTTAGAGAAAATATTGTATCCCCATTTTCAAAAAAAAGAAGCTTTTTTGAACCAAGTCTCATCATATTGAAGGGTTTTCCATATGAAAAATTTTAGTTGATTGTTATTTTGTTATTGTCCTAAGAGAAGAAGAAATATTAGTGCCCCTTCGGTTTTTTTTTTTCTTTTTGAGAAATCTTATCAAACAAATTCTCTTCTCTTAACTTATTTTTTATGAATAAAAATTTAAAAAATAACTTTTAACTAAAAACTCATGGGTGGAGTTTTTATTTTTCCTTATTTTTTAAAATCCAATTTTTTAAAAAATATATTTTTTTATTCCTTTTATATCCTTATTTGAAGGATATGAAATTTAAAATATTTCCATATCATAAATTTATTTATTCTTATATCATCTCTTTTCTTTAATTTTTATTATTAACTTTTAATTTTTTACTTTTAACTTTTAATTTTATTTTAAATATCATTAATTTTTGCTTCTTCTTATAAGAAGAAAAAAAATAAAAAATAAGTCCGGACACAACTTTTCTACACTAGTATTTTCTCTTAAGAGGATATAATGTCGATGATATCAATAAATTAAGAAGGGAAGCATTTGCATTTAATTTAGATGGGAAGCATTTAATTTAGGGGGGGGGGGGATGATGGTTGCGAAGTCTTGATAAGGAATGAGTAATCTCCCCATGGGTTTGCATATTTTTCTATTAAGTCCTCTTCCAATCTCTACTTTGCTTTCTAGTCCTTGATTAAGTTACATTACACCACCCGATTAATTAATGTTTTTTTTGTTCCATTCTTTGACTTTATTTTATTAATGGCCCATCTGCATATTAGAGCATCAGCCATGAGCACGTTCTAGAGGCTTGGTTGTTTTGCAACTGCCTAAGCATAGTTTAGTGATTGATATATTAATATTTTATTTAAAAAATAAAATTTAAGTTCTTTTTTCTAATATATTTAAGAATTATATAAAATTTTATCCATATTCTATAATTCTAGAACCATAAATCTCCTATTAAACCCAAAAAAAAAAAAAATTACAACTTGCAATTAATGTGCAGACAATCCATATATTCCAGGAAAAATTCAATTTTTCTTGACGGTTACTCACATCACAAAAATGAAAAATTCGGGAAATGAGGATGAGAAATTGAGAACGGTTATACATATATATATATATACACACACACACACACGTATGTATATAGATAAACAAGTAGACTCAATATTAAAAAGAAAAACCAACAGAGTCCAATGAGCAATATACTCTCTAAGTAAGATCTATGATTTGAGTTTTGTGAAGGCGTCGAGAGAATTTTAACATAAGGGGTCAACCTATTTAGAATTATATTTAGTCAGATTCAATGTAATTATCAAATATCGGTGATTTATTAAAAAAAAAATCAGACCATTAGTGTCATATCCTGAGGCCGTGTTAGACTTTAAGATGGGCCTCTTAGTTTGTTTTGAATGATTTATAATCTTAATAGTAGTGGGGTATTTACACCCTACCATTTGTGCACCATTGACAGACATAACTGATTTGGTAAATCAATTCCTGTTCTAGCCAAATTGTCCAGAGGGGGAAGAGCTTTCTTGATCAATCTCCAATACGTAGTCAATATTTTTTTTTTTGGGGGGAGGGGGAGGGGTTTGGATTTCCATATTTTTTCTTTTTCTTTGATTCTATGAAGAAACTTTTGATAGGAAATATAAGGTTTTCAAATATATCTGAATTTCTCCATAAAATATACTTAAATTATTATTAATTAATTATACTTTCTCATATTGAAAATTCTTATCTCATTTTAATTGAACTTAATTTCAACTTTTCCTTCATCATGTTAGGAATTTCATTTTGCATGTAAAATGATTTATGATAACATTTGAATCACAATTTAATTTTGTATACCAACAATACATTCGTTTACTCGAAAAGTTTGAAATTAGCTCAGTTAAAATTAAGTTTGTTTTTTAATATAAAAGTTATTAATATAATGACAATTTAATTCTTTTTTATAAAAAAAATTTGTTCATAAGTCTCATATTTTTTTTATTAAAATTCTATATTTTAATTAAAAATATTATAAATAAAGTAAAATTGATGTTAGTCGATAGATTTTGAGCTTTGGGAACATAGTCACAAAATTGAAAGCTAAAATTCTTCCAATTCGGCTATTATTGCGTGTGTGTGTGTGAATCTAGCGATTGCTTAATCAGCCAAAGGAAAAAGGAATATAGTGATTGTCTGGTGGAGAAAGAAACCAAGGTTGATTGGACAATACCTCTCTGCTCCCTCCCCATCAGACAGGGTCACTTCACTAGCTCAGACAAATTATTTTTATCATTAATAAATAACCAAATCTTATTTCTCATTAGGTAAACATGTATTAGTTTGGGGAATGTTTGGAAATAAGTATAAATGCATGGCACACGTGTGGGTATTATATTTGATGTATATATGTATGTATGTGTATCATGTATATACATTATATATACATGTATTATATGCCAAATGTTCTTTTTTTAGTACATTCATAGTTTTTTCCAAAAGGAACGAATACAAATTGTTGTGATAATTTAAATTTATTTAATGATTGTACGATAAAATTAATTCATCATGTAGTCAAACAAAAACGAAAAAAAGTAAATAAATATAAATTTTATGACATTTATTTATTTTTTTCAATTGAAATTGCACTAAATCTTAAAATATCTTTAATTTAATTTAAACATAATACCATATCTCTCTCAGACACCTACTTCATTGATTAAATTTTTACTTTAAAATTTTAAATGTGACAATTTTGTTAATATTTTACGTTCAAAGATTTGGATGCTCGATCGATTGTACAAGATCCTTTTAAGATTCCAATGATATGGAGTAGAGATGAGACCAGTCTTATTTGGGTTGGTACCGGTCTAGATTCAAGATCCATCCAAGAATCGTGGGCTAATTTGATTATGATTTTGAGACCTTTCAGGACCAGATCAGGCCGATTCCCAAAAAAATTTGCTTGGAATCAACCCGATCTGGGGAACCAGGTCCGCTGAATCAGATTGTGTTAGGTCGGTCTGATTCGGCAGTTTTTTATAGTGAAAAATTTTAGAAATAAAAAGATTGGTCATTGGAACAGGACCAGGCTGGTTCCATGCCGGGCTGGTTCAAAAAAAAAATGAATCGGACCGACCCGATTATTGTAGCAGCCGATCGAGTTCCGAGTTATTGTTACCCTAAACCGATTCCCGATCCAGGCTATAGCGGAGTGGCTGGGCCAGTTTTCGGATCGGAACAGTCCCGGTCCGTGGAGGCTGTAATTCTAATCTATACAAGAAAAGTGAAATACCCCCCATTTTGGCCATTGTGATGTGCGGATTAATGGGAAATTCAAGTGTCACTGCCCAAAGTTTTTTCAGATTTTAAGACTTCTGCAGATATAACATTTTATGTTATTTAGTTTTAATATTTACTAACTATAAAATAATTATACTAATCTAGATTTTTTTTAAAAAAAAAAAATTAGTCTCCTCTTATTTTCTAAACATAATTAAAAATAGTAAATGCTATATTGACTTAAGGAACCAAATCTTATGTGTTGTGTCGGTCCAGTAGATATTTATATAGATTGCTATATAAGATTTTATCTTTTTGATTTATTTAATATTATTATTAAAATTAAAGAAAGATCAAGAAATTTGGCTTAGAATTTTGAAATTATTATCCATAAAAAAGGTCTTGGATTTTTTGGTTTGGTCGCTGTTTCTAAAGAAAAAACAAGTTGAGAAAAAATTTTAAAAAAAAAAACCACTGTAAAAACAGAAAAGAAAAGCCTCTAAGGAGTGATGAAGATTGATTCTAAATACTAACAGATATAATAGTTGATGTTACACTCATTTAATTATAAATTTTTAGTTTGAATCATGAGAATAAAGAAATAGAATTTGAGAGAGCCAATCCTTCAAAAAGTATCTCATAAAATTAAGATCAGATTAGTTAGGTAAAAACTCAAACACTGATCTGTGATAAATAATCCACTTAAAAAAAAGAAAAAAAAATGATTCTAAATATAGTTTTCATGAATTAAACGATACTAAATTATTATCAACCGGATTATTTAAATACTTCTACACTATAAATACATTAATTGAAGTCAAAAAATCTACATATTTGAAGATTTATATTTTAAATATAATTAAATTTTCAGCAAGCGGAGCCTATAAATCTAAATTGTGATTTGATTTTGGATTTCAATTTGTTGGGTAATGATCTTTTAACTTGAAATCTTATTTCAAAACTTGTAAAATTACCAACTTAATTTGGATTAAAACATTTGTATTTAACTTTAAACGTATCCCTTCTTCTTCTTCTCCTTCTCCTCCTCCTACCCTTTTTTTATCCTTTAGTACCACAACAAGATCATTTACTGTTGCTTGCTTTCTTGATCATTTGTTTTTCTTTATTGCTTGCTTGCCCCTTTGTGTACGTAATCATTTTTCTCCCTTTTCTTTGATTTGAATATTAAATTTTAGGATTGAGAGGGATAAATATTAATTACTAGACTCTCGTTTTCGGACGCGTAATCATTTTTGCATGCAAGATGGGCGAGCAGTCACCTGGAAACAACCATTGTCACATCAACTTGTAGGATCATGGGCATCCATTTTATGAACACCTTGACGGTAAGCATGGCACATTTCACTCCAACAATCATAACTTATCATATAGTGAATATGCTTGATATCATTAGAGAAGAATTTCGTCTTCTTAAGAAAAAGGTGAGAGGGTAGCCGTTGAGACATGAATTATGGAGGGTACGTGATTTTAAAATTATATAATTAGGATAATTTGTAGGGATGACAATTGTACCTAACTCGGTGGATATCCATTCTTATCCTACTCGGTGGAAGGTGGATATGGGACGAGTGAGAGTTTGAAATTTTCAAATTCATGAAGAATCAAGTAAGGTGTATGTATAAATTTTGTACTCATCGTATATTCTATCCGATTCTTCATACACAGGCACACAGACACACACTCATCTCTTCTTAATTTTATCACTAATTTAAAATTAAATAATCTGAATATAATTATTAACTTTATTTTGATATAATTAAAATTGATTTTGAAATTTTATTATTTGTATTTTGATTAGCTAATTCTATTAAACTATAATACTGATAAAAATAAAAATTAAATAGATTTGAGTGAAGAACAAGTCGATTTGCAAATACAACAAGTCCACTTATAAAAGTAATAAGTCGACTTGTTTTGTGGGTAGATAAAGTTGTAGATAGGGACAGGTAGAGGATATGATATAAAACGTCTTACCCACCGTGGATGGAGGGTCGGGGTGTGTATAGAGTTTTAAGATGGAGGGACGGGTAAGGTTTGACAGAAATCCGCTTCTACTTACCCCATTGCCATCCCTAATAATTTATACAATACAACCATCAATAAATAAAATAAAATTTGAATTTACTTGAGAAATACGCTAATTAAATTACCATGCTTGCCTTTTGTGTGGAGGTTAAAAAAATTGTTTGAAATTGAAAAATTATTTGAAATTTGTTGGTATTATTAATTTCAACATTTACAGGACAATCTATTATGTATATATAAAAGCCTCAATATCAATATTTTGCAGATATTATCCTTATTAAGTAATGAATTTCTTATTTCTTATTTATATATTTTATTAACTAATTATTAAGACTCTCTCTTATAATTATAAGGAGTGTCCACTCAACCATTATCTTTCAATTATATTTAAATGGTTGATTGAGTTCTTAAATTAAAATATTCTTAAATTATATATACATATATATATATATATATCTCAAAATTAAATATAACTATTAGGAACTTACAGTACGTCATAAGGAAAACATTTATATTGAAAAAAAAAAGTTAAATTTGCTAAATATGTTCATGATTTAAGAAAAACTTTTTCAAGCATGTTCTTCATTAATATTTTTTTTAAATATTTTAAGAATATAGATACTAAACATATTAAATTGAAATATATTAACTCAATAGTTGACACAGTATTTTACCCTATATTTTATATTTTGTTTTGAGATATATATTTTAATTTTAAACCTATGACCACACTTACATATTAAATTGAGATATATACACGAGTGGTTCTGGTTAAAAACTACTCTATCTAAAATCAAGACCAAAAAAAAAAAAAAAAAAAAAAAATGCTAAGAGTCCAATTCCATAACGTTACTTTCAATTTTTTTTAATTTTTATATAACCGATCAATATTCAGAGTGATATTTTGACTAATCCGATCCAAATATTATTGGATGTAATTTTAGGAAGAACTCTTCTAACGTAGTAGTTTTTTTTTTTTTTTCAAAATTTAAACTTGAAAGTTAAATAAGAAATTTAATCTTCCATTCAAGGTATGTCCTTGTTTCCGTTTCCTTATTTATGCTTGTTGGAATAGGATTGGTTGCCTTAATACTCTCCACAAAAATAAATATATAAATTAATTTTTAGGGTCAGTAAGTTGACCAAGTGTTGCATTGTGACTTCGAATAATTCTCGATAAACTCATATGCTATTCATTCATTATAATAAAAGTGACCCCAATTTTTTTTTGGTTCATATGCCTCATGAAAAATTAAATCATTTTATAAAAAAGAATTGTTACGATCACAAATTATTACATTCTACATAGGATAATTTTTATCACGATAAATAATATATATATATATATTTTAATCTTGAAACCAATTGAATTAATAAACATAAAATAGGATTTTTCCGAGAATTGCAATTTTATTTCCATTGGCTCAGTAACATCTCAGAGGTATTGGACATTGAAGCACAACACAACATATGCAACTTGGTTCTCAATTCACATTACATGAAAAATTATTCACAGATACACAGATCCAATCACTTACGTATTGGTTTTTAACTCATCAAAGGAAATTTGCATTTTTTGTATTTAGATTAGGACCAGGACTAGGATTTCATATTCAGGATTTCTTGTTAAAGGATATTATAGTCTTTCTAGGAGATTTCAAGTAATAGAATCTTTTTATTTTCATCATCTATTCTTCAATTCAATCCCGTTTGATTATTTTCTTATATTAAAATCGTTTGGTTGTATCTCTTTCAAGAAAAAAAAGTTAAAGTATATTATTTTTAATGGATTTCTCTTTTTTTTATTAAATTTTGATCCCCACTTTGATTTGATCTCGATCTCTTTTTTTTTTTTGTTATTGGTTTAGTCATGATATCTAAAATTTTATCAAAGCCCATGAATGAAAAGAGATTTTTCAACACAATTATTTTATACTTTCATAAGAACTCAAACTCGAGTTCATAGAAACAGAATGCAGAGCTATTCCCACCGCACCCAACCCACGTTGGTATCTCTCTCTCCCCTTGTCTTCCTCTCTCACGCACATGGCTTCATGTGCCACCACCCTCTCAACCTTTCTTCTGCCAACAGGGAACTAATACTTCTCCGTCTCTTCGATTCAATATGTTTTTCTTGTCAAAACCTTCGATGAGAGAGTAATTCAATTATCACATCCTCGGAATCCTTCTTCATTATTCAGTTTTGTGGATTCTCATTAGAGAAGTCGTAGCGTCGTACCACCGCCGTAGTTGCCGTTGCTAAGCTTTCATCCCTTCGGATTGATGATTGATTTTGGTCCCTTTCATCTCCCTGATAGTGTTTGAAACTTTAACTCACCTATTCAAACCTCAATAGCACTCAATTTCACAGATTTCTCCGTTGTCCGCCATTAATTCCAACGCTAAGCACCATCCACCGCGTACAAGACTCAAAACTCAAAATTGAAACTCAAATCTGTCCTCTTTTAATCCTTTGAACATGTGCAAAACCACATTGAGCTTCTTCGACCTTAATCATGCTTAATTTCAAATCTTGCCCTCATTTTCCCTTTCATTACCATGAAAAGCACCCTTCACCATTGTTAGTCACCGTTTAAGATTAAAATGCTATCTTCTAATTTGAATCGGAATTGAAAATTGGGTACGAATGTGTTCTGATTCTTGTACTCCGATAGATGGAGAGAGAGTCTCTTCCTGCGTGCATGAAGAGACACCCCCTCTCCCCTTTTATCTTCTTCTTCTTCGAACGAGACACGTTCTCCCCCTCTTCACTCCTCTCTCGATTTTTTCTCATTTTTCATGTGATTTACTATCACAAAACCATCAAACATCATCGGAGCAGCATCTTGTTTACTTCTTCGCCTTCAATTTTGTGAGACCTATCGTGATCTACCATTATAGTCGGTCTTTGAGCTTTATTACCACCAGCAAGCAAGAAATCCATTGATTTTTGTTAGAATTCAATCTTTTTCTTACCTCTGAACTTGATTTTGAATCATAAAATGAGTTTAAATACCTTACTCGTGCCTTTTAAGCTCAGAAGCCGGTTTCCATGGCGTTTTCAGGCAACTCCATTTTCATTCCTTCATGAACTTTTGTTTTCTTGAATTTTCAAATTATTTTTTATTGAACGGATCCTAAATGAAAGAATTAAAATAATATATATATATATATATATATATATATATATATATATATATAAATTTTTATAATTGAGGATGAATTTTTGTATAAAAATTTATAGAGTATTTGTATTCCACCCTAAATTTAGAGTGTATTTTATATTTTTTTTTCTAATTTTAAATTTTGAATATCTATTTGTGAAAGAAAAAAAAATTTTGGACTTTTTACCAAAAAAATATTTTTTTATTTAAAATTAAACAAATAAGATTTTTTTTTTTATTTTTTAAACAAGTGATGTCGCGATTTCAAACCGCGACATTCACTATTCACAATGATTTTTATTAAAAAAAAAGTTTTGATATCGCGGTCTGAGACTGTGATACTTATGTCTCACTTAAGAACCTTGACATCACATTTTTTTTTTGCACTTGTCTTTCCTACACAATGAATAAAAGGAAAAATGCCCCGCATGATATATACCATTTGATGTCGCGGCTCTTAACTGCAAAATAGGTGTTGCGATTTGATATCGCGATATCAATTTTTTTTTTTTTAAATTGTTATAAATAGTGAATGTTGCGGTCTGAAATCACGACATCATTAATTTAGAAAAAAAACAATACTATTTATTTAATTTTAAATAAAAAAATTATTATTTTGATAAAAACCTTAAAAAATAATTTCCCATAAATTAATTTCAAAATGGGGAGAGAGAGAGAGAGAGAGAGAGAGAGAGAGAGGCGAGTGTTGGCCACAAATGGGGACATTGAGTGAGCATGAAAACTGAAGTTGTCGGCTTTAACGACCTTGATTGTCAGTTGGGAAACGGTAGTTGGCGACTTTTCAACTTAAATTTGCATTTTTAGTCTTAAAGGGTAAAAAAGAATTGATGGTCCACGCGTGATGCCTCACTTGCCTTTTCTTTTCAACTCCCAGCTCCAGCAGTGCCCACTCCCTCCACGCTCGACCTTCTGAATCCCCACACTAACCATGGCCAACATTTTCTATTGGGTAATCTAATCTGATGATCCCACGTGTAGAGAGAGAGAGAGAGAGAGAGAGAGAGAGAGAGAGAATGGCTTGCATCATATTGTTGACATTTATACTTTAAACAGGTTGAGAATATCACCTCAAGAGAAAGTTTGACAGATGAAGATTTGAAGATATGGTCAGGCCTAAGCATAAACTTGAGCTTCACGTACACATGGACACAAAACTCATTTATGAGAATATGGACCTGAGTGAGGCTCAAGCCTAACTTTCATAGCTTGCTTAATTTGTACGCGAACCTCATTTTGATTCTCTAGTTGCCCTCATCAACCTTACTCTTGTGTCCCCAAGGGGACAATCTAATAACTCTTTTTCAGTGATCCCGAATTCACGTCTCGATGTAATAAAAAAAAAATTCAACCTTACTCTCTCACCAAACATACGTGTATGTGTGTGTGTGTGTGTGTGTGTGTGTAACTTCAATAACAACCCTCGGATGATTGAGAGAGATTTTAACATTAATAACAACGCCCAAAATTTAATATTCAAATAGTTGCTAGGAAATTTCCAATACAACACAAAAAGGGGGTCTACAGGTTTTTATACTCTTTTAAGTAGGTACAACCTCTGTAGATGGAGACATCAAGTTGAGAAGAAACAGCCCTAACACTAAAAGCAACAAAATCAACTGCAGAGAAAAACAGAAGCTATACTTACAGACCTTTTTCTGCATCTTCACGGCCTCTTCCGACACTAGAATACTGTCACAATACGTCTTTTCCTCAGCTTGTTTCTTTATCACCTGTGCCTTACTTTCAGTCTGTCCAAGCTTGTTAAACACCTTTTCTTGCTCCTGCGCCAAAGATTTTTGTTCTTCCAAAAGTGCGATCTGATCCCTCAAAGCAGCCCTAAGCTTCTGCATTGTTATTGATATTGTAAGATACTCTACTTCTGATTCTATCTTCTGCTTAAACAAGCTCTCAAGCTCGTTGCTTTCAATCTCTCCAATAAGATGCTGTGAGGACTCATTGGTACTCCCTGATGCTTCCTCCAAGGACTTAATATTGAGTAAATCGGTCTCAAGCTTAACAACCCTTGATTCCTTAGCCCTTAGCATGGCCTGTACTTCCTCCAGTTTCATTTCCAGATCTTTTACCTTCTCTTTCAAGCTGACAACTGTGGTGTCCAAGGAAATAGAGGCACTTGCAATCTCTTCGGAATTCAACTGATCTGGATCTGTACAACCCAAGTCAGCTGGTAAACTACCATCCGGGATTGAGTTGTCAGATGGCAAACTGAATTCCTTCCCAATTTCTACAAATTTTTGGACCTCTGCAAGAGCAACATGACTGTAAATATCTTGAAGTACGATCACATACGCTAAACAGTTCTGCTATCTTTAGCATAATTTTATCAAACAACTTCAGCAAGGATAGGCATAACAGAAGAAAACTCACATACACATTCAATTACAGAGAAACATATGCCTGACAAATCATCGCCATTAAAGGAATACTTCCAACAACACTAACTGTTCCATAATACACACTCAATTTTCAAGACATACATTAAAGAAACAAAAAACGACTGCCATGATGTAGCATAGGTATTAGGTTCAGCCAACAAAGCTCAGACTAAAAGTTCCATTAAACTAAATCGGAAGATATATAAGTCATCCAATTTCACCAGGTTCTACTTATCTGAAATCCAACAAACTCGTACCTGAAGCATGATAAGGACGACAATAGCAAACTTTAAGATCAAAACCTAGGAAGAGATGCACAAAAGATGGAGATGCACAAAAGATGGACCCAAGTATATGTAATTACAAGCAGTTGCATAAGTATAAAAAGAAATAGTAATATGAACAAATCACCAATCAAATAAAACAACAGTCACTTAAAACAAAATACAAAAAGCTTAATCTGCGGCTGGATCTTGTGTACATCCACATAACACTCATATTCTAATCAGAATCCCTGAGAAAAAAGATAATCTGAGAAATAATTTTTGATTAACAAGCTAAAGATAAGGAGAAGCACATGAGAACCTAAGTTTCTAATGACAATTGAGGAGAACGGCATAACAATAATTCAACAAGGAGCAAGACTTTCATATTTTTAAAATGAAATTTATCAATTTTGTTCCAGAATAATCTATCCAAGAGTAAAAAATTCTGTAAGCATGTGTGCACACCAGCAAGGACCAAAGCCCCGACTGGGTAATTGCCTCTCTAGCTTCATAAAAGGTAGATGAAGCCCCCATCAGAAGTTTGTACAAAGGGGAAAGTTAGAGTTTGAAGTTGCTTTTTGCCATGCAAGGTTCAATTATCTCACAACAAATCCCCAAGGAGCCAAAAGACCAGCTGATTGTGTGGTTCATTTTGACAATTGCTAAGGAATCAAAACTAAATGATATGAAGTTGGCTTTTTTATACACATAAAGGTGAAGAACAGAAGCAACTAATTATACAAAGCTCCAAGAGGACAAATCAAGAGAGAAGCTAAGAATATAAAAAAGACACTCCCTCAGAGGTGAAAAACAAATTCTTTCTAACAAAGAGAGTACCTGTTTTCAAGGTAATTAATATACTACTAAGATTCCCTTCTGTCCCACATGAAGAAAGAAGTGTAACATGGGATCTTAATCGCAAGGCTATTAATCAATTGTTGCCTTAGTAATTCATCAACGATTTAAATCCTAGCTTGGAAATTCATACAATATTCTGCCCCCAGAATGCATTGTTGCTTCACTTTCAAATCACTTGGTCTATTTGAATAGACCCTTTTATGTCCTTGCAAAATATTGGACACGTGCACCTTCGACAACTTTTCCCATTACCAGTTCCGGAGGATCAAGATCAAGCATGCTAAAAATCAGCAGAGTAGTGCTGAGATGATGGTCAAACCAAGAATCCGGCTCCATTTAAATGTAAATTCTACCTACAATGTCTCATTATCTCCAAAATAAAACCCCACCACAATTTATTCTCCAGTAATCACTGATTGCTACACTTAGAACTCATTCTCCATAGTATGACCACAACCTAGCTCCATTGCTTTCGTTGTTATCTAAAATCTGCAAAGACAATGTGTGGGCGATGGTTTTTTTTTCCTTTTTTTTTTGGGGGGGGGGGGAAGGGGAGGACAGAAGTATGAAAAGGGGGTGGGTATTTCTAACATCCTCTAGAAAGAGATCACAAGAGTGCTGGGTCCTAGGTAAGGTCATCTAGCTTTAAAAGCATACTTTGATACCATAGTTGTGCCAGTTCGAAATCCAAAAATCTTTGTAAAGTCATAGGGAAGTAAGCACATCTCTAGAAACATAAATTGTACAATGTTTAAGTCCACCCCTTGCACTTCCCGTTGACAGTGTTCACATGACATGGCTCCCTTAGAAAATCCTACAAGACAAGCAGCAGATCATCCTTTACAGGCAGCATATTTGGTGATTCTCTTCTCTCAATTACTCTCAGTTGTGTCGCCTTTGCTATACACAAAAACTGATTTAACAAGTTGGCAAAGGCAAGCACAGATGCTTATCTCATCCAAAATGATATCCATCTCTGAACTACATACATCGTACACATCTCCAAGAAATTATTTATTTGTTTATTTTCAGGTCAGGCTACAGACATGGAACTGCTCGCCAATGTCATTTTCACACAGATTCCCAAAACCCTATCTCAGTTCTCCAAGCATTGTAGTTCAAGCAACCAACATGCCATTTTCTTTACTATTCAATGCTATATTCTATAGAACAATTACAGGGTCCTGAAAAGACCACTTAACAAACAGCCACTAGTTCTCCTGTTATAGCTACAGACCTTTGATGCAAGTTGAGACAGTTTGTCAAAATACAATTAATTTTTATAGCTCATCCATCAACCTATCAAAAATGCAGTGACATTTTATTTCCTGATGTTTAAATTTAGGAGTTTGAGAAAGAGTACCAAGTATTATGGTGCATAGAATGCCATTCGGATATGCATGGAAATTGTCTAGCTCATCATGTTAGATATGAGTATTATCCATAAAAGACAGCACTGATCAAGTAATAACATTAAGGACACATGAAATCCTAAACTTCAAATCCAGTCAAGTGTAAGCCTGAAACAAGCTTTTGAAATAACCAGAGCAAAAGACCAATTAGCTTGAGAAAATATTAGTATTAAGCTACACTTCCTAAAAGGCTATCTACTATTACCTCCCAGAGATATTTCAAAATATCAACAAGTACCCCAAACTAGACATGACCACAGCTCTAGAATTGCCGGTTTCGGTTCTGGAACCACGGGTTCACAGTTTTTGATTTAGAGGAACTGGAATCAAACCTTAAAGGGGCGGTTCTGGTTCTAAATAGTTGCAGTTTCTATTGTGGTTCCGAACAATTTTGGTTTCAGTTCTAAAAACGAAAATGTAAAAAATAAAAAAAATAAATCATGAATTGATCTTTCCTTTTTCAATGTTAAAAAATAAAAAATACAGCTAATTAATAACAAACTGAATTTAATCGAAAGCCCATTATGTCTTCTTTGTTGACGAAGTCCTTTAATTGATTTAGTTGTGAACGTTTGAGAATTTATTTATATATACTAATTTTTCATGATACGTATTTATTGCCCCAATAAATTTGTAAAATAATTTATTTGAATTAGTTTTTCTAATATAAAACTTGTATGCATTTTTATAATTGAATTTTAATGAATATATTAGATTCAACATTAACTAAAATAGCAAATTTTTTTACTTCTACCTTCAAAATAACAATAATAGATTTTTAGTATTTTTAATTTTTAATGAAACTTATTTTATAGTCAGCAAATTAAAAAAATATTTTTAAAAAACCACCAGTTTGAACCAATGGTTGGAATAAAAAATCGTTGGCTCTCGATACTTCAAAATGAGGAACCGGAACTGATCCTTTAGAAATGGTTTGGGTTCTCATTTCTGAATTGTGAACCGGTCAATAGTTCGGTTCATTTGAGTTCCATGGTTCGGATCGAACCATGGCCATGTCTATTTCGAACACGGAGGCCATGGATGCAAACTAAGTTGAATGATTCTGTCTAATATATCAACTACTGTTAGGCTAGGCTAAATGAGAAAAGGAAAAAAAAAAGTCATATAAGTCTCCTGCCATGCCGAAACAAGAGTCTTGTAAGTTGTATGAGTAAAGAAGCAAGGCCACTAAGTTAAGGCAACATTTCTCTTTTGAAGCCCCCAAATTTATGTACTTATTACTTTTGAAGCCTTTTCTGGCATCTTTAACAGGAACCTGAGTATTGCTTTTGAATACCAACAGGTCAATGATTGCATGCACAAGCAGGTTAACATAAGTGAATTTCCATTGTCTTTATTTTTTTTTTTTTAAAAAAGGAAAAAGAAAAAAGGAGCCACTTCTAGTGTTGCATGAATGGAGCTAACTTAGATATGGAACCAGAAACTAGAAAATTTGATCATAGATTGACTTTCAAGGAACTGAAAGTTGGATAGCAATGAGCACCAGCATATTCAATCTGTCCCCCCCCCCAAAAAAAAAAGAAAAAAAATTATAAAATCAGGCCATACTACTTACAGCAACATCACAGACCTCGGTAATAATGCATATGATCAGTTATATGACAACCTCTTTCTATAACCATGGGACCATGTCTTACAGTTTCACTTGGGGCATAACTTCTCTTGTCAATCATCTTCTCCTAGACCTTTGTAAATTGTTTGTTAAAGAGAATAGTTTCTCTTGTTGATAACCAAATGCAATGTCATACTTATATTGACACACTAGTCTCATGCATTGCTCTGTTCTTATCAGCACCTTTTAAGACATGGGATGACTCATAATTTTCAAATCACAGAATGTAATTGAACATCACTTACTCCACAGAGTGTGAGGGGAGTGAGAGAGAATACTGTGCTTCTGATGTGCAGGGGATACACTATTCAAGATTCTTGGCATATCCAAAATTTTCAGTTCAGCCCTTGAACAGAATTCAATTACAAGCAGTTGCTCTAAAATGTATACATGCAAATTAAACAATTAAATACATCTATTGTATCCCAAAAATAGTGACACTATATCAAGAAGACATTATAGCCTATGAATGCAATTTGATTTTTTTTTTCCCCCTTTGTCGTAATGCAATTTGTTTTTTGACAAGTATATGAAATGATATAGTTCTATTACCAAGTCTTGATTCATAAAGAACTAGAGCTCTAACAAGAAAAGGAATAAAAAATAAAAAAATAAAAAAGGAAGTGGAATTATATTTTGTCAAAACTGTTGCTAATGTCCTTGCGCATGCAGTAATCCCACTTGGTCTCATTGTTACTACAAATTCTGAAATTTCAATAAACTTATCAGAAAGGATATGCTACAAATGTCATCCAAGCTCACAAGAACAAATTATAATAATACTTGGTTATGTTCTAGAAGAAAAAATTAACAATCCGCATTTATTTCCTTGAATAAAACAAATGAAACAATGCATGATTCATCGGCAATTCACTGATAGGTCTATGATAATGAACTTTCAGCACCACCAACTATTTGTTTTTCTACACCAAGCTCTTACAATAACCTATACACAATTTGAATGCCAAAGGCCAAAACCAAACAAAATCATGATTTGTTCTGCCGATTAAAATAACATATAAAATTATCAGGATTTCATTTGATATGTTTATGACAGTGATTTTTACTAAGAGAACTAAAATTTCAAGTTTCAACATCACTAATAGCATTTTTCTCATCAATTAGCACTCAATGTAACCCATATAATGGTTTGGAAATCATGGATCTGATTTATACCACCCTTTCTGTTATGTATGAACTTGAACTAAGAAGACGGAAAATAAAGCTAGAGGACTACCAAACTAGCTAATATCAGCGACCCCCATCTGCTAAATTTATCCTATCTGATAGGATTGGGGTGAATTCAGTTCCAGAGGAATGAAGTCTTCTAACATTTTACATTTTCATATCCTTTATTTCCTAATACCCCATAGAAAAACTAACTGGATGAATTTCATGTAATCCTCAACATTTCTTAAATGATACAGCCTTCATTAGTAAACAGCATTTGAACCTGCAAACCAAAAGTAAGCAACGCAATGACCCATCTACCCCTGTTAGATAGTCTTTAATGAAATGATTGCATTTTTGGGGTACTTTATCCTTGACCTTTAGTTCTCCTTCACACTCTTCTAAGTAAGCCATTTATCCCACTCCTTTATTTGGTCTAATGAGTGTCCACTATGTTGTCAAATTAACTAAAATATGATTTCATGAGGCACTGGAGCTGGATACCGCTTCTAGTCCCCCAAACAGGAATGTTGCTAACAGCAGCAATCTACAAATTTTAATATACCAAAACTACCCACAAGTTTGAAGAGTAATCACATGGCTTTAAAGTTCATACTGCATTTCAAAGAAACCAAAAGTTAATAGAAATAGAATCACCAGACAAGTGAGTCAATCCGTGTAGAATAATTACATTTATAACTTTATGAGGAATAAGTTTGGCACGATATAGCCTCTATAGCAAATCTATGCTAAGCAAATCATTTTAATTTTTAGAGCTCATAGTCTTTGTCCATGATGATAAGCACAAGGAAAAAAGGGACCCAGATTGTGACCCTAAAAAAACTACTGTTTGAAATTTCCGCAGATTATCAAGCTCAAGATGTTAAATAATGTACCACTCACCTAGAAGGCAGCCAGAAGCTTAAAGAGATAAGTCAAGCAACAATTAAGAAAAAGATAATTTCTTATTAATGTCAAGTAATAGGAAAGCCATAAACAAGACAGAAACACGAACTCACCACTTTCGAGTGCTTCCTGCACAGACTGAAGAGATAACAAAGACTCGACTAATGGATCCTGTGACTTTGAAGACTGTTGATCACCTTCTTCTTCCTTAGCATCCCAAGACAAATTTGCAGCTGAATCATGCTTTGACTGAACTTCAACTTCTCCAACATTTTCTTCGCCATAGGTGGTGTGCAGTTCCTCATTTAACTGTTGTTCACTTGCCTGAGCTTCATCACTATTTTCTCCATCATAATCCCCTAGTCTCCCACTTTGCTTTCCATTGCTGACAACAGAGAAACCACCAGATATAAATGCAACACTGGAGCTTCTTGAATCAGATTCCATGCTAGAGTATGAGTTCTCTTTCTCAATTTCTCCTCTAGGTTTCTTACTGGTGTCGGTCCTAGACTTTCCCTGTTGAACCCGTTGAGCAGAATTACCCAAAGTCTTAGCCCCAAGATTCTTCATCCTATTTCTTTCCCGTGCATTTCCCATTACTGTGTGTGTATCATACTTCATCTTCGGAGCGCTAGCAGCAGTTGAAGACTTGCTACTCCTATCCTCACTATTCTCAGAATCTGTACCAGCCAGAAAAGCTTGCCCTACTGCCAATCTAGAATCAGAGCTAGAACTATTAAAAGCAAACACATCATTTACACCATGGTTTTTCACGGGAACCTTCTCAAATGCAGCAGAGCCCTCAGTCTTTTGCTTGATATCAGTAGCATGAGAAGGCTTTGTTTGGTTCACTGAGGCAGACAATCCACGCTTTAATATTTTGCCACTATCGATGCTTGTACTTGGATCCTTAACAAAATCTCGCTTAATTCGCCTCCATTTCTTCAACCCATATCCTTTTGTCATGGGTGAAGATGATGATGCCCCACGTAGAACAGGTGAATTCGCCGACTGCGGACTTGAGTTGACAACTTTCGAGGCTTCAGTTTCCTTCTTTTCATCCTCCAATGTTTTCACATCTGCATGTTCATCACCACCGCCGCTTTCCACTTTAACAACCTCAGCGTACGACCCATTAATCCTTACCTCTACCCCATCAACGTTTGTCATTGTTCCTGAGGTTAAATCATTATCCTTCACGGATTCCACTACAGAACCCTCACTCTCCAAATCCATAGCTAAACCCTCAACCAACAAAAACCCACAATTGATTCAGATTCTAATTACATAAACCACTCCATTTATTGTCCCTTGTTCAAATACACATACGCTTCATGAAGATTAAGACTATAAGATCTCCCAATTCAAATACCAAATCCAATTATTCAACAAACACTGAAAATACCATCACTCATTTTCCATTTCAGGCAAGATCAGATCGTTCCCAATCAAGTCTAAACCAGGAATAAACACAACCAGATTGAACACTGACTCTCGAAATTCAAGAAAAATTAATCGAAACTGCAACAAAATTACTCGTCGGAATCGAAGGATCAAAATTGAAAGCGACCAAGGACAGAGATTTAAAAGTACGATAAAATTGCAACCACAAAAACAGTTCTTATGAATAGTAATAGAAATAAATAAGGCGAAGCATTCATTATAAAACAAATTCTAAATCAATGATCCATTTAAAACCGTACCTTCGTGCTCTTTCTCTTCATTGAAAGAAAGCAATTGATGAGAGAGAGAAGGGGGACGAAGAAAGCTTTAATCAGAGAAAACTGGAAACCCTAAAATCGGCTCTGGTTTGCAGCTTTATAGCCGTATATTCATTTCATCCTTTTTTTTATTTTTTATTTTCCTATTAGCTAATTATCCATGATTAAATTGTTGAAATTATAATGTCGGAAAGGTAAATAGTTGAACATTTAGGGGTACTTTGAGGAATACGGGAAAGTTTAGGCAAGAACCAGGTTGGAGAGACGTTGTTGGTGGGACCCAGACGACGTCCGCATGCCGCCTCTTCCTTTTCGTTTCCTTGAAATTACAAATATATTCCCAGTAGAATCATGATGGACGGGCCAACACCGTTTGAAAGCTACTGGCCCGTAATATGGCCACGTTTAATCAGAGCCCAATACAAGGCTGCTCATTTATTAATTTCCGTTTTTGATATTATACTTATCAATTATTTAATGTTTTTAATAAAAAATTAAATATCATAAACAATCAAAAAACCTAATTAGTGTCCGGGCACTTGAATGATAAATTTTTTTTACTCATATATATATATATATATATATATTTTTAAAAAATCTCATATTTAAATTTTTCTGATATTTATATTTCTACGATTTTTATTTAATCCAAAAGAAAAAAAAACTAATTTAACCTTGAGTGGTTACGCTAGGTTAGGCCTATCTATCTGCGAGATGACTCAAATGTGGAATGTTAAACTCCGACTCAAATGTGGATTAGGGAGGGCTTTGGACATGGTCCGGTTCATCCACCTCTACCTCTATCATTATTATTATATTTTTTGATGTCTTGAATTTAGTCTATTATTTAATATTTAGAGTTTTGTTTCGATCAATTTAGATTGAGTCATGATCGGAACCTCATTTGAAAGGGACTCTCTCAACGTTGTTTTTGTCACTCTCAAAACTCAAATTTAAACACTTACTATAAGATTTAATACATTTTCCATTAAACCAACGAATCCTTGGTTACCTCCATCGTTATTATGCACTTGTGTGATGAATGCAAAGCAAACTATACCTCCACCATTAGTGAATTAGCATAGTTTTTGGATTTAGTAATAGGGTATTGCACTCTTTTAGCTATAAATTTTAGGTTCGAATTATGAAATTAAAGAAATGAGATTTGAGAAAGTCAACCCCTTAATAGATTTCACAGTACTGAATCGGATTAGTTAGGAAAAACCCAAATAATAATTGGTTAAAAACCAAAAAAAAAAAACATACATCATTGTTTTTTTTTTTTTTTTCCCTTTTTTGATGTATAGGAAATTTGAATTCAAGACCATTATAAGGAAAAGGGAAAATGGTGCTACTTGAACCGTAGCTTATTGTCAACATATCATTACTTTATATGTTAAATTTAAAAAATATATTACCAATTATATATACTTCATAAAAAAAAACAATATAATTTTAAAACATATATCCTAATTAAAAATATACCAGAAATAGAATAAAGCAAATGTCTCGTTACGTGAAGAAGGAACAATAGGAAGAGAAAGAGGTTTTCTATAGTTCATCAGAATAAAGTTCGGCTGAAATTAGTAGTTATAGGCTGAAATTGAAAATTAAAAAGGGGATTCTTGTGATTGTGAACAAATTCAAAACTTTAATGCCAAAATCCAAAAAATGTTGACATTGGAGAAGACAAAGCAATAGATGAGAGAGAGATTTTTTTTTTTTTTTTTTTGGTAGAGATTTTGGTTTGGACAAAATAATTATGATATTGTTAGAACATGGTGACTCAATCACGCAGTGGAAGCATATAATAAAATTTTCAGAATCATAAAATAGATTTGGGTTTTAGGTATACCTTAATAAGCAGTGTAGAAAAACTCCGGGAATCGCAAACCCTTTATCACGAACAACTTGCTATCGGATGATGATCATAGTATGAACCACCACCACAATTTCGTAACGTCGCAACTCTAAATCCGACGATTGGATCGTCATAAAAATTTCATACTTGGAATTTTTTGTTAACCCTCTCAATCAAGCATTTTTCTCTCAAAAATACAATAATACAATGTTCTCTCTATGGGATGAAAAAACCTAGATGTATAGAATTGTTTTTCTCTCTAGAACAATATTGGTCTTTCCTTATCTTTTTAATTCTCTCAAAGGAAGAGAATTAATCACAATTTCACTCAAAAGGAAATTAACCAAAAGTGGAGAGTTAAATATGGGGTAATGAGAGTTATCCCATTATCCCATTTAAAATTCAAAAATGATTTTTACCTAAGGTAGAATGCCCCAATGTGGGCATTTATCAACATCTCTTACTTGCACATGAAGGCATTTTACGATCATCACAAAACCACAACTCATGTGATCTCACTACATCACCCTACTGAACTTTCATACGGAATTGGACGTCGTGCGACTAGCGAGTACACCAGTAAACAAAAAAGATTTCTCGATACACCTGTTAAGATAATCGATTAGTTACCGTTAGTACCAAAAAGAAAACTCACTGTACCCCAGATCCAAAACTAATTACATCCATCGAACTACTTTTCTCATCGAAAGTAATCTCCAGAAATCACTCGACTATGCATTCACTATTATATTCAAATCCCTACATGGATGAATATAAAAAACCGATCAGTGAATACAATACAATGATGTAACGTCAATTGGTATTCCTTTTCTCAAACTCGAATTTATTAGTTTCAACTCAGTTGTTTTTCTAGACCTTCTCCTTAGACCTCAATTTATCTTCCGGACCATAGGTAAACAGACTAAAGTAGCAAATACTGAATTAGAATATCAAGAAACAACCGAAAGTAATAAGAGCACAACCGAAAGTAATAAGAGCACAAAAGATCTCATCCAATGGATCTCGGGTCTCACATAGTGGGCACGGGGATAAATGTCAAATTATCGTCTCATATAAACAGCTCCCACTATCCCTAGTCGACTTATCACATGTGGTATGAAACGCGTGCCACAGTGTTATTCTCCAATCTCTCAAAGGGCATATGTTAGATTTTTCTAACACTGTGTAGGTATGAGACTCAATCTACATATCAAACTTTACTCAGAGATCTCAGAGAAAGTATTTCAGAGACAATATCACAAATCATAGGTGATATCTGAGATCTCATACCTGGCTACTTACAGGCAACATGGATGTGGGTATGTCTATGTCGGTCATATTGCATATGACCTCATTCTGAACACGTATCAGGACGATTTATGTTCTAGCAGAACTATTCTCAAAATCTCTTACAGTTAGAAACCGTCTCATCCCCGCTTACTCAGAGATAGAAGTGGTCACTCGTGTGAGAGAGTTGACCTCGCCTGCCTGACATATCTATTATTATAACATAAAACATATATATATGATAATAAAAGTAAGTGCATTAAATAAAATACAAAATAAGTATGACTGAATAATGCACAATAATCATATATATAGAAAGTCAATAAGTATCAATGTCGTTAATATAGTACAAGATGAGAAATGTCAATAAATATCCAAACCCAATAACTCTATATACCCTAGAAATGAGTCTTTAGTAATGAGTTTGGTGAATGGGTCAGTCACCATACTGTGTGTAGAAATGTACTTGACGGTCACTTTACCCTTCTCGATAATGTCTCTCACAAAATGGTATTTGGTATTTATATGTTTGTTCCTACTGTGATATTTAGGGTCTCGAGTATAAGCAATAGCGGTTTGATTATCACAGTAGATAATCACTAACCTCCCATTATTTGCTATAATCCCTAAGTCATCCAATAGTTTTCGGAGTCAAACACTCTCCTAAACTGCAATTGAACAACCCACGAACTCAGTTTCCATCGTAAATAGAGCTACACAAGTTTACTTCTTATCCAGATCGCCTCCTCCGTAATACAAAGAAAAGTTCATAGTTCCCTTGAGATATCGAAAAATCCTTTTTACTACTCTCCAGTGATCCTTTCCAGGATTTGATTGATATCTACTCACCAGACCGACTGCATAACAGATGTTCGGTTGTGTACACAACATTGCGTACATTAAACTTCCCACTGCATTGGAGTAAGGACTTTACTCATTTCCCTCATTTCTTCCTGAGTTTTAGGATACATTTCTAGACTCAGGCCGTCACTTTTAGCAATCAGAGTATCTATGGAATTACAATCATTCATCCCAAACTGTTTGAGAATTTTCTTAATGTAGGTCTCTTGTGAAAGAGTCAACATCATTCTCAAACGGTCCCTCTGGATCTTAACTCCGAGGATGAACTCAACTTCATCCATGTCATTCATGTCGAAACTGGATGATAACCTTGTTTTAATGGTTATTAAATACTCAATATTGTTCCTAACCAATATTATGTCATCCACATACAATGACATGATCACAAAAGAGTTATCAGAACATATCAAATAAACACAATGATCCTCATCGATCATCGTAAAACCATAAGATATCACCTCATCATAAAATCTTAGATACCACCACCTAGATGACTGCTTTAGTTTGTATATCGACTTTCGAAGTCGATATACCTTATCCTCCTGACCTACTAGAACGAACCCAGGGGGTTGTTCTATATAGATCTCTTAATCCAAATTCCCGTTAAGGAAAGCGGTCTTTACATCCATATGGTATAACTCTACATCCATACTCACGATAATCACTAAAAGTAAACGGATTGATATAAACTTAACTACAGGTAAGAAGGTCTCCTCATAGTCAATGCCCTTTGTCTGTATGTAACCCTTGGCTAGCAGACGGACCTTGTACCTCTCTATGGATCCATCGATCTTTCTTTTGATTTTGAGAACCTATTTGTTCCCAATGGCTTTTCTATCCTCAAGTAAGTCAACTAGGTTCTAGACCCCGTTGACTCTCATTGATTCCATTTCCTCATTCATGGCCTTTAACCGTTGGTCCTTCGTTGAACTCTCGAGAGCCTCCTGAAATGTCCTCGGCTCCTCATCGTCCTCGAGGGTCACAATGAAGATCTTATCCTCAATTAGAAAATGACGACGAGGTACATGTCCCTGACCACTCTTACGAGGAGGGAGAGCCTCCTCACTTTCAGATGGACCGCTCCCACCAGCACCAAGATCCATAATAGACTCTTGAATCCTGCTGCTAGGCCTAACTGAGCCACTAGGCTCATCCATCTTATAGAAAGTGTAGTCTCGATCGATTTCTCCTCTCTAAGAGAAATTATTCTCGAGAAACGTGGTATCACGAGACTTAATCTTAGTGATAGTGCCGTCCGTAAGTTCTCCTAGGAACACATATCCCTTGGAGTGTTCAGAGTATCTTATAAAGATAAACCTCTTTCTTCGCGAACCTAACTTGCCGTACTGATGTGAGGAATCATGAACATATGCAGTACAACCCCATGGCCTCAAATGGCTAAAGTCAGACTGTCTCCATGTCCAAAACTCGTATGAGGTGCTGACTATGGACTTCGTTGGGATATGTTTAAGGACGTAGGTAATAGTTAATAAAGTATCCCCCAATGGGAGATAGGAAAATTGGTCTGCGCCATCATTGACCTCACCATCTCCAACAGAATCCTATTTCTTCTCTCGGCTACTCTGTTCTGCTGAGGAGTAGCAGGAGTAGTCAACTGTCTCGTAATGCCTCTCTTGAAACAGATCTCTTTAAACTGCTCAGATAGATACTCATGCCTCCGATCGGTTCCAAGAGTTTTCATACTCAAGTCTAACTGATTCTTAATCTTGCTAATAAATCTCCTAAAGCACTCTAGTGTCTCAAACTTGTGCGAGATCAGATAGACGTAATTGAAACGTGTGTAGTCGTCTATGATCATAATGAAATACGTGGCTCCGTTTTGAGATCTCACATCCATGGGTCCGCAAATATCAGAATTGACCAACTACAATGGAGTTCCAGCTCTCATTGCCTTCCCAAATGGTTTTCTCGTAACTTTGCCCGTAAGGCAAAACTCACACAAGGGCAACTGGACTCTGGTTAGTGGGCCCAACAAGCCACTCGCAGCTAACTGGGCCATCCTCTCTTACCCTATGTGGCCAAGTCTAGTATGCTATGCTATCATATCATAAACTACACTATCAGATGCAGAAGCAATAGGAGAAGAAGGAAAATTATCATAAAATGGAATCAAATCCAGTACATAGAGTCTCTTATAGACTAAACCGGAACAAATCAAAATACTATCATTATAAATGGAAACTCTAGAGTTTTCTAACAAAACAGAATATCTTAACTGGTCAAGACATCGGACAGATACGAGATTGCATCGAATCTCAAGAGCATACAATACATCATGCGAATATAGGACTTGGTTATTTCGCAGCATCAGCTTGCACGTACTAATCCCTCTCACTTCCACAAATACTCCGTTCCCCACATACAACCTCCTCACATGGGAAATCAAACGGCGGAACTCAACGTACGCGCTCCTGTTATGAGCTACATGGTCCGTGGCCCCTGAGTCTACAATCCATAAAGGAGAAGAGTTAGCGAGTATCACACTAGATGACACATAACTCAAACCATGTAAAGAAAAAGGACGTACTTTTCGCTCGCCACACTCCCGTGCGAAATGCCCATACTTGCCACACATATAGCATTTGACCTTACTCTTATTGAGCTCATTCTTCTTGCGTTTCTGTCCTTTGTCGTCAGTCTTAGCAGATTGCTTCTTCTTGCCTTGCCCCTTGGTCTTCTTCTCATGCTTGCGCCACTTGCGCTTAATGCCCCGGGAGCTCTTGCTTGACTTCGCTATGTTAACATGACCTGAAGTAGACATAGCCACCTCCTGGCACTCCTCCTCGAGTTCACAATGCCTAGCTACATCCATGAAAGTACGGATACTTTCAGTGTGTGTGAGATAGGTCTTAACAACATTCTAGGAGTCAGGAAAAGATTTGATCATAACTAGTACCTGAAGCTCATATGACATAGGCTCCCCCATACTCTTCAGAGATGCAATCATACTCGACATATGCTTTAGATGTTGTTTCATAGTATGATCGAGTCTCTTCTTATACGTAATAAATTTGTAGGTTATCATCCTCAACTTAAGAGCTAACTGGGAGTTGTAATGCTCTCTCAGAGCAAGCCAGACCGATATCGCAGTAGGATACTGCTCGTATACCAGGATCAACTTATCGTGTATACAGCTAAGAAGGACCACCCTACCTTGGCCATCCTTCTTTTTCTAAACACGATATGCCTCTTGATCCCGTCTCACCTGTGACGTGTTACCTTCCCTGGGGTCCGCCATCTCGTTCTTAAGAACCTCCCTGAATTCTTATTTCTTGAAGACAAACTGAACCTTCCGGTGTCAAATGTCATAATTGTCATAGTTTAACTTATCTCCCTTTACAAGATCCAAAATGACAATTTTTGTAACAGCCATGTCTCTGTCATATAGAAAAGAAGAGACATTAGTGACAAACGATACTTAATATCACAATTTTGTGCACTCTACGAATTAACAAGACTCAAATGACTTGAGTACAGACCCCAAAACGAGCGTATAAGTCAACTGATACCATACACCACAATCCGGGATTGCATTTCACCATTCGGACTAGGATTCGGTATACAAAACCCATATTTAATCACATTAAATGACATAGGACCCTCAGAAAAATAAAATTTTTCATCCTAGCAAGGCTTGACGCGCTGACATGTGCCTGTGGTGCATCCCCATGCGCCTCCACGTGCGTAGGAGAGGTGACAACACGTGACAGACGCGCGGTGCAACTGTCACGAGCCCAGAGGGCCACGGACCCGGGGGCGAAACCCGGGTGGGACACGGATCTGGGTCGGACTGGATCCAGGTTGAGGCGCGGTCGGGTCTTGGATCCGGGTCGAAATCGACCCGGACCGGACCTCGGGAGCTCGCGCGCCTCATCGTGCGTGAGCTCCACGCGCCTTTTCCCTTGCACGTCACGTGCCTATTGCACGCGTGACGTGCACACGCCTTGGACCCAAGTCGGGTCTTCTTCATCCGACGGGTCCTACAACTGGATCTTTCGACCCGGCTGTCGGAAATCACCTTTTGTAGCCCTGTTTTCGTCGGATTTTTGTCAGAAACTTTAATTTCTCATATTCTAATTATCCTTGACTCGATTTTTGGAATAATTACGCCCTAAACTCGGCGAATTTAGAGTCCAAAATTCCAGCCCTTCGTGATCAATTTTAAAACTCTACTTTCCAGCAATAATAACACATAATATATATACCAATATGTAGATCATGAAAGCAGGGACTCATACATACCAATTTCATGCAATGATTTGTCCTGAATCTCGACAAATCTGGGGTTTTTAGGTGTCGGTTATTATTCATAGTCGAGAATTTCAATCTGAATTTTTATAACTTTAACATACTCAGAAAATTACGAAAAAATTATTTTTGTGAAATAATTGACATGGGTAACAATGTGGTATAATCGGATTCACGAAACTCATCCGTGATTCGAATCCCAAATTTTATACCCTATATTTTTATATCCAAAATAATTCCGAAAATTTATTTTTAAAATAAATCTAACATGACTCTGATACCAATGTTAGAATATGGTGACTCAATCACGCAGCGGAAACTTATAATAAAATTTTTAGAATCATAAAATAGGTTTGGGTTTTAGATGTATCTCAATAAGCAGTGTAGAAAAACTCTGAGAACCGCGAACCCTTTATCACGAATAACTCGTTGTTGGATGATGATCACAGTACGAACCACCACCGCAATTTCAAAACGTCACAACTCTAAGTCTGATGATTGGATCGCCGTAAAAATTCCCAACTTAGAATTTTTTGTTAACCCTCTCAATTAAATATTTTTCTCTAAAAAATACAATAGTACAATGTTCTCTTTATGGGATGAAAAACCCTAAATGTATAAAATTATTCTTCTCTCTAGAACAATGTTGGTCTTTTCTTATCTTCTTAATTCTCTCAAAGGAATGGAATTAATCACAATTTCACTCAAAAAGAAATTAATAAAAAATGGGGAGTTAATTATGAAGTAACGAGAGTTATTCCATTTAAAATTCAAAAATGATTTTTATCTAAGATAAAATACCCTTACATGCCCATTTACCAACGTCCAATAATTTTAAAATTTCGGTACAATCTCACCTGTTGGCTTAAAGTTGATATTCATGTCGTTCCATCCACCTATCACCGATCAACACAAATTTTAACTAGGAATTCTAGCCAGGGCATTCATTTTACATCATCTCACGAACAAACATTATACTTATTATATTCCTTCCGGCACATGTTACTGTCCCAGCCCAAGTTGTGCAGATTAAGAAGATATTAAAAAGACATTAACCGGAATATATTGCAATTCATCCTAAAATCTCGAGACAAACTGTCAAATCCGACAGAATGTGTAGTTCACATGCAACTATTAACCTCTTCATGATCAAATTCACCAGAAGATGACTCTATGATTGCTTTATGACATGATCTAATTCACAAGAAAGATTTCTATCATTTACATTCCTCTTGAGGGTCAGTTATATTTACGAACTACCACAAAAAAAAAAAAAATTGCATATCACGTGTACCACAAAATATATATGTAAATTTAGGGGTCCATAGATATCATGGTGAATCAAACTTAATCCTCGTTACTGATTCATGGATTTTTGTTTTGCCAATGTTCCATGGACAATTTGGAGGTTGTCCAGTTGTTCTAAGTCTGTTTTTATCCAAAATTTTCTTAACAATGTCCTCATGGGTGTGAGATTGAAAAATTTATCTAATCATCCAAAATATATTTATTAAGTAGTTATATCTGGACACTTAAGGCCAGTACAAAGAGTATATGGTGTTAAAACAAGAATAATTCAAAGCTAATTTTAGGATTTAAGTATGGCTGTTCTGGAAAACTACACAAACATGAACCTCGGAAAATTGAACCCGGAAGACCGTGATTAAGATGAAGTAATATAAAGTTTACAATGGTCAAATGATGTAGGTAGTCTCTCCTTCTCTCTCTACTACGGCAGGAGTTAAACCTCGAAGAGATTGAATCCAGAAGACGGTTGTACATAGTGTCTTCCTCTCTCTACTTCCACCCCGAGGAGATTGGAACTCAAAGACAATTGATAGTGGGATGGAAGAAGACAATACGTATTACCGTCTTATGAGGTTCAATGTAAGCTTTCTCTCTTAAAATTCATGGTCGAATGTAAGCGTTCTCTCTCTCTCTCTCTCTCTCTTGAAGGTATGGTTTTCTATTCTCTCCCCTTCTCTCTCGACCAGGGTTTTTGTTCTTCTCGGTTTAACTTGCATTTGATTTCTATCCTTTGCTTTCTTTCGTTGCAGACTCCGACGATTATGCAAACTTTTGTTCATTGTCGAGAATCTGGCCATTATGCGAGTTCGTTGTTCACTGGCATTGTAGACTGCAAAGGTAAATTTTGTTCCTTGTTCATTGGGCCATTGTTTTCTTGCAAACTTTTGTAATGTTGCAGACTTCTGTGTTTGATTGTTGATTGTTAATTTGATTTCAGTTTATTGTTTCATTTGATTTCTTGTAATTGTAGTGTTTTCTCTATTTTAGGCCCCTAAAGTACTCAATTTTTGGGTGGTACTCTGGGTCCCATCGGACACAAGAGGGCTCAGTGCTAGGCTGGGAGTCCTTATTGATGTCTAAATGATACCAAGTACATAACATGCTTTAACATGTCCAAGCTCCTCAGCCTTTCTCAAGTTGGTGCGGTGCTACATTTTCTGAGGCAAGGTGTTCTACTTATTTTTTCACAAATATACAGAATTAAGAATTTTGTCTAATCATCATCCAAAAATACATGTAATAAATAGCTAAATTTTGGAGTTAGGTTAGACAAAGTTTAGGCCGAGCATTAAAAGAAGAATAATTCTTGACAAGTATCACAAATATACTGAGCATTAGATCTAAGTAGATTTTGCCCTAAATTCTGCACGTCGTGAAAATGATACTAAATACATAATATGTTTCAATGTGTCAAGTTCCACAATCTTTCTTAAGTTCTCAATTGATTTTCCAAGGCAAAATATATTCAACTTCTCTTAACCTAATTGAACCACCATCCGATATCCAGAATTTCGTCGCGACTAATCCGGATTGACCTGTTGTTGGGTCCATTTTTGTGGGGGAGGTTTGCCTAGTGTTTTTACCGTTCTTAAAGAGATTCGAATCCGAATACTTGGTTAAGGGGCGAAGTGCTCTTTTCACTATGCCGATCCACCATTGTCAGAGTAATTTAATACTTATACATGGTCCTCGATTTATCAGCATATTTTGTCTAAATAATTAGATTTTATATGATTATCGAGATAATTTATTATGATTTTTTACAATAAAATTTGATAATTAATTTGTTAGTTTTTGGACTCATAATTCATAACCAGTCTTCAAACTTTTGTTTCTTTTAATGGCACTTTTGTTAATTTTCAAAATTTTTGTTAGTCTACGAACCTTCAAACCTCTATCAATTTGATGGGACGTATTCCTAAACTCAGTCCGAAAGAGTCAATTCTTAAAAGGCTCACGAAAAAGAAGGACCTGCCGATCAATATCTAACGACCACAACAACAATCTACTGAATGGCCGTAGTTGCCCCGATCGATCTGCCGAAGGACCTTAGCCGCCTTGGTCTACCGAATGATAGGGCTTCAGTTGTCCCGATTAACCGATCGTGACTCATCAAGCAGAGATAGTCATCTCGATCAGTTAAGCAAATGTCAGTTCTCTAACCGGACAAGTCTTAAAAGACCATTTATCGGTCAAACAACCAAACGAGGGAGAACACCGCTATCGATTAAAAAAGGAAGGTCAGAACTCCCTTGAATTCGTAATAGCAATTCCGAGATCTTTTAGATAAAGAAAACATCCCACCCGAAGAGAAATGTTTCCTCATTTATGAGAATCGTGATCAATTCGTAATATTGACTTCCGAGATTCCCGAGATCAGTTCGATAAGGAAAGTAGGGTGGAAGTCCCTCAGCGGTATACAACTCTCACAGGTATAAATGATCTCAAAAGCCCCAACATCAGGTATGCTCTCTAAACCTAACACAGAAGGCACATTGATCATATGGAACTACTCTCCCTCAGCCTGTTTCTTTCAAACGAAAACCGCTCTTTACTAACTTGAGCGTCGGAGTCTCCCCGCCGGAGCACCATCCGATGGTTTTTGTAGGTGTATCCACCATCGACGGCAACCGTTCCAGTCAACAAAGAGCTGGTATCTGAGGAGTCAAAACCCACCTCCATCACAATTTATGGACTTTTGTTGTTAATTTTGAAATTTTTTGTTGGTCCACGGACTTCTACTAACATTTGAAATATTTTGTTAATTTTGTATATTTTCATTAACTTTTGGACTTATGAATAGTAATTATTTATGTTAGTTTGATTTGATCTTAATTGATAAATTTTGATAATTTTATGATAAACCGGTATTCTTTCACAATTTCAATTAGTTATTATCTATTATAATTTGATATACTTTAAGTTGATATATATTAACTATGATATTTAGAATTATTCTGATTTTTTTTTTAAAGATTTTTCATTGGTTCCGATATTCCATGCCAGTATTTTGACTTTATATTTTCATTTTATCTTAATGTTTGTGAAGTTCTTATGATTCACTCATTCTCCACGGTGCATTCTAGTGGCCCACGGTTAAAAGAAAAATATTCAATTCCTTTGTCAAGTATATATTAGTTTTATATCTCCCATATTATTTGCCCCTTATTATTAGTTGCCTTCTGGTCACAACTTTGTCCATAACATAATAAAAGTTTAAAATTTTTCGGAACATTAAGGGAAAGTTTGGTTCACGATAGAAGAGGGGGAGGAGGAAGGAAAAAAGGAAATTTACTTCACTTGTTGAAAATAAATATATTTTCTTCTATCTTATTTGATAGGAGTGACAGGAAAAGAAATGAGTATTACTTTCCTCTATTTGATTGAGTGAAAAGTGGGGGAGGGGGAAGCAAATGAGTATTACTGTTCCTAAATCATGTAAAATTGAAAAAAGAAGATGGTAATTTTGTTAATAAATTTTCATTGCAATTCCAATCCGTTCACAAGTGGAAGAAAAGTTTTTTTGATGCGGAGGGAGTGCTAAGTTTTTCATGTGGAGGGAGTGCTATTTTATTCCTCTTTTACTTCTATTCTCATTTTCACTCCAAACCAAACTAGGATAATCTCTGATTTCACTAGATATTTACTTTAAGTTCTCTTTTTCTCTCACTTTATACCCCAACCAAACTTACTGTTAAACTCAAATATCGTTGTATACATGCTCACAAATCTCAAAGAACTCCCTCTACTCTCAAGAGAAAATTATGAAGCCCTGAAGTGTTTTTAATAACTCTTTATCCTCCCTCTACTCTCCCAAACAATTAAAGAAAATCATGGAGCCCTCGAAGTGTTTTCCACATGGTTGTTTATGAAGTATATATATGGGGATTCCTTTTTCCACAATAAAATATAATTTTAAATGGAAAAATAAACTTCCAAGAAAAGCCAAGTAATTCCTAAAATATAATCCATCCATAAGAACCTCTGTCTTGACAAAGATTTTGTCAATCTTTGAGCCTCCATCCATATTCGAACAACCATGATAAAGTTGTAGAAAATTCATTGACCTTTGAAAATACCACAATTACACACAAAACTTGAATCAATCGTCTTATATGTAATTCGATTCTATAGATTTCTAGAACTCTACATTGAGTTTCCTTGAGATTTTAGTAGTTGTGTGCACATACAACCCTCACCACAACCAAAACCAAACCCCTAGCAATGAAGGCCTATTGGCTGGAAAGTACTTCCTCATTCCCCTCCCACCCGGCCTAAAACAGAAGGCCCATCCTTAAAAGAGCTTGGTTCACCTAGGGAGACATAAGCAAAGGCCCATACATTTTAAACTTAACGGACATGGAGGAGGAGGAGAAGGAAAGGTTCCCAAGCAACAGGTGAGAGGGAGAGATTATGGAAGGTGATGGGTTCAGCAGAGGAAACAAGGATGAGGAGAGTGATATCAGGGAGGGCTCAGATATGGAGCTATAGAGAAGCTATGATGGCAGTCTTCAATCATTGTTTCTTTATCATAATGAATACCAAGGTCATTATTTGGAATTGCAGAGCAATAGCAAGTAATAGCTTTAGAAGAGCGAGCAAACAGTTGGTTAAAATCAGAGCCCAGAAGTCTTCTATCTTTTGGAAACTAAGGCTAGCAATAATCACTTTCCAAGATTCCTAAAGAAGTGAGGTTTAGATGGTGAATTTGTAGTCCCCTCGGATGGCTTTAGAGGAGGCTTATGGCTATTGTGGTGCATGAGCAAAGTGAGTTTGAAGGTGATTAGTCACAAGAATCAATTTATTCATATGAAGATAGAAGAGGCAGGGGTCAATTGGTTTGTAACCTGCGTCTACGTCCAACCTTGCATGGATGCTAAGGAAGCCTGTTGGAGGGACCGATGGCAATAACGAATAGCATGCTTGATCCCTGGTTCGTGATGGGGGTTTTCAATGATATAGCGGGATTGGAAGAGACTACTAATCCTAAGGCTCTAGTGTTGAAGAGGAGTCAAAGATTTAGGAGTTGGTGGAGGCAATGTAACTTGTAGGATATAGAGGTAGGGGGTCCAATGTTTACTTGGACCAGGAAGTGTCAAGGAAGAGTGATTCTCCAACAGAAGCTTGATAGGGTCCTAAGCAACCTAGCTGCTAGAATGGTTTTCCCTAAGCTGAAAGTCCTTAATCTGGCAAGGCTCCATGGTGATCATTGCTCGGTGATGCTGAATACCAGACTTTTAAGTCCTCCAAACAAAGAGAGGAAATCTTTCAGGTTTGAGGCAGCCTGGCTTACTCGCCCAAGCTTCAAGGAAGTCTTTGAAGTTAATTGGAATGCTGCAGAAGGATCCATTCTGCAAGTGATTCAAGCATTAACAAAGGAGGTGAAAACTTGGAATAAGACAATCTTTGGAAACATCTTTCACTACAAAAAGAGTATTGGAGGCAAGACTGAAAGGGATCCAAAATTCCAGAAGATATGCTCACTCAAGGTCTTTGCAGCTGCTAGAACAGAGCCTGCTTTCTGACTATCAAAAGGTTTTGAAGCAAGAGGAAATATTTTGGTTCCAAAAATCAAGAGTCAAATGGTATGTGGATGGAGATAGAAATACTAGTTTTTTTTATGCTACAACAAAGATAAGAAGAAATGTAAATAGAATTTCAAGCTTAAAGATATTTGGGAAGTGGTGCTTAGATCATGATAAACTTAGAGATCATGTCAGGAACTATTTTTAGGAAGACAAGTGCAAATACCTAGCTGCAGGTTCAATAGGTGGATCGAAAGAATAAAGTTAGAAGATCACGAAGGCCTTACTAAGCCTGCGAAGGAAAATGAGGTTAGAAGTGTTGTGTTTTCTATGAAGGGAAAGAAAGCTCCGAGTCCGGATGGGGTGCAACCTCTCTTTTTTTAGAAATTCTGGGACATGATTAAGTTTAAGATTTGTAACTCTGTCAACAACACTCTTAAGGATGGATATTTCTATCCGGATCTTGCAAAGGCATACATAATCCTCATTCCTAAATAAATCTACCTAGAGAGCATTGCAGAGTTTAGACCAATAAGCCTTTTAAATACTACATACAAAATTCTTAACAAGATCATTGTTTAGAGGTTAAGACTGTTGTTGCAAAATCTGATCGGAGAGCACCAGAATAGCTGCCTTCCCGGAAGAGGTACTATTGATAATATAGTTGTTTACAGGAAGTAGTTCATTCCATAAGCCAGTCTAAGAGCATAAATCATAGCATGATCCTGAAAATTGACCTTAGGAAAGCCTATGATAACATCAATTAGGAGTATCTTGCAAAGGTTTTAGTGGACATTAACATGCCCCTCCAACTGATAAAGCTGATTATGTTTTTAGTAACCAATGGAGATACTTCCATCATATGGAATGGAGAGGCTCTACCTTCAATAAAAACCGATCAAGACCTGAGACAAGGGGACCCCCTCTCCCCTTACCTCTTTATTTTGGTCATGGAAAGATTGAGCTATATGATTCAAAAGAAGGTAAGGAAGGGAGCTTGGAAGGCCATTAAAGTCACTAGATAAGGACCCTCAATCTCTCATTTCTTTTTTTGTAGATGACTTGTTGTTGTTTGCTGAGGCAGAGCACCTGAACCTAAGTAACGTCATGAGCTATTTGAGGGAATTTGCAGAGGAAAGTGGCTTATGTATTAACCCTACTAAATCCAAGATTTGGATCTCCCTAAGAGCGTCGGTGTACTTGAGAAGTTCTTTGGCTACTACCAGTAAGTTTAACCTAGTGAATAACTTGGGTGAATAACTTGGGTAAATATTTGGGAGTCCCTATTATTCATGGTAGGGTGGGGAGAAATCATTACTTGCAGTTGGTGGAAAAAGTTCAAAACAAATTGTTACTGCTACTATTCCGCTTTACACCATGCAATCTTTTTGGCTTCCAAATGGAATTTTTAATAAGCTAGATAGAATGAACATGGACTTCCTTTAGGGAAGTTCGATGGATCGTAGGAAAATTTACTTGGTTAAATGGGACAGGGTCTGTGCTCCTAAAAGAGATAGGGGTTTGGAACTGAGGAGGATGAGGGACTGTAACATAGCTCTTATAGCCAAGTTGGGGTGGATATTGGAAAAAGGAGAGAGGACCCTATGGAGTGAGGTTATGTAGAGGAAATATTTGAAAGGCAAAGGGTTGTTGGAGTACAATAAGAGGAGAGGAAGCTCGGCTATTTGGAGAGGTATTTTGATGAATAAGGAGTACCTGAAGAAGGGGCTGAAATGGAGATTTAGGAAATATAAAAGATATTAACTTTTAGTTTGATAGATGGGTGGGGGCAAAAGAGCTTTATGTGCATGCAAGAATCTTGCAGGAATTGTGTTTCTTGGAAACCAAAGTTAGTCACTTTATTGATAAAGATGGCATATGGAATCTTGAGGCATTGGAAGAGGTCCTCCCAAAGGAAAAAGTTGATATGATCAGTGGCATCATGATCCTTAGAAGAGAGTTTAGAGAAGATTCCTCTTACTGGAGTGAGACGACAAATGGTAGCTTCTCAGTCACCTCAGCTTACCTGTTACAATGGAAGGGAAATAGTCCTCAATGGGATTCAGAAGAAGATTGGTGCTGGATATGGAAAACTAAGTGCCTAGAAAGAATCAGATTTTTCTTTTGGTTGGCGGCCATGGAAAAAATACTGACCAATGTAGAATTGATGAAAAGAGGCTTATCTTAAGAAGGGACTTGTGCCATTTGTACAGAAGAAGTGAAGACAGTGGACCATGTGCTTAGGAGCTGCAGGCATGCCAGGAACATCTGGTATCTGGTGGACAAGAATATTGAATGGAAGCAGAAGTTTTGAAGAGATTCCCTCGTGATTTGGTTGAAGACAGGGGTTGCTAAAGGTTATAATCTAAATGTGGAGGAAGAGAGGCTAGTATTCATGGTGATTGTGAGGAATTTCTGGAAGGCTAGGTGCAAATTTGTCTATCAGAGGGAGAATCCCCACCCTTAGTCTATGTAAATGTGACATTAAGTATGGCTAATACTTATGGCAGATGGCTCGAAGAGACTCATCATACTCCATTGGTTAGAATGGTTAGCAGGAAGTGCCTTAAAAAAGGGAATATAAACTCAATATTGATAGAGCTATGAACTTGAGAAATAAACATGCAAGCACGGGAGGTCACTTCAGAAGTAGTTCTGGACAATGGCTGCTAGGTTTTGGATCAGCATTGGGGTTACTATCAGAGCTTTGAGGGATAAGAGAGGATCTGAATTTGGCTAAGAAGTGGAGGCTAAGGAATATTGAGGTGGAGACGGACTCACTGTTTCTAGCTAATGCGCTGATCGAAGGGCTGGAATTTAACCATCCACTGAAGCTCTTAGTGCAAGAGTGCCGGAAAATCATGGAAGAAGTACATGTAGTTTTAATGAGACATATTTTCAAAGAGGTGAATCAATGTGCTGACATGCTTGCTACCATGGGACAATCTGTAGAGTCTGGTTTGATGGAGCTTAACAACCCTCCTTCAGAGTTGGTGGAGCTCATCAGGAATGCTGTTGAATGTGTTTAGAGATTTAGAGTGCAGAGCAGTGCTTTGCGTGGCTGCTAAGGTGCTTTGGCACCTCTCATTTCCTACAAAAAAAAAAATCTTATTATCCAAATTTAGTAGTGAACATCGCATCTACTCTTCTCAACACATGCTTCCCCCCTCCCAAAAAAAAATTGTATAAATTTCACTAGGATTTATTTGGTTTCACAACTTTCTTGAATTAAAGTTTCTAGATTATTCTTTTTTCGTAATGGCTATACTATTCACTGTTATGTCAATATGCTATTTGGCCATTTCCAAAGTTGGGATTTTTGGCGTAAATGGCATTTTTTTTAAGGGTAAACATCCCTATAAAGAATATTTTGTGGCAAATAAATACAAACAAATTCAAACTTGCTTGCCAAATTATACTACCATACCTCATAGGAATATTTAGGTGTCGTTTGGTTTAAGGGTATGAAAATCAGGAATGAAATTCAAACCCTTATAAATTATTTGGATTAAGGAAATGGGGATGAGAATTTAGAAATGAAACACTTAGTGTTCGGGTTTTGTGAAACCCAAGTAAAATCATGAGTTTCGGACAAAACCCATGACTGAAATCCAACAAAAATTTCTTCTCACTTTTTGGCCCTCTCCATCGCCAACCATAACCTTATCGCGCAACCCTTTCTTCAACCATCTCCATTGCCATTTCTTCGATTGACTTGTCTTGCTTAGGCTAAAGGTCTTAGGCCCGATTCTTGACTTCCCAACTCCGACGTATTTCCATTGGAAGTAACTTTGGTGGTTTGGTGCTTTCTTGTTCTCGAACTTCTTTGATTGGGTCTCGCTTGGGATGCATTTTTGCTTCTTTTGGCTCTGACAATGGCAGAATTAGTAGCGGCAAAGGAGGAGATAGCGGTGGTTCCAGCGTTGAAAAGGGCAATGCTACTGAGGTTGAGGTTCATGATCTTTCTGCTTTGTCTCCTGATGTGATTATACTTGATGTTGGAGTAAGTTGCTCTCTCCCTCTCTCCATCTCTCTCTCTCTCTCCAGAATTGCCATTTTCTCAATTTTGATAGAAATCTCTTTTGTGATAGAGTATGACATGTGGAGGATGGGTTGAGATATCAAATGTTTGCGCATTGAAACCAGGGACATGTGAGATTAAGAGAGGGATGAGAGGGGAGGCCCTAGATGGGGAGAGACGATAAACAGTGCTACCTTTTTTTTAATTATTTTTCATGAAAATGAAAAAAAAATCTTTAATCTTTTTTTAATGGTTAGCAAAGGTATTAAAAAAAAGGTTAAGAGGTAATTTTATGATTTTTTAATATTTCTTTGATAAATAGTAACATTTTAATTCCATTTTTTTTTATATTTTTAATAAAAAATAGTAATTTTTTTTCAAGAGCAATGTTTCTATTTTTTAATATAAAAATATTTTTTATCAAGAATAAAATTGATAATTATACGATTCCTATTCGGAAAGACATACAAACCAAACATTGATAATGATAATCCTATCCATTCAATAATTTGAATCATTTAAGAATTTGAATCAAATAAGAGGTATCAAATTTCGATTCTGATTCTAATTTTTAAATTTTTTGATTCTGATTCTGATTTCGATTATTGAGTGTGAACCAAACGCCCTCTTAATAATGTTCAAACCGCATGATCAATCTAAAAAGGATTTGAATTTAATAGGGCACTTAAATATTAATGAGGAGAGTCTATAATAGTTTTACCATAGAGAGGAATAAACGCCTATTTGTTTTTTAATTAAAAAAAGGAATTCTATGGAGTTATTAGGATATACAAAGGTATAGTTGCTTAGACTTTAAAATTAAGGTAGATTATTTGCCGGAGCCTGTCCTTTTTTTTTATTATGTTTTCCCTTTAAGTGGGGGCATTGTACCATAAATGTCCATCAAAATAAACTTTTTTCCACGTCAAGGAAAACTTATATCCTAAGCACCCTGAAAGGAAAGAACACAAAAAAAATCCCTATAGAAATGTTTACTTTTTTCCATGTATTCATAAAGAAATTTAATAAGATATAGTTGCCTTTAGGAATATCTAATTATTTTTCATTTACTAGAAAAATTTGTTCGCTTGTGATAGAAATCTAGAATCCTATAAATAACAACAAGAGCTCTTAATTATTATTGAGCTAAAAGTATTTCACATATTGACAAATAAATACACATCACATTCTCTTATTTCAATAATGACGATAATTTCATTCAAGTTGGTCTTTATTATTGCTCTCATCCTCCTTGGAGCAGCTTGTTAGTCTCTCTCTCTCTCTCTTTTCGTTTCTCTTCTTTCTTTCTATCTGCATTTGTTCACAAAGGACATAACTTTTATGTGGTAATTGGAGTTAACTAATTTTGTGATTATTATGGATGAATATCCCATAGGGCCAAGTGATGCAAAGTGCGATCAACGTACCTGTGAAAGCACGAGTAGACCATGATCTTTCGCACCACCAATTTTTGGAGTTTGTATGTTTGGAAAATGCATTTGCCTTGCCAATGCCAACTCTTCAAGAGCGATTTCTTTTTGTCAATCTAATGCTGATTGCAAATCTCATCATTCTTTCTGTCTTGGTGCAATTTGTGTTGATGGGACTTGTGGCTACACTAGCTGCACCCCAAATTGAGAAGCGTATCATTGATTTTGGACACAACAACAAATAGTTGTAATCTTCTTACCAAGCCTTTCTCATGAATTAATAAAAGCCATATGGTTGTTTCCTCTTTATTCTTTTCATTTAATCTGTTTCGATGTCTCAGACCTGATAGTTAATAGTTTTCCTACTAATCAATAAGAATAAGAAAATTAAAATTTCAAATTTTACTGAAAAGACCCCTTATAAAGGAGGGTAAAAATCACAAAACTTAATTCAATAAAATCTTTTATTATAAAATATGATTAAAATCTTTTATTATAAAATATGATGTTACAATATTATCTCTTATATTTTAGAAAATATTAACATACTAAATTTCTCAAAATGTAGAATTAGATACTCAAATTTTAATTTTTATCATCTATTAACAAATAGAGAGTATAATGAAATTCTTACCGAATTAAAATTGTTAGAATTGAACATAAATTGAAAAAAAAAAAGAATAAATTCCTCTCAATAATAGTAAATACCCATTTCTCTTACTCGGCCAATAGTTGAGTAAGAATAAAATGAGGAGTGTATTGATTTTGGACACATTAACGAATAGTTGTAATCTTACAATCAAGGCTTAATCTGTCTCCATGACTTGGACGTAATAGTTAATAGTTTTTCTACCGGTTAATTAAAATAAGAAAAGTAAAATTTCAAATTTCACAGAAAATGCCCTTAGGGTAAAAGTCATCAAACTTAATTTATAAAATCTTTTACTATGAATTATGATGTTACAATATCATCTCTTACATTTTAGAAAATATTAACATATTAAATTTCTAAAAATACAATATTAGATACTAAACTTTTAATTTTTACCCTTTATTAACAAATAGAGAGTAATAATAAAATTCTTTCCAATTTAAAATATTTAGGATTGATCTTAAATTGAAAAATATAAGATCAAATTACTTAATTACCACAAATTCTCCATCTCTCTTACTCAACCAACCGATTGTGAAAGGAAATCAATTTTTTTTTCTTCTCCTGGTGGTGAAAGTTGTTGCACCAAAAGAAAAAAGAAAAACCTCTCTCTCCGTAGAGAGTATCCCTGGTAGAAATTCCCATAAATAAATAAATAAATATTAAAAAGATCTCGATTTTGTGAATGTTAATAATTTTTTTTTTCTCTTGGATGATCAAGACAACAAAGAAAAAGGAAACAAAACCTAGTTTCATAGTCTAGTAGAAGTATTTATCTTGTGTACACTCTCACCAAAATATTATTTAGTCACCAATAGTCTATACACTTTATCTCTGACTTTGATATTTGGAATGGGCTGAAAGCTTATCTGAGAAAAGATTTTAAAAGCTGAAAAGTGGCCAAATTTAGGAAGGGTGAAAAGCCACCAAAGGATATGTGTGAATAATTCAAAAGGTTTCTTTATGAATGGTACATTCCATTCAATTCAAGTGTAAAATGGTTCAAAACACTCGGGATGAGAGAACATGTAACCACTTCTCACTTGTGAGGCAAACCAAAATGACCCATTTCTCTATTTTAAGAAGAAAAAATTTTTATTTATCTCAGCAACATAGAAACCATTCTATGAAATATTAAAGGATAATAAACTCCATGAGGATATTTCCATATTGGCATATAAATAATTTCGCTGTATGAATTGTAAACTTTTGAATTATTAGTTTGGATGGTTTTAATGGATGTTAAATTTTCATTTAAAAAATAATGTGTAAAGAGTTTAAATTTTGGAGTAGAAGAGTTGGTGGTATTTACTCAGATGACTTCCACGACTAAAATAAATCTTGTTTTACTTTTACTACTACTCTCAACCATATTAACCTAATTAATAGTATGAAATCATCTTTTAATAGGAAACTTTATAAACTAACATTAAATGTACAAAAATCTTATCATGGTATCATAATCTATTTACTTCTCCAATTTTCATTAGTTTTACCAAAAACGTGAACGTTAGATTTTGAGTCATTCGAATCTATGCAACAATGGGTAAGGAAATAATTAAAACCTTTGGCTTTATTGAATTAATCAATCATAATGCCACAACCACAGTGGTGTGCACATACAACCCTCACCAGCCACAACCACGACCAAAACCAAACCCCTAGCATGTAAGGCCTATTGGCTGGAAGGTACTTCCCCATTCCCCTCCCACCCGGCCTAGGACAAAAAGGTCAATCCTAAAAAAATTTAGCCCAAAGAAAAAGGTTCAAACCAATCTTATTATCCAAATTTAGTAGTCAACTTCGCGTGTACTCTTCTCAACACATAGTCCCCCCCCCAAAAAAAAGGTTTGTATGAATTTCATTAGGATTTATTTGGTTTCACAACATTCTTGAATTAAAGTTTCCAGACTATTCTTTTTTGGTAATGGCTATACTTTTCACTGCTATGTCAATATAGGCTGTTTGGCCATTTCCAAAGCTAGGATTTTGGGCGTAAATAATATTTTTTTTTTTACATTTCAACAGTAAACATCCATATAAAGAATATTTTGTGGCAAATAAATTCAACCAAATTCAAACTTGCTTGCCAAATTATATTACCATACTTCATAGGAATATTTAATAATGTTCAAAATGCATGTTGTATTAGTTCCCTTTTCAATCCGAAAAGGTTTTGAATTTAATAGGGTACTTAAATATTAATGAAGAGAGTCTATAATAGTTATACCATAGAGAGGAATAAACACCTATTTTTTTATTTAAAAAATGGGAATCCTATGGAGTTATTAGGATACACAAAGATATAGTTGCTTAGACCCTAAAATTAAGGTAGATTATTTGCCAGAGATGGTCCTTTTTTTTTTCCCTAAGTGGGGGCATTGTGCCATAAATGTCCATCAAAATAAACATCTTTCCATGTCAAGAAAAACTTATATCCTAAGTACCCTCAAAGGAAAGAACCCCCCCAAAAAAATCCCTATAGAAATGTTTACTTTTTTCCTTGTATTCATAAAGAAATTTAATAAGATATAGTTTTCTTTAGAAATATCTAATTGTTTTCATTTACTAGAAAATTTTGATCGCTCGTGATAAAAATCTAGAATCCTATAAATAACAACAAGAGCTCTTAATTATTATTGAGTTAAAAGTATTTCACTATTGACAAATTTATACAAATCACACTCTCTCATTCCAATAATGATGATAATTTCATTCAAGTTGGCCTTTATTATTGCTTTTATCCTCCTTGGAGTAGCTTGTTAGTCTCTCTCTCTCTCATATCGTTTCTCTTCTTTATTTCTCTATGCTTTTGTTCACGAAGGACATTACTTTTATGTGGTAAATGGAGTTAACTAATTTTGTGATTATTATGGATGAATGTGCCACAGGGCCAAGTGATGCAAAGTGCGATCAACGTACCTGTGAAAACACATGCAAACCACGATCTTTTGCACCACCAATTTTTGGAGTTTGTATGTTTGGAAAATGCATTTGCCTTACCAATGCCAACTCTCCAAGGGCGATTTCTTTTTGTCAATCTAATGCTGATTGCAAATCTCATCCTTCTTTCTGTCTTGATGCAATTTGTGTTGATGGGACTTGTGGATACACTGGCTGCACCTCAAATTGAGGAGCGTATCATTGATTTTGGACACAACAACAAATAGTTGTAATCTTCCTACCAAGACTTTCTCATGAATTAATAAAAGCCATATAGCTTTTTCCTCTTTATTCTTTTCATTTAATCCGTTTCGATGACTTGGACTTGATATTTAATAGTTTTCCTACTAGTCAATAAGAATAAGAAAATTAAAATTTCAAATTTTACCGAAAAGACCCCTTATTTATAAAGGAGGGTAAAAATCATGAAACTTAATTCAATAAAATCTTTTATTATAAATTATGATATTATGATATTATCCCTTTTATTTTAGAAAATAATAGCATATTAATTTTTTCAAATTACAGCAGAATGTAATTTTTGCCATCTATTAACAAATAGAGAGTAATAATGAAATTCTTGCCAAATTAAAATTATTAGAGTTGAACATAAATTGAAAAAAATAAAGAATAAATTGCTCTCAATAACAGTAAATACTCCATTTCTCTTACTCAACCAATAGTTCAATAAGAATAAATTGAGGAGTGTATTGATTTTGGACACATCAACAAATAGTTGTAATCTTCTTGCCAAGGCTTAATCTGTCTCAATGACTTGGATGTGATGTCACGCCCCAAACTGAGATCAGAAGAGTCAAAGCTGTTCCTGGATGCCAGCTGTATTTTTATTAAAATCTGACAAAACCTCCCGACAAATCGAGGTCTCCCATGTACAAATAAATGCTAATCCCAAAATTCAAAATCATCCTATAATTAAAATAAGGGCCATCCCTTCCTTACAACAACCCACCAACCACATATACATCCAGGACAATGCCAGCTAAATAAACTATCAACAATCCTAACTCACGTATTCTCTACTATCATGCCTGAGTAGATAATGAGTAGCCACATACTGAAGGGCCTAAGTTTATACAATTTATAATGATTTTCTGGTAATATTCAAATACGCACATTTGTTTCAACCAAATCAAATGTGAGAGTTTCTTAACAATATACATAAATTATAGTTATACCCAAATTACAAAGACGCCCAACTACTGACTTCACAAGTCCTCGCAGGGTCGAAAATAAAATACATAATTCATCTTCAAATTAAACTTAAGATCTCACCCTCCCGAATACCAAGTACACCTTAACTCTATAACTCGCTGTTCCAGACAACAATCTCATCTGAGGAGAAAGAAGGGTGAGTATCAAGGCGACCAGCGAGTTAGGTATTAACCCAAGTACTAATAGTGAGTAAACACTGGAGTGTCAAATAATATAATTCAGAATCAACCATTCAAATTTCACAAGAAATCATGATATTTTCGAATAAAATGAACTCATTTAATCATTCACACGATATCATACATATATGCATCCATTTTAAAACTGGTAGATCACAGAGTGTCGAAAGGATCCCGGCAAAGGTCAACCATGACCAAGGACAAAGCGATCGGGGCTTTATTAGGCAAAGTGTTACAACAGCAGCTCTACCCCGGACAAGGTTGGACTTCGGCTTAGCTCCCGCTTACCAGACTGCCAATAGGTCATCACCTACAATGCGGAATGCCACCACGCCTCTCCCCAAATGTGGGTTCAATAGTTCATGCCTATGAAATATATAAACAGACTCGTCAATAGGTCACCGCCGTGCATAGATGAAGGCGCCACATCACGCCCTCCTTGACGCAGTAGGTTCAATCCCGCTTGCTCTCGAATATATATATTACACTCCAGGATACCTCCCAGAAGCGCCAGCCGTGCAACCAGTGTCTCTACAAACGCCCTTCAGAGGGCTACGAACCAATCAAATACAGCCATATCATCATATCATCATATTATCCCAAGCTAGGAGGAATCCAACCCACATAGCCATATCATCTCCTCACATTATTAAAACAATTCAACTCACAAGCTAATATATTTCATCAAAATCGCTTCAATCTAAACAAACCAATGCAATGGTAGAATAAAATATTCCATTTCTCAAATCATTACATAATTTCACTTCATCTAAAATATGGATGCATAATCAGAGAAAACATAAGTATGACATTCCATTCATTACAAAATAGATTTGAATTTAAGTCATTACACCTTAATAATGGATATCAAAAACATGTATTTTATTCAAAAACATAATAGAATCAGTTTCATTATTTCCTACAAGAGATTAGGGTCCCACTCAAGGGATTCTAGGGAGGGTAATCACTCTATTTGCACACCCAAACTAAATCGATCTCTTAGTCTCCAAAAGATCAACCAAACTAACCAAAGTCGTAAATACGCTTAAAGTAAATAAGCTTTCCTATTAAATGGAAAAATCTTTAAAAATCATAAGCATATTTTCAATTTCATCCGATTTTTCAAACCATATGTCATTTTTAAAGGTATTAAAACCTATTTTCATATTACTGTAAATTGTATTTTACTCTCCTATATACAATACAACTTAAAGTCCAATATATTGTACCAATCCTTAAACTTAGATCCAATTTTCAATATATTTCATGCATATCTAAATATTTTAACTTGAGAAAACTCATTTTAAATCAACTTAACAAGAATCCTTTATCCTCGAACATGTTCCTTTCATATGTCATAGACTAAACTTAACTCTAGATATTCAAGTATAGAATTTTGAATACAATTCTTATTTCAATCGAATATACATTCTAAACCTATATAAGACTTTTCACACTTAATTCAACTCTAATTTACCTCAATTAACGAAAAGCCTAAAATCTCTCTTACCTAGGGTTTCTCGTTTAGCGTGATCTAGCCTCCGTCCCCTATTCAATTCAGTTTAATCTATAACATTTCAAATTTGAAGTACAAATTTAGAAATCTAGCCAAATCACTAAAATGATA
>JBAMMX010000008.1:12679976-12729575 GCA_037126225.1 Dillenia turbinata
ATCAAGTCGGTCGGGTACTTAGCCCCATGTATTACATCCTCACGTCGGCTGGGCATACAGTCCCATGCATTGTATCATAACGTCGGCTAGGCGTATAGCCCAAATAGTACATATAAATTCATTTAAAACCATGTGTCAATACCAGTAAAAGCATTAAAACACATCAATATGTCAAAGAAAGGTGACACAATATCCAGTTATCAAACTCATGGATGTATATCAATAAAATCAACAGTTGGGATACTCCAATGGTCACAAAAATATGTACATATACTTATTAAAATCCAAAAATTCTGTTTTCACACGTATAGAAATCATGTCATTTGAAAATCGATTAAAACATGTTTTGTCAATCAATAGTAGATGTCAAAGTCCCACTCACCGTATGGGGGAGGGTAGATCACTCCCCAAAGTACCACTATAACCAGCAAAATGGAACCCCCTCGAATCGATCACCAATCACGTCACTACAATGATCATATATGCACACATATGTCACTATATGAAAATATATGTAATAAATTGTACTTAACAATTTCTTAGTCTAAGGTCAAGTTTTAGGGCATTTTAAATAAATCCCTAAGTGTATTTGTACAAAATACCCAAATTTTTTCAAAGTTTGGCCCGGTCAAAATCACTGCACGGACATCGTGCTCACGCCGCGCCCATGCCGGCCCATTGCTCATAACTCCTTACCCAATTTCAGTACACATGTTCACACAATGTAGGGCACATTTCAACACAAAATAGTATTTTTCCCAAATCTAATTCCTTGGCCAAACATCACTAAAATTTTCATACACTAACCTCAAATTCTCCCCATTCTGTCATGTCTTAGAAATTATACAATAACTTTTTATACACAACCCCAATTCAAGTGAAACGTTTATATGTTGTAGGTAACTTCATGACCTCCAACTTTCATGTTATGCATTTTCTCAAAATATTTCCAAAAATACTCATTTTTTTTCTGTTGCATTCTATATTCAGATTCTGACCTATTTTTGTACAGAAACCATGACTTTCACCATACTCGTCCAAACTTAATGAAATTTAAACATGTTATACCTAAGACATATATCTACAACTTTCATGTTTTGAGTTTTACTCAATTATGCCGAGAAAGGGGTTAAAATAAATCATGATCAGAACAGATAGGTTTCAATTGGAAACAAGGTTTCTGTCAAAACTTCTTTAGGAAAATGGGTATAACTTTTGATTCCCTCGTGCAAATTGGCTAAAATGTTTATATGTTGTAGAAAAGAGTGATACCTACAACTTTTATGCTTGAGTTTCTCCAAAATAGAACTGGAAAAGGGTCGTTTTTGCACACTGTTTTTATGGTCCGAAACAAAACAACTTTCTGTCGCGTTTTAGGAAAAATGTCATAACTTTTGGCACAGGTATCAGATTAAGGTGGTTCGTATCTCCTTGGAAAGATAAGACCTAGATATACAATTTACTTAGCTAGAGCATTTTCTAATTCATACTGTAAGATGCATCAAAACAAAGGCAAAGTCACTAATAGAACTAAGAACAGAATTTAAAACAGGATAGAAATTTCTTTACCTAAAACTTGGAATTTTAAGTCCACAAATCTCCCTTTCTTCCTCCTTTGTGACATGATTCAGCCTTCGTTAAAATCATGAGTCAAGGCTTAGCAGCAGTGGATCCAGGACCCGAAGGTAGTAGGGGCAAAATATTTTTATAGATTAAAATATTTTATTTTTAAACTACAAGCATAATTTTTTTTTCTTATGGGGGCAATTTTTTTTTAAATGTGGGGGCAATTTTTTTTTTGTGTGGGGGCAAATATTTATTTAATATATAAAATTTAATAAATATTTTTTTAGTGGGGGCAATTGCCCCCACACTCTTCAACGTGACTCCGCCACTAAGGCTTAGCTTGGCTTAAATCGACATGTGCTAAAGAAATTGGAGAAAGAATATGTTCTTACCTAAGGAGGCTTGAAGAAGGGTTGCTGAAATTTCAAGATCTTCTCTCTATGAGGCTCTCGGTTTTGCTCTTGTTCTCACTAACAAGTGTTCTCTTTTGGTCCTAGCCTTGTAGTATGTTATTCTAGGATGAGAATAGGTGGGATTAATGTAAGAATATGGGAGGCTTTTTGTTAAGAGTGAAGGCATCTTTCTCCCATGGTTTGGACAAGGAAACAACAAGACACTTGTTATGTTAGCTTTAAATCCTAATTGCACTCAACCATGATCTAAGGTCCACAACTCTTAAACTTCTCCATGCAAAATCCCTACCCTTGATTTGCTTCCATACTTTAATCATTGGAAAGGTCTTATCATCCACTATCTCAATCCAAGGGCTTATATCTGCATGCAACTTCAAGCAAATTTCCTACCCTTGGATCAAGTTTCAACAATTCTCCTTTCTCCTCTCAAATTCGGCCAACCACTTGTCCTCCTTACTCTAACACTTGTTCAATTTATTGTTTTAATAGAATACACTTGTCACATTTCATTTAATTTTTTTGTTAATTGCTAACAAGTCCTTTAAATTATAAAAATTCAAATTTGACCCCTAAAAATTTTTATAATTACACATTAGACCCAAAATTTCATGTTAGGCCTAATTAAATTTATTTAATGTGAAATTAAGGTTATTGAGTCTCTTTGAGTCAAAATTGACGCGATTTACATTTTATTGGTAAATTTCTGGGGTTTTGCCGATTTAACTCTAGAAATTTATATTCATTAAATTTAAAATTTTATTTATTTATTTTTTACATTCTCCAAATCCCTATTATCGTCATAGGACCATTTTTCGTCATTTCTGAAAATATTTACCTTTGCCGACAATCGAGGCAAAATTCTCTGGGGTCGTTTTATCGAAAAAATTTCTTATTGAAAATTCATGAACGTAGTCATCCAAAACATCATATATATATATATATATATATATATATATATATATATATATATATATAAGGTCAGTATTACAATAATAGTAACACATAACAATACAGTACAAGTGATAGTTTACTTTTATCTTATCACTCCATGAGAACAGTCTCCTTATCCCTCCCATGAGGTCTATTTCCAGAAAAACCTATCACTTTGCCCTATATTAAGTGGACAAACCTCTTGCCCACATTAATGGGGTGCTACCGGTATGTATTTCGACATTCGACATAGCCCTTGCTTGCTCGACAGATCTCCACACATACCGACTTATATAACAATCACAAACGCATACATTGATGTAGCAGTAAGAAATCATTGTAATAGTAGTAAATCATGATAGCAGTAAAAAATTATAGAAGTTATGCATAAAAATATATGAATACAAAGGATACTTACCTTAAAGAACTGTTTTCTTGATCAAAGTTAACATTTTCCCTCTCTGCAAGAATTTCTTATCATTTTTTTAGAAACTTTCTATTAAACTATCTTTTGTTTCTCTTTCTCTCTCTCTCTCTCTCTCTCTCTCTCTCTTCTCCTTTCTTTCTTTCTCTCTCTCTTTCTCTCTCTCTTTCTTTCTCTTTTTCTCTTCCTCGGTGGATTTGGTTTGGGATGGAAAGGGGATGGGGTATTTATAGGTAGAAAGGTGATGGATTATTGACATGTGTTAGAACATTTGTCCATCATGTAAGGCTCTTGTTATTGATGCAATACATGTGTCCTCCCTTGTGTCAATTATAGAAGACACCTATCCTTTATGCTTTACATTGGTCTTCCATGTGGCTTAATTTGTTGCAAAACAAGTGTCTTGGACAGTGGACTTTGTTTTGGTACAAGACAATGGTCTTGGATAGTGCATGGATGGTGGATGGACAGTGGCTAGTCGGTGGATGGTCTAGGTGTCCAAATTCAAGATATTTTAGGCATTCAACACTTCTGGTTACACTTTTGGATACTTATTTCCGTTTAATGGCATGCATTTACTTAAGAATTGCATATAAATAAGGAAATACCCCAATTTGAATTCAATAAAAATAGTTTCAAGATCTAATTTCTTAAGGATAAAAAGTCAACTCTCCCTCCTAAGAACAAAACTCGAAATGACTGATTTTGTTAGATTTTATTTGGAGGGATAATGACTTAGAAAATTTCTAGAAAAATAGGGTTTTATCTAATTCAATTATAAGGAACAATTATCAAGACTTTTCCTTCCTATTATCTAGATATTTCAAATACCTTATTTTTAAAATACTTAGTCACCAGCGAGCTTGATCAATTCTATGTTTTAATATTCCAAGTCTCCAATTTCATACCCAATTCATTTGTTTGGGTAGCCTTATTAATTTTACAATTAATAATAAATTATTTCTTGCAACTAAATTGGGGTATGCGACACCCTCACACTTGGTTCAATTAATGTAAAGAGAAATATAATAAAGGAAATAAGATTCGACTATTCTATGCACTCAATTTTATGAAAGGGTATGTGTATCACTTGAATCAATATAATGAAATGATATTACCATATACTTGCTAATATATCAAATCTCAATCGCTTGAATATATGAAATCTATACACCAATCAAAAGGTCTTTTATTTAATTGTAATGGGGCTAAAGTTAAGGATAGGACAATGGGTAAAGACGTTTGGTTAAAAATAATTCACTAAATATATTTAAGTATCAAGACATAGCATTCTTTACATCAAAGCGAAAAATACTAAATTCCATAATTTCTCATCCTAAAATATGTATAGTACTCCAAGTCCAAATATGCAATGTATCACTCCATCGAAACAAAGAATATGATATGGAACTCTACTATAAGAGTGAACAATATCCAAAAATGAAAAACATTTTTTCTCAATTTTTCTTTTTTTTAACCATTTTTTTTTTAAATTGGCTAGTTTTTTTTTTTTTTAAGGGAAGAAATACATCGACATGATAATGCCCAAAAACATAAAAAGAACATAAGACCTAAAAATATAGTGTCATGCTATCAACTATAAGTATATTAGTGAATTAAGGTTCAAAATCTGGAGTTAAAAAAAATAGCTTACGGGATAAATTATATGCATATTTTAAAAAAGAAATGACTAGACTCAAATGGGTTAACTAAGGGATATAAAATATTAGGGATGATATTTTTTGAAAACCAAAAGTGTGTAAACCTAGATACCTTAATCATTTTGGTGCATGAAAATAAAAAATGTGGTCTCAAAATACATAACAAAGCAAGTTCTAGAATGTTTATTCCATGTGTGATGTACACTCAACAAGAAAAATGAGAGCACAAAGAATTACTCTTTAATGTTCAAATCCTTACTCGGTGAATTTTTGTATCGAATTTTGCATGTCTATCTTTTAAATCAACCATGAAAAGATGAATAGCTAATTATGTATCAAAAAACTAATAATATCAATCATCTTTCATGCTATCCAATTCAAAACAAGTAACACACAAGGAATAGAGAATTCAAGAAAATTTTATTGGCATCGAAGAAGAAAAAATTCAGCCAAATTCTTGAGAACCAATCAAAGATTCAGCATTCAAATTCTTTAAAAAAAAATCACCTTATATATGTATATGTTCCCCCACACACTTAAACTAAAAATTGTCCTCAATGTGCAAAATAAATAAAATAGAAATAAAGAAAACAAAAAACTCTCCTGAAACCTATGGCCTCCCCTTCAACAGTAACTTCCTTTCTCTCGCTGAAGGGTTTCTTATTAACCTATAAAATACCGTTAAAACTTGAATCTAAATTATATCAACAAAAAAAAAGTATTAAGAAAAATCATAAAAATATTGCGTTGTCTCTTAATAAGCGACTTTCTATTATCTTTGGCCAGACATAATTTTCTTGCTTCAACCCGACTCATAGATCTTCACACTATCACCATTCGTGGTATCTTGTTATGCTTTTGTCCTTCCTTATCACTTCGAGTATTCTCAGATGTCTCTTGTTCTTACTCCAATTTATTAAATTGTAGCTTCCTTTCTTTACCATTATGAAACCTCCTCTTTGATTTAAATTCACACCCAAAGCACCACAAGTATTAGCATATTCATTATCTAGAAAATCATGTTTGACATGTGACGAACTGATAATATAATTTTCAATAGTATCACTTGAATAAAAGACATTAGCATCATGCTCAACAATCTTTTTAGTGTAATCATTCCTTAAAATCTCTTGTTTATCAAAATTTTTCATGTGATAGAAAATATTAAACTCAAATTTTTCATCATTGACCCTCAAAATCAACTTTCCAGTAGAAATATCAATCAAAACACATACAATGGCAAGAAAAGGTCGATCTAAAATCAAGGAAGTGCTCTCTGCCTCATCCATATCCAAGACAAAAAAATTAACAAAAAAATGAATTTATCAACTTTAACCAAAATATCATTGATAATACCTCTTAGATGTTTTATACTCTTATCAGCCAATTATAAGGAAATATTAGTAGGTCTATATTTCTTTAACCCTAACTTTAAGAACATAGGTATGACATGAGATTGACACCAACACCCAAATCACATAAAATATAAAAAAATTCAGTAGAATCAATGGTGCAAGGGTAGTTTTGGTGACAGCTTCCTTTGTAAGATTATAGAACACTCCTCCATGAGCTTGACCTTTGAAACTTCATCCAGCTTCCTCTTTTTATTGATCACATCATTGAGAAATCCTCAGTGACCTGGCACCTATCTAATAACATCTAAAAGAGGAATATTAATATGTAGTTTCTTAAAAATTTCTAAAAATTTTTCAAATTCTGCCTTTGCACATGAAAAACGACCAGGAAAAGGAACATGGGGTTTATATTCACACAAACGTAAAGTACTTCCTTGTTTAGAATTTGATACCTTGACCTTCTCATTTGTAAGCTGATGGATTTCTTCCTTGACCTCTTGTTTTTCCTCTTTATCCTGGGACGGATCTACAACCTCCTATAATTCTTTCCCGTTCCTCAATAAGATTGCATTAACCTACTCTCTAGGTTCTTCTCAATGTCACTTATGCAAGGAATTAACTAATTGATCAATTTTATTTTCAAATTTTTCAAACCTTTATTTAGTTGTTGTTACCAAGCTCTCAATTCTTTGACTTATTACTGTTACCAAGCATTCAATTATCATTTCCCAAGATACCTTGCTTTCCTTGGCTGTGGAATCCTAGAATTAAAGTTTGGTGGATTCACTCTTTGTGGTACTTCTTGACTCTATGAAAAGTTTGGATGATTTCTTCACCCAGGATTGTATGTATTGGAGTAAAGATTGTTCTGAGGCCTACCAAAGTTAGAAACATAATTTGCTTGGTGTATTTGCAAACACTCAGAAGATATGTGAGTAGAATCACCACACAAATTGCAATACAAGACTTGATTAATCACAACATTCAGTTGATTAGTTTTCATGACATTAATCAATGCATCTCTTTTTGTACTAAGTATGGTAAAACTATCAACTTTATGTACACCAACCTTCTGCCTAGGAATCTCATACTCATTAAACCAATCATATTGATTAGAAACCATATCATCAAGTAATACACAAGCCTCATTTATGACTTGCTCATGAATGCACCCCTAGCTGTAACATCAATGGTAATTTTTACAGAATGTAATAGACCACCATAAAATGTTTGCAAGACCAACCAGTCAGGTATACCATGATGTGGGTATTTTCTAATAAAATCATTAAATTGCTCCCAAGTATTATATAAAAACTTACTATCGAATTGCCTAAAACTTGTAATATCATTATGTTACTTAGCAATCTTACCAGATAGAAAGTACTTAGCTAAAAATACTTGAGACAGTTTTTCCTAATTTGTAAAATGATTAGGATGGAATGAATTAAGCCATACCTTTGCCTTTCCCTTAAGAGAGAAAGGGAACAATCATAACCTTATGCATCTAGACTTATTCCATTTAGTATGATGGTATCACAAATCTCCAAGAAATTCTTAAGATGGTTGTTGGGATCCTCAAAAGTCTCTCCTCCAAACTGATCAGTTTGCACCATGCCAATTAGACACTATTTAAGCTCAAAGTTGTTCGCTTCTACACGGGGTTGTGCAATACTAGTTGCACGTTCTAAAGTCTGGGTATCAAGAATTCTCTCATAGCTCTATTCTCTTGATCAATTACTTCCTCATGTTCCTTGGCTTCTCTAACATATTTATGAATGGTTCTTAGAGTCTTCTCTATCTTAGAATCAAATTCAATTAGGTCAAGACTCTTTGACCTCAACATAAACCCTATACGGACACAAAAGTAACAAAAAATTAGATCTCTAAAATAAATTGCAAAAACCGCTCTAATATGTCTAGATTACAATATGAAAGTTGATGGAACGTCCCCCAAAGGGTTGATATTCGAAGAGTTTGGACCCATTAAGCTCACAGTTGAGAAGCCCCCAAACAAAGAAGCTCACAACTTAGTGGTGATTACCCCATGGGGGGGAATCGATGGAACCATCCTTCAGATGGTCTTCGCTTGGTGCTACCAAACTATTATCCTAAACGGATCGATTTGTCGAAAGGCCCTAGTTGCCCCAACCCCTGAATATTATGGAATTTATCTCCCCGGATGAGTACTTTGCCCCTAGTCTTATCGAACAAACGAACAAGCTCCGAGGGGTCCACAATAACTGACAATTGATCGAAAACCGATGATCTAACCGAATCCAAGAAGTGATTAGAACATCCCCATACCATTAGTTTTCTGCTTAGAAACGGTTCTCTTGAGATCTTACCGATAAGAAAAGAATCCCCCGAATCTTATAACTTCCCATACGATAAATATCGCGATGGTTTCGAAATATTTAAATCCTAAGATTTTTGGACCATCTCCATAAGAAAAGTAGGGTTGTAACACCCTGAAAGCACACGACTCTATCAGGTATAAGACACCTTCAGACCTTCTAAGTCAGGTATGCTCTCTTGGCCTGATACATTGGGCACACTGATCACAGGAAATCTCTCTCTCTTTAAATCTCTCAGTCTGTTTCATTACATTTGAAAGCTACTCTTTCTGACTTGAGCGTCAGAGCCTCCCCCGCTGGAGCACCCTTCGACGATTTTTATAGGTTTTGCATTTCATCGACATTAACTGTTTGAGTTATTAAGGAGCTGATATCTGTGGAGCCTTAACACACCTCTAATAGATTAGTGCCATCCGTTGGAACAGACTGATCTTTTGAAAATTCATGTCGACATCTACGGTTGTTAATCCAGGCATAACGCCTGCCAAGAGGAAGAGGTCAATCATAGGCTTTGATGATGATGACTTGGCGGGGGTGGATCCCCGCTGTGATAATCCCATAATCATTACCCTCAAGATAGAATTTCACATTATAAAGAGGGTCCTTGTCGATCAAGGGGCCAACTATGATCTCCTTACCTGGGACGCCATCTATTGAATGGGCCTCAATCCGGCTAGACTTTTGCCACCTACCGGGTCCCTTAGAGGACTTTCAGACGAGTACGTCTATCCTAAAGGTGTTATCTCCCTTTCCGTGACCCTCGAAAAATCCCCTAATCATGCGATCGCCAATGTCTTGTTTCATGTGGTAAAATTGTTCTCTCCTTACAATGCCATTCCCGATCGACCCAGTTTGGACGAATTAAAAGCATTACCAATCACGAGACATATGAAGGTGAAGTTCAGAATGCTGCAAGGGGTCGCTACCATCCGTAGCGATCCTGATCCTTCGTCCTCTTTACAGCCCAAGATATGCGAGAAAGCTTTCCGATCGATACCTTGGAACTCAGGGACAATACCGGGCCGAGGTCAAAACCTGTACCAGCCGTAAAAACAATTGAGGTCCCCTTAACAGACAACCTAAATCAAACCATCCGGATAGGGGCCAACCTATCAACTTCCTTACGAGAGGCCTTAGTCGCTTGTCTAAAACAGCATTCCAAAGTTTTTGCCTAGACCCGAAAGACATGCCAGGCATAGATCCATCCGTCATAGCGCATAGACTAACGTCAATGCCAGTTTCAATTCGGTAAGACAGAAGAAAAGAGTATTCACTCTTGAACGCCAACGTGCTATACAGGAAGAAGTTTAAAAGCAATTAGCGGCCGAGTTCATTTGTGAAGTCAAATATCCCGAATGGTTAGCCAACGTCGTCTTGGTAAAAAAGGCCAACGGCAAGTGGAGAATGTGCGTAGATTTCACCGATTTCAACAAAGCGTGTCCAAAAGATAGTTACCAATTTCCCAACATCGACAAACTCATATATTGTAACACCGACACTACGGTGTTCGTATATTATTTCCGTTTTTGAATTTAATAAAATTATCATCAATTTATATATATATGGAAAAATATTAATTTTTATTGATTTTCAATTTTGGGGTATTAAATTTGAATTTTTGATATATTTTAAAATACTGCGTCCGTAATTCGCAGTAAATCCCATTTTTATGAAATTTATATTCTAGAGAAAAGTGGACATATATATATATTTGTTTATGTATTAATTAATTAATTTGTAAAAAAAAAGGGGGGGAGGAAGCGCTGCGTTTTGGCCCAAAACGTAGCACTTCCCCCAAATTAGAATTAGGGCTCTTAGCCCTAATTCCCTTTCTCTCTCCTTCTCTTTCTCTCTCTGCCGTTTCACCCTTTCTTGCGACCCTTCCCCTTCGTCGCGGCCCTTCGCTACTGCGGTCGCTGCCCTCCTCCGCCACAGACGGTCGTCAACCACCACCCATCCACCGATCAACTCTCTCCCTCTCCTTCCCACTCTCGGTTCTCTCTCTCTCCCTCTCTACCTCTCACTGTCGCTCTCTCTCTCGTCTCTCTCACCGCTGCGAGCGGCCGCCACCACCACCGTTCGTCTTCCACCCCTATTCTCTCTCTTTCCCTTCATTCTCTCTCTATTCTTCTCGCAGTCGTACTCTCCCTCTCTCTCCCGCGAGTCTATCTCCCTCTTCGCTTCCTCCGCCATACAGCCACCACCACCACCACCCATCTTCCACTCTCTACCTCCCTCTCTGTCTCTCAGTCTCCCTTCTCTCTCTCTCTCCTTCCCCACGCACGATAGACCCTCGGCTCTCTCTCTGTTTCTCCCTATCTCTCTCTCCCTGCGCGCGCAACAGCGCGCGACTGCTCGCGCGAGATAGCCCCTACTTGCGCGTGACCCCGCGCGAGACTGCCCCTACACGCCCGACTACAGCGCGCCACAGCTCCCGCGCGCACGACTGTTGTGCTGCTTCCCCTGCTCGCGCGCTCGGCGCACTTCCCTCCCTCTACTGCGAGCAGGTTCTGCCACCTGCGGAAGCCCTAAATTGACAGCAACAAGAAGCCCCAGAAACGCTAGGCCGTTGCGGTTTCCTGCGGTCCTTTCACTGCATAGGTAAAGGCCAATTTCTGATTTTACTCCTAGAGTTAATACTCTTAAGTGGTTTAGTCTAACTGCTAGAATCTGTTTTGAATTGGGAATACTACAGGTCTTGGATTAAACGAAGTGCATTCGGAAGTTAGGTCTGCGATTCGAGAAAACCCTAGGTGAGGGATTTTGAACCTATTCGATTTATTTGGACAAATTTAGGGTAAATTAGAGTAAGAGTGTATTGCATATGTTAGGATGATTGTAAGAAGAGAGTTGAAATGCGCGTTTGATGTTATATGTAATTAATAAGGTTAAATATAGAATGTTATATAGATTGGGTTGTTTTGGATAATAGAATTATATCGACTTGATTAGAATGACTTCTCTTAGAGTTTAATTTGACGAATGCATGAAAACAGTCAAAAATTGGGATTTAGTTTAAGGATATATGCAGTCTTTTTCATTTTAAGTTGCCTTGCATATAGGAAATCAAAATACAATTTTCGTATTATGAAAATAGGCTTCAATACCTTTAAAATGACTTATGGTTTGAAGAAATCGGATGAGAAATGAAAAGTATATGATTTTTCAAAGATTTTTCCATCTTGTAGGAAATTTAGTTATTTTAGATTTGTTTTCGATTTTGAACGGTTTTAGATTTGAATTTAGATTGGTTTGGATTTCGTTATTTATTTATAAATGGAATGAAATTGATTACATTGGAGTACATTTATAAATTGAAGAATTTAGGGTTTGTACGAATTTAAGGAAAATGATAAATCCTGAAATATAGTCAGAAAATTGATGAAATTCATGATTTGATTAGGTTGACTTTCTTGGAGACTCGAGGAATCGAGTTTGGTTTGATTTGTGGTATTATTGGGGAGTGCACTACCCTCCCCCATACTGTGAGTGGGACTACGACATCTACTATTGATTGATAAACCATATTTTATCGATTTTCAAATGATATGATTTCTATACGTGTGAAAATTGAACTTTTGGATTTTGATAAGCATTTATATACATATTTTTGTGACCATTGGAGTGTCCCAATTACTGATTTTATTGATATGCATCCATGAGTTTGATAACTGAATATTGTGCCACCTTTTTGATATATTGACGTGTTTTAATGCTTCCACTTACATTGGCACATGATTTGAATGGATTTATACGTACCTTTTGGGCTGTACGCTCAGCTGATATTATGATACAATGCATGGGGCTATATGCCCGGCTGATATGGTGTTGGGATGCATGGGGCCACGTGTCCGGCTGATTTGATATTGTTCCATAGCTACAAAGGATGTTTGGCAGCGGCACCCCTTGTGCCCGGATACTCTTCGGCCGGAGGTATCCGCCAAATTGTCGTGTGTATGGTTGTCCCAGGTTGAACCCTCATTGAGGGAGGACATGAGTAGTATCTCTGTCTAGCACTGGGAGAGGGCATCATACACGGCTGACTATTTATATGTATATCATTATTATTATTATTATTTACAGGCTAGTTGGAATAGTTTGTGGCCAACATTGGGGTAGAGAGCCATTATTTGATATTTGCATTATGAAAACCCCCAATGCGCCCGTCATTGGTTGAGGTAGACCATTGTCGGGGTTGTTTATTCGGCCACTTTTCTCATGTTATTTGATACTTGGATGGATGCATATGTTATTTTCTGATGTGTGCCTTGAGATATGTTTAAAATTGCACGCTGTTTTCATATACTCGATATTTTATTACATGCTTTGACACTTCAAGTTCATACTTGATATTGATAGCACGATGTCCTTCCCCTCACTTGCTGAGTATCCTCCCATAGATACTCACCCCTCTTCTTTCCTCCCTCAGACATGATCGTTGTGCTAGAGCGACGTTTCAGAGTCTCGAGATTTCAGTTCATCCTAGGCGGGTTGGTTCTTCTCGACAGTAAGGTTTAAGTAAAATTTAAAACACGAATTTAGCACTTTATTTCGACCTTGCGTAGTCTGGATATTGAGGTCTGTAGTTGACCGTGTATATTTTTATGGGATGACTGTAATATTTATGGACATTGTTGTGAAACTCTTATATTATGCTTGCATTGAGGCATTTGTAAACATTTAAACTCTTTACTTGAGAAACTATTGTATAGTATATAAAAATTTAGGTCCGCTCGATGTGGCGGCTGCTCATGCTCTAGTTGGGCATGACAGTAGAGGTCTGTGGTTAGGACTGTTGGTGATTTACTTAGCCTAGCGTTATTTTGGTTGTCTGCTATGGTTGATGGGTTTTGGAGAGGCCGGGATGACCATTTGTTTTATTTTCAGGATGATTTTGAATTATACAGGTTTAAACAGATTGAATTGTACATGGGAGACCTCCGATTTATGGGGAGGTTCTGCCCGATTTTCTATAGAAATACAGTCGGCATCCAGGGCAATGGGCGACTGTTTACGATCCCGGTTCGGGGCGTGACATAGATAATTCCTCGATGCATCAGCTCTTGAGTTTCATGGATGCCTATTTAGGCTACAATCATATTAGAATGGCACTGGAGGATGAAGAAAAGACAAGTTTTATTACCGAATTTAGCACGTATTGCCATCGAGTCATGCCCTTCGGCCTAAAAAACGATGGAGTGAATTTTCAACGACTGGTCAGTATGGTCTTCAAAGACTAGTTAGGTAGAAAACTAGAAGCGTACATTGATGACATGCTCATCAAGAGCATCACTGTGGAAGCTCATGTTGCCAACCTCGAAGAAACATTCCAGACGTTGGAATGTTATAACATGCGGTTGAACCAGATGAAGTGCACTTTTGGAATCGCCTCCGGAATGTTCCTGGGTTTTATAATCATCAATCAAGGGACAGAGGCAAATCCCGAAAAGATATGTGCGATATTAGACATGTCACCTCTTCAGACACTAAAAGAAGTACAACGTCTTACCAGCCAGATAGTAGCCCTAAGTCGATTCATGTCGAGGGTTGGTGAGAAGTACAAGCCCATATTTGATGTACTGAAGAGGTGTCGGCAGTTTGAATGGACATCCGAATGTTAGACGGCCTTCGAATAACTAAAAGAATATCTAATAGAACCACCGCTACTCTCGCGACCGCTCCCTGTAGAAGAGCTTTATTTGTACCTCTCCATCTTCGATCGAGCACTCTGTTCTGTGATGGTAAGGCAGGAGTCTGCTACCCAGAAGCCAGCCTACTACATCAGTCGGATACTAAAGGAATCTAAAGTTAACTACCGATCGATCGAAAAGATAACATATGCCTTGGTTGTCTCTCAGCAAGACTTCATCGACCATACTTCCAAACCCATACCATCGTGGTGCTTACCAATCAACCGCTGAAGCAGATCCTCTAGAAAAGAGACACTTCCAATCAGCTCATCAAATGGAGCATAGAATTGGTTGAATTTGATATCCAATATCGGCCACGACCAGCGATAAAGGGCCAAGCATTGGCCGATTTCATCCTTGAGTGTACCTTGCTGACAATATTCGAAGACGAACCTCCTAACAATCAGGGGGAATGGCGGGTTCCAGAGTGGACCATCCACATCGATAGTTCATCAAACTCCTCGGGAAGCGGAGCCGGGCTCATATTGGTGGGCCCAAATAACTTTAAGGCGGAGTATGCCCTATGATTTGATTTTTGGGCCACCAACAACCAAGCAGAGTATGAAGCCTTACTAACGGGTTTCCGAATCACCATCGATATGGGGGCACGAAACGTTAAAGTATTCACTGACAGCCAGTCGGTCGTCAAACAAATCAAAGGGGTTTACGAAATGAAGACCTGACCATGGCCAAATACTTGAGTAAGTTGCACGAGACGATAGAATAACTAAACAAAGTTGACATCCAGCAAATTCCTCAGTCAAAGAATGCACGAGCCGACACTCTATCGAAACTGACCAGTTCTGACTCGGTTGCCTCTAGCCGAACAGTATACATTGAGAGCTTGCCATATCCCAGCATTGATGAGCCCAGAAAGGCTTTCACTATCGATCAGTCCCCCAGTTGGAAAGATCCCATAGAAGAATACTTAAGGCATGATCGCCTACCAGAGTCACCAATGGAAGCAATGAAGCTAAAGCGAAGACCCGTGCACTACACCACAATCGGCAGAATCCTTTACCGGAAGTCATTCACTTATCCATACTTATGGTGCTTAACTCCCGAAGAAAGAGACTATGTTCTCCAAGAAATCCACGAGGGGATCTGTGGTAATCACCTAGGTGCTCGAAACCTAGTCTACAAGGCTCTTCGTCAGGGGTATTATTGGCCAACCATGAAGGTCGACTCCGATAACTACGTGAAACGGTATGACAAGTGCCAACGTTTCTATTCGGTACCATGATTGCTCTCCACCGAACTCAATCCTATATCCAGCCCCTAGCCATTCGCTCAATGGGGATGGACATCCTCGAGCCATTCCCTCCAACCTTAGGGCAGCGAAAGTTTCTTATAGTGGCCATTGACAATTTCACCAAGTGGATGGAGGCCGAACCTCTAGCTTAGATCACTGCAGCCAAGGTCCAGTCCTTCATAAGAGCTCATATCGTCTCTCGGTTCGGCATACCACATGTCCTCATCACGGACAATAGAAAACAGTTCGACAACAAGTGCTTCCGGGAGTTTTGCAAAAAACTCGAGATTCAACTTCAATTTTCAATGGTCGCTCATCTGCAAACCAACGGGCTAGCTGAGATAACCCACCGAATGATCCTACAAGGGTTAAAGACAATGTGGATGATGCTAAAAGATGATGGTATCCTCTGGTCATATCTACTATGCCCAGAAGGGCAACTGGTGAAACACCATTCAGTCTAAATTATGGAAGTGAAGCGGTCATACCTATGGAGATAGGAATCCACTCATTCTGGGTGGCCCAATACGACGCTAGGCAAAATGAGCATGCCTTACGCAAGAGATTGAACTTACTCCCAGAGCTACAAGAATCCGCATTGGTGTGAACAGCTGCATACCAGCAATAAATAACACGGTATCACAACCGAAGAGTCAAAAGCCGAACGTTCAAACCTGGCGAGTTGGTGCTAAGAAAGGTAGAAGCCACCAATCAGCCTCAACCTAAGGGCAAACTCGCTCCTAAGTGGGAAGGTCCATATAAAGTGTCTTCCATGGTCCGACTAAGAACCTACCGTCTCAATAATCTAGATATATCGGCCATGCGTAGAACCTAGAACTCCGAAAACCTATGCATATACCATCAGTAGACTCCATAGCTTCCTACAGCCAGAAGAATCAGCTCAGTAAGAACCGAACGATTCTCTCTCTTATTCTCATCTGGCTACCAGACTAGTCTCCTACTGTTTACATAAAGAAGGAGCCATCGATCAAACGTGTCATCAAGAAAAGATGTAACTCATCGAAAGGGTGGATACGGCCCTCCTATCAAAAGTTTTCTACCGATCGAACGTATTATCAAAAAGGGATGTAACTCTCCGAATGGGTGGACACGACCTTTCTATCAAAAGTTTCCTACAGATCGAACATGTTATTAAAATGGGATGTCACTCCCTGAACGGGTGGACACGACCCCTTATTAAAGGTTTCTTATTGATCGAACGTGTCATTAAAAAGGGATGTAACTTCCCGAACGAGTGGACATGGCCCTCCTATCAAAAGTTTCCTATCGATCGAACGTATCATCAAAAAGGGATGAAACTCCCCGAACGAGTGGACATGGCCCTCCTATTAAAAGTTTCCTACCGATCGAACGTGTCATTAAAAAGGGATGCAACTCCTCGAACAAGTAGAAACAACACTCATATCAAAAGTTTTCTATTGATCGAACGTGTTATAAAAAAGGGATGTAACTCCCCGAATGGGTGGACATATTCCTCATATCTAAAGTTTTCTATCAATCGAACGTGTCGTCAAGAGAGATGCAACTCCATGAATAGGTGGACACAACCCTCTTATCCGATGTTTCCTACCTAGCATCGGGCCTAAGTCGCCATGATCTGATTGGGATGAAACTCCCCAAATGGGCAGTGTCTCCCAGTTTTCCCAAATGGAGTCCCTTACTTAAGGTCTAGCGGCTCGAATGGCCAATATTGCCTAGTATTGCCATACATAGTCCAAAGCTAAAAGTTGATCCACTGTAACGAGAATCGAAGAAATTCATGTAATCAAACGAGCAAGAGACATCGAAAGAGAACAAGAACAGAAGTCAAGTAAGTAAAGCATAACTTTTATTTTACTCTTACATAAAAAATACGTCTGGTTACATGAGTAAGTATACAGGTAACCAAGTTAGACCGATTACACTAAGAAAAGTACATAGCATGGTTGCTCTTGGATAAAGAAACCACAATCCCTACACTGGAGAGTACAAAAACATAATTCCTATGTAGTGTTAAGGACAAGAGAGGACACAAGCTCGGGTGTTGCCACCCCCAAACGACCCAAGCCCTGCCTACTAACCAAAAACGGTACGAAAAGTACCCCCACCGTAATTGGAAGGTCGAGGAGAACCCGGACAGTTAACCCAAACTAGTTCGAGACATGTCTCCACCAGCATTAGATGGTCTCATCATGCCAACCGACTAGCGTTCGACATATTGAGGTCTCATTCCGGTAGTCCCCTTCCTTAATGAGATCTCACTCTAGCAGAAGTTACCCATGCTACAAAGCTCCACATACCGAGATGTTTCATGGAATAACTCTCGAAAAGAGACGACTCTCATTACAAAAGGTCTCTCAAAAAGAAAGAAAAGCCTCAATTCTCCACAGGAAGGAACGAGCACCCATTGTCACTATTTATAGCCGCAAGGGAATGGGCCTTGATTAATCCGGAGTAGGTGAAATGAATCAGCAAGGATAACGCATCATAAATGGAGCAATTAATTTTCTCCAGTTTTTCAGAAAGAAGTCACCTTCGATGAGACGCACCTGCCCTCATAAAGAAGGCGGAATGATCAAGAAAGAAGCCCAACGGTCCTATACTTTAGTAACGTATCAGATATGCCTCGTTCAACTTGGACTTATATCATTAATGAGTCTACTCATGGCACCTCTTCGCCAAGAAGGCCATGAGTCGGGGGCAAATGATGGAACGTCCCCCAAAGGGTTGATATTCGAAGAGTCCGGGCCCATTAAACTCACAGTTGAGAAGCCCCCAAACAAAGAAGTTCATGACTCAGAGGTGACTACCCCATCAGGAGGAACCGATGGAACCATCCTTCAGATGGTATTCGCTTAGTGCTACCGAACGATTATCCCAAATAGACTGATCTGCTGAAGGGCCTAGTCGCCTCGACCCCTGAACGTTATGGGATTTATCTCCTCGGATGGGCACTTAGCCCCTGGTCTTACCGAACGAATGAATAAGCTCCGAGGGGTCCACGATGACTGACAATCAATCGAAATCAATGATCCAAATGAACCCAAGAAGCGATTAGAACATCCTCATGCCATTGGTTTTCTACTTATAAATGGTTCTCTTGAGATCTTACCGATAAGAAAAAATTCCCAAAATCTCGTAACTTCTCATACGATAAAGATAACGAATGTTTTGGAATATTTAAATCTTGAGATTTTCAGACCATCACTATAAGGAAAGTAGAGTTGCAACGCCCCGAAAGCACATGACTCTATCAGGTATAAGACACCTTCAGACCTTCTAAGTCAGGTATGCTCTCTTAGCTTGACACATTGAGCACACTAATTACAAGGAATCTCTCCCTCTCTAAAACTCTCAGTCTGTTTCATTACATTCGAAAACCGCTCTTTCTGACTTGAGCGTCAGATCCTCCCCCACCGGAGCACCCTCCAGTGGGTTTTGTAGGTCTTGCATTCCATCGACGGTAACCACTCGAGTCATCAAGGAGCCGGTATCTGTGGAGCCATAACCCACTTCTAACAAAAGTAAAAATACAAAATATGATAAATGAATACACAAAAAATCCCTTAGCAGTTAATTGAAAAACTGAAAAATCATGAAAAGAATCAATAAAAAATAGAAAAATCAATGAAAATGATAGAATTTGGCCAAAATATGGTGGTGCCTATAGCAAAGCGATGGGTCTTGCTCAGCTAGCCGAAATCCTTTGGAACAAGTGGTCGTTAACCTTAGATGCGAAGTAGTTTTTCAGACCTGAAAAATTCCCAGAAATTCTCACCAAATTTCCAAATCTAAAACTCAAAATAGCAATTATATAACCCTAAACCCTAATCTGAGAATGAAAAAAAAATATTAAAGTTCAATCTTAAATAAGATTATTCTGATTGATATACAAAGATATCCATGGCAATGGTGCCAAAAACTTTAAATAAGATTATTCTGATTGATATACAAAGATATCCATGGCAATGGTGCCAAAAACTTGATATGTGATTTTTAGACCATAAATTCAGGCAAATATACCTTAGTTGAGATTGTGTATAAAGATGAGTTCAAGAATCATTCACACGAGAATATTTTGTATTACCAAGCATGAATAAACCTAATCTATGTTGGACAGAACAAATCAAACATGTGAAGATATAAGAAACTACTAAAAACAAGATCTAAAATGTGAAACCCTAATCAATGGAAATCCTAATATGATGAAAACTCTAAAATATCGATTTTATCTATTTTTATCCTCTTACATTATTGAATCTTTTCAATCCCTAAGTTCATTGGCTAACAAGTTATTGATGATAAAGGTAGATTTTCCAAAACTAGATTCACCCAATGGTCGTGTAATCAATTTCTAATTCGACTAACCAAAATCCAATAGTTATGCAATTTTGATTAATCGGATTGCATTAAGTTTTGTAAGAATCTATAATTTAAGGTTTCCCCTAAATTCCAACATATGAAATTAATCCAATGGTCATGCTCATAATATTATATGTATTTTATTATTCGCACTAATCTCATGAAATTATATTGGTCATGTAATACCGATTTTCGGTGACTATATATCATGTACTACTCCTCATCATTCTAAATATATAAGCATCATTTTGAGACATCTATTTAATTATCTATTTATTTATTTTAAGATATCGCCTCAAAATCGCTAAAACCGAAAATTTTATCGGTAAGCCGAAAAACATCTCGGAAAGCGTCGGCAAGGTCTAAAGAAGTCAAAAATAGCTAAGAGAAAGCCTACACACTTAAATAAAGATATTTAAATTAAATTTCACATATTTAAGAAATTTCAAACAAAATTTCATAGGGACCAAAAATACAAAATTGTTAAAAGTTAGGTTTAAATGCAATTAAGGAAAGTTAAGAGACTAAGTTGCAAACCACTTAAGGATGGATAATTAGAGCCAAATGATTGGTCAAGAGGGAAGCAAGGTTGCTTAGTGGCCACATAGGATTTTCCACATTCAAGAAAATTCATTGGATAGAAATTTATGCATGAAAACTTATTGGGTAGAAATTTTTGCATGAAAATTAACTAGAATAGCTTGTTCTAGCTTGTGACACCTCCTCCCCTTGACATGGATGTCCAAATACACTTGGTGGAATGCAGGGAGGTTGCTTGCATCAACAATTGCATGGTTTAAGTGCTAGGACAAGTGAAAGGTTGAGATGATGCATAGAATGATCCAATGGTTAAGGAAATTTGGCTAGATTTATAAAAGAACTTGTTTAAGAAGAGTTTGTCTCATTTTCTTCATTCAACTCACCCCTTGCATGAAATTTATAGACTTCACTTCCATTTTTGAGTTCAACTATGGAGCCAAAGAGGTAAGAACATTTTTAGGAATTCTTGAATTTCAATTGAAAGTATAGAGGTATTGTATAGGAAATTTATATTCATTGTGATTTGATTTTGCTAAGGTGATAAAAATTCAAGATTTCAAGAAAATCAAGATCAAGATGATGGGCATTAGTTAGCAAAAGATCATACAAAAGAAGGTAAAATACTCAAACTTGAAGTCTTTACGAGTAGTGAAATTAAATATATGTACTAGTAGCTAGATATGAATATTTCAATTTGAGGAAACTGTAGTAATTTCATGATATCTTGTTTTGTGATCATTAAAATTTAGATTAGTTTGTTTCTGGTAAACTGGACTCTCTAAGCTTTAAAATGAGCTATAGTGCAAAATGTTTCATTAAGAAATCGATTTTTGGTGATTTTTGGAAGTTTAACATGTTTCACAAATTCTGTTTCATGTCCTGTGTATGACTAGTAAATTGTATAAATTTTTGAGGTATCTTATGAAATGAATTTGGAGAAATATTAAACATGAAAGTTTTAGATCTCTGTCTTAGCTTTAAAATGAGATAAGATTCACTTTAATCGGGGTTATATACAGAAAGTGATGATGTTTTTACTAAAACTATGCAGAAGTTGTTCTGAAACTGAAACCGAGATGAACATTAAATTTTATAAAATTATATATTTAAAATCTAAGGATGGTTAAAACTATAAAATTTTAGATCTATGTCTTATCTTCAATTTGAGATAAGATTCACTAAAATCAGAGAAGGATACTAGGATATATGAAATTTCTCCCAAAACTGTGCAGAGTTGGTTTTAGGAACTTAGACTGAAAAGAGATATATTTTTTTATAAATTCGTGTGTTCAGAATTTGAAAATGATCTGAACATAAAAGTTGAAGATATATGTCTTAATGTTAAGATAAAATTTGAATTATTTGAATCCGATCAAAATTTTAGAAGATATCAGATTTTACTAAACTTGCGCGTTATAGATTTGTAGAAAATTTTCTCTAAGTATGAAATTTGAGATTTAATCTTATGAAAGAGGATATTTTTATATGCATGTTATAATTCAATGATATAATATTGAATTAATAAATGATATTGTTTAACTTAGGCTTAGAGTTCGTCGTTCGAGAAACGAGGATAGTTAGGGGGAGTGGCGTACCCTCCCCAGTTGAGGTGAGTGAGACGATCTATTCTTGACTTTAAATGAAAAATAGTTTTGATCATGATTTTTATAAATAAATTTTGAAATGTTATTTAGAAATGTTTTAGTGTTTGTGGCATGTCTTGAAATTATGTTATGTGAAAATTATATCATGATATTATGATAACTTGATAGTGTCGTATTTTTTATTACGAGTAAAGATTTATGAATGATGATATATGATACATGTGTATGATTATGAGATGGTGCATAGAGGCTATAGCGCACTCCCTATCACGGGATTGACCCGACAGGGTGACGTGGTGGGGTAACATCAGAGAAGGGTTTGAGTCCCTGTCTCTGGACAACGGATCCAATAGACGAGCACCCATGAGGACCGTGTCAACACCAAGGGAAGGGGGAAGATATATGTATTTCATTCTTTTGATATTATGGTCACCCCTTGGTGGATTTTACCCTAGTTAGGCCAAACTATGAGTAAAATACGTTTTTTTTAACACCCCATTGATGCATTATTGATGATAATGATGCATATTATTTTGAATTACACGATATAATTGCAAATGGATGAAATGAAATTTGAAAATGATGTTTTGACTTGCCACTCTCACAAATTCATTTATTGTCATTATATAGTCATTGCACCTCACTCACTGAGTATGTGGATTATACTCACCCCTCATATTAATATTTTCAGTTTATACTGTATTTGACATACATTGACGTACTACCCACGAATTTTACTGAGAGACGCTACCGGGTAAGTGACCATACCCATCTTTGTTTACGTTTGGACCATGCATATAAATATTATATGAAAATTGGAGGCAAATGTTTTAAAGAAAATCTTTTGAAAACTATCTTATTAAATCTTCTGTTGTATGATTTTGACTTAGGATGTCGAGTTGGATTAAAATATTGGTCATAATATTACTCTTGCGTCACCTCGATGTGCGAGTAGGGCATCCCCATGCTTCGAGGAGTCGCGGCGGTCTGTTCACGTGCTCGACCTGCGGGTCGGGGCGTGACAGATTTCGATGGTATCAGAGCACTAGGTTCTATATCTATTCTATTTTGCTTCTAATATTTGTAAAATGTTTTTTTCAAAGAGTTTTTAATTTGCCTCCGATGGTCCTATAACGTTAATCTTTATTAGGTGGTTAGGTTAGCACCTAACCTCTTGTTTTTTCACTCTTAAGAACTAAGCATGGTCCTTTATGTAGAACTATGCATCCCCGAGAACGACCGAGGCGTACCACAGAGACCCCGCTCGAGGCCGCGTCATCGTCTCAAGCACCTCAGGCCCCTCCTACTGGAGAAGTTCCCCCACCACTCTCTATACTCAGGGAGATGATGGGATGGTGGACGGCCCATCGAGACCAGATGAGTGCACCGGTAGTTGAGACTCCGCCTATACCAGCAGCGGGACCAGTGCCCTCTCCTACGCTGACGACTATGCCAACTACTCGATAGATGACTGAGGTCTCTACCTTATTGAGAGAGGCCAGGAGTCTAGGGTGTGAGTCCTTCTCTGGGACCCACGACCTTGTTGTGGCCAGGAAGTGGCTCAAACGGGTCAAAGAAGCTGTAGAGGACATGGGAGTTGAGGATAGACTCAAGCTGGTGATAGCAGTCAGACTGCTAGAGGACGACGCCCGTGACTGGTGGGACGACATCAAGGATAGAGCGGATGAGCCACTGATTTGGGGTGACTTTATGAGGGAGTTGATTCCCAGTATTACATGATGTTTTACCGTGACATGAAGCGGCGAGAGTTCCTGGAGTTGAAGCAAGGGCAGAAGTCTGTGTCAGAGTACGCGACTGAGTTCCGCAGACTGGCGACATTTTTTCCAGAGTTGGTGGCGACTGAGGAGACCAAGAGATTCATGTTTGAACATGGACTAAATCTTGCCATCAGAGACCGAATGACAGTCTCCGATAAGGATACATATGCTAGAGTTCTGCAATAGGCACTGAGAGCAGAGCAGAACATCAAAGAACGGAACAGATTTCTCGACCAGGATTTGGGCAGGGATAGAGCTCCAAGAGGAGCAGAGGCCAAGGTTCATACAGCGACGGCCTTAAATAGGGGCCCAAGACCACACCTCATGGGCAGTATGGGTAGTCATCAGCACCGATGCCTACACCGGGAGGCAACTTGGGCAATGCGCCGTGGACTGGTGGAGCACAGAGGAGGTCCTGCCCAATTTGTTACAACGCACACACAGGCCCATGTTGATTCTCTCGTAGATGTTATCAGTGTGGAAATGAGGGACATTTCAAAGACCATTGTCCCGATCTGCGAGCTGAGGGGTATAGTCATACCCGAGATCAGAGCTTTCCTTATGGCCCCAGGGGTAGCACAGCACCTTCTACAGCACCTCCTGATAGTACTGTAGGGAAGTTTATCAGTGGGAGTAACATGCCTACTCCACCTCCTCGTCAGCAGCCCAAGACACAGGCTAGACTATATGCTATGATCGACGAGAAAGCACAGGCCAGTCCAGACATAGTAACAGGTGCTACTCCCACTCCTCATCCTAATGATGTACAAGAACTCTAGACTATGATGTATTTTGCTGAACCTTGAAAGATGATATATATATATCCATTTTTGCGGTTTTATGCTTAAGTAATTTTATTTATTTTGATGATATTAGGCTAATGGATTTTATAAATTCGGATGATAGGCACTATGATTATCTTCGAAAGAGATGCCCGTGTGTTGATTAGTTCCTTTGTGAGCACGGACTTCGCTCACTACTCTGACAAGGTTTTAGTACCACTAGATAAAGCACTGTTGGTCCTTACTCCCTTAGGGGAGCAGATTGTCAGGAAGGAGGTGTACCAAGACTGTGGAGTCAAGGTGGAGAGTACATTGTTAAAAGCAGATTTGATTCCACTAGACATACGGGACTTTGATACCATCCTGGGTATGGATTGGCTACACCGACACAGAGCTTCAATAGACTGTTTTGCTAAGACAGTCGAATTTCAGAGACCAGGGTGTCCAGTATTGGTTTTTCATGGAATTAGACGGGTCCTCCCGAATTGTGTGATATCAGCTTTGGAGGCCTGCAGATTGATGAGCAAGGGTTGTATAGCATATCTGGCGCATGTTGTTGACACCACAGTGGAGGGACCAAAAATAAATGATGTCCCAGTGGTATAAGAGTTTCCTGATGTATTCCCTGAGGAGCTACCCGGATTACCTCCAGTCCAGGAGTTCGATTTTGCCATTGATTTGGCATCAGGCACTGCGCCTATCTCCATTCCGCCATACAGGATGGCCCCAGCAGAGCTAAAAGAGCTAAAAGTCCAATTACAAGAATTGTTGGATAAGGGCTTCATCAGACCGAGCACTTCACCTTGGGGAGCTCCGACATTATTTATCCGAAAGAAGGATGGCACTCTCAGACTATGCATCGATTACCGACAGTTGAATCGGGTGACCATCAAAAATCGATACCCATTGCCTCGGATTGATGATCTGTTCGATCAGTTGCAGAGAGCCCGGGTTTTCTCTAAGATTGACCTGAGATCTGGATATCACCAACTACGAATCAAGGAAGGTGATGTTCCCAAGACAGCCTTCAAGACTCGGTACGGTCACTTTGAGTTCTTAGTGATGTCGTTTGGGCTGACTAATGCCCCGGCAGCTTTTATGGACTTGATGAACCGAGTATTCCACTCCTTCCTGGATAGATTTGTCATCGTCTTCATTGATGATATTCTTATATATTCGAGGAGTGATGAGGAGCATTCCGAGCACCTACGAGTTGTACTACAGACACTCCGTGAGAAAGATCTATATACCAAATACTCCAAGTGTGAGTTTTGGCTGAGAGAGATTGACTTTCTGGGTTATGTGGTTTCGGCTGATGGTATCTTTGTGGACCCGAAAAAAGTTGAGGCTATTCTGAAATGAGAACAACCACAGAGCGTTACAGAGGTGCGGAGTTTCCTGGGATTGGCAGGATATTATCAGAGGTTTGTAAAGGGATTCTCCAAGATTGTTGCTCCACTCTCCAACATGACGCGAAAAGAGGTTAAGTTTTTTTGGGATGATCGCTGTGAGGCGAGCTTTCAGGAGCTCAAATAGCAGCTGATGTCAGCACCTATCCTCGCTTTCCCTACTAGTAATTATGAGTATGAGGTGTATTGCGATGCCAGTCGATAGGGATTAGATTGTATACTGATGCAAAAGGGTCAGGTCATCGCTTATGCCTCTCGACAGCTAAAGAAGTATTAACTGAATTATCCTACTCATGACTTAGAGCTTGCTGCTATTATATTCACATTGAAGATTTGGCGACACTATCTATACGGAGTTACTTGCCGGGTGTATACAGATCACAAAAGCTTGAAGTACCTACTCACTCAGAGGGAGCTCAATCTCAGGCAGAGAAGATGGTTGGAGCTTCTCAAAGACTATGATCTGATTATTGACTATCACCCAGGGAAAGCAAATGTTGTTGCGGATGCACTGAGCTGCAAGTCATCATCGTTAGCACCTACTGAGAGTTCTTATCTTTCATGTCTTATTGGACTCTACTCACTAGGAGTCAGACTGACGACAGATGATTTTGAAGCACTTTTGGCTAGATTTGAGGTGAGACCGACTTTAGTTGACCACATTTGGAGGCTTTTGTCTACTGATGAGGAGATTCATGGGGTTATTAAGAAGATTAACAGAGGGGAAGGTGGAGACTTCAGAGTCAGGGATGATGGCTTAGTAGTTCTTGGGAGACGTATCTGTATTCCAAAGGATGATAACCTTAGACGTGCCATATTGGAGGGGGCTCACTCTTCAGCCTATGCTATGCATCCTGGTAGCACAAAGATGTAACGGACGATTCGAGAAAGTTACTGGTGGGCGGGCATGAAGCATGAGATAGCCAGTTTTATTGCCCGGTGCTTAGTATGCCAGCAGGTAAAGGCTGAGCATCAACGGCCCGCCGGCACACTACAGCCGCTTCCCATTCCTGAGTGGAAGTGGGAACACATCACCATGGATTTTGTAATGGGTCTTCCGCGGACTTCAGCACGACACGATGCTATCTGGGTGATCGTAGACAGACTTACCAAGTCCACACATTTCCTTCCTATCCGTAGTAGCTATCCACTAGAGGGTTTGGCTCGCTTGTATATTAGTGAGATAGTTCGACTGCATGGAGTTCCAGTATCCATTGTATCGGACAGAGACCCACGTTTTACTTCCTAATTTTGGCCGAAGTTGCAAGAGGCCATGGGTACCCGATTGAAGTTCAGTACTGCATTTCACCCCTAGACGGATGGTTAGTCTGAGAGGACCATTCAGACACTAGAGGATATGTTGAGATCCTGTGTCATGGACTTCAAGGGAAGTTGGGACCAGCACCTCTCGTTGATCGAGTTCGCCTACAACAATAACTACCAGCCTAGTATTGGGATGCCACCATATGAAGCCTTATATAGGAGAAAATGCCGGACACCCTTGTGTTGGGACGAGGTCGGGGAAAGACAGCTTGATTGTATAGATTTGATTGAAGAGACCCGAGAAAATGTGAAGGTCATCCGTGCTAGCATGAAGGCTGCCCAGGATAGGCAGAAAAGCTATGCAGACAGACGATGATGACCTTTGGAGTTCGGGGAGGGAGACATGGTATTTTTGAGGGTATCCCCTTGGAAGGGGATGATTCGATTTAGACAGCTGGGAAAACTTAACCCCAGATACATTGGACCTTTCCGAGTCCTTGAGAGGATTGGGAAAGTAGCATATAGATTGGACTTACCACTGGAGCTAGCATGGATTCACGATGTATTCCATGTCTCTATGTGAGGAAGTACCTTCCTGATCCTTCCCATGTATTGGAACCTCCACCGGTAGATTTGAGCGATGATTTGAGATTCCCCGTCCAGCCAGTAGCCATTTTAAATAGGTAGATCAAGAAGCTATGGAACAAGGAGGTTCCCCTAGTCAGAGCACTTTGGAGGAACAACTAGGTCAAGGAGCAGACTTGGGAGCCTGAGGATGTTATGAGGAGACAGTACCCCCAACTGTTTGATGTATAGTTTTATTTTAGTTTCGAGGACGAAACTTTTTATTATGGGGTTAGAAATTGCAACACCAATTTTCGGTGACTATATATCATGTACTACTCATCATGATTCTAAATATATAAGCATCCTTTTGAGACATCTATTTAATTATCTATTTATTTATTTTAAGATATCGCCTCAAAATCGCTAAAACCGAAAATTTTATCGGTAAGCTGAAAAATATCTCGGAAAGCACCGACAAGGCCTAAAGAAGTCAAAAATAGCTAAGAGAATGCCTACACATTTAAATAAAGATATTTAAATGAAATTTCACATATTTAAGAAATTTCAAACAAAATTTCATAGGGACCAAAAATGCAAAAGTGTTAAAAGTTAGGGGTTTAAATGCAATTAAGGAAAGTTAAGGGACTAAGTTACAAACCACTCAAGGATGGACAATTGGAGCCAAATGATTGGTCAAGAGGGAAGCAAGGTTGGTTAGTGGCCACATAGGATTTTTCATATTCAAGAAAACTCATTAGATAGAAATTTATGCATGAAAACTTATTGGATAGAAATTTTTGCATGAAAATTAACTAGAATAGCTTATTCTAACTTGTGACACCTCCTCCCCTTGACATGGACGTCCAAAGACACTTGATGGAATGCATGGAGGTTCCTTGCATCAACAATTGCATGGTTTAAGTGCTCGGACAAGTGAAAGATTGAAATGATGCATAGAATGATCCAATGGTTAAGGAAATTTGGATAGAATTATAAAAGAACTTATTTAAGAAGAGTTTGTCTCATTTTCTTCATTCAAATCACCCCTTGCATGAAATTTATAGACTTCACTTCCATTTTTGAGTTCAACTATGGAGCCAAAGAGGTAAGAACATTTTTAGGAATTCTTGAATTTCAATTGAAAGTATAGAGATATTGTATAGGAAATTTATGTTCATTGTGATTTGATTTTGCTAAGGTGATAAAAAATTCAAGGTTTCAAGAAAATCAAGATCAAGATGATGGGTATTAGTTAGCAAAAGATCATACAAAGGAAGGTAAAATATTCAAACTTGAAGTCTTTATAAGTAGTGAAATTAAATATATGTACTAGCATGCTAGATATGAATATTTCAATTTGAGGAAACTATAGTAATTTCATGATATCTTATTTTGTGATGATTAAAATTTAGATTAGTTTATTTCTTGTAAAATTAGACTCTCTAAGCTTTAAAATGAGCTATAGTGTAAAATTTTTCATTAAGAAATCGATTTTTGGTGATTTTTGGAAGTTTAGCATGTTTCACAAATTCTGTTTCATGTCCTGTGTACGACCAATAAATTGGATGAATTTTTTAGGTATCTTATGGAATTAATTTGGAGAAACGTTAAACATCAAAGTTTTATATCTCTATCTTAGCTTTAAAATGAGATAAGATTCACTTTAATCGGGGTTGTATAAAGAAAGTGATGATATTTTTACTAAAACTATGCAGAAGTTGTTCTAAAACTGAAACCGAAATGAACATTAAATTTTATAAAATTATATATTTAAAATCTGAGGTTGATCAAAACTATAAACTTTTAGATCTATGTCTTATCTTCAATTTTAGATAAGAATCACTAAAATAGGATAAGGATACTAGGAGATATGAAATTTCTCCCAAAACTGTGCAGAGTTGGTTTTAGGAACTTAGACTGAAAAGTGATATATTTTTTTATAAATTCGTGTGTTCAGAATTTGAAAATGGTCTGAACATAAAAGTTGAAGATATATGTCTTAGTCTTAAGAAAAAATTTGAATTATTTGAATCCGATCAAGATTGTAGAAGATATCATGATTTACTAAACCTGTGCGTTATACGTTTGTAGAAAATTTTCACTAAGTATGAAATTTGAGATTTAATCTTATGAAAGAGGATATTTTTATATGCATGTTATAATCCAATGATATAATATTGAATTAATAAATGATATTGTTTAACTTAGGCTTAGAGTTCGAGGGGTGACTCGTTCGAGAAATGAGGATAGTTAGGAGGAGTGGCATACCCTCCCCAGTTGAGGTGAGTGGAACGATCTATTCTTAACTTTAAATGAAAAATATTTTTGATCATGATTTTTATAAATAAATTTTGAAATGTTATTTAAAAATGTTTTAGTGTTTGTGGCATGTCTTGAAATTATATTATGTGAAAATTAAATCCTGATATTATGATAACTTGATAGTGCCGTGTTTTTTATTACGAGTAAAAATTTATGAATGATGATATATGAAACATGTGTATGATTATGGGATAGTGCATAGTGGCTATAGCACACTCCCTACCACGGGATTGACCCGACGGGGTGACGTGGTGGGGTAACATCAGAGAAGGGTTTGAGTCCCTGTCTCTGGACAACGGATCCAATAGACGAGCGCCCGTGAGGACAGTGTCACCACCAAGGGAAGGGGGAAGATATATGTATTTCATTCCTATGATATTATGGTCACCCCTTAGTAGATTTTACCCTAATTAAGCCAAACTATAGGTAAAATACCTTTTTTTTTACACCCCATTGATGCGTTATTGATAATAATGATGCAGATTATTTTGGATTACACGATATATTTGCAAATGGATGAAATGAAATTTGAAAATGTTGTTTTGACTTGTCACTCTCACAAATTCATTTATTGTCATTATATAGTCATTGCACATCACTCACTGAGTATGTGGATTATATTCACCCCTCATATTAATATTTTCAGTTTATACTATATTTGACATATATTGACATACTACCCACGAATTTTACTGAGAGACACTACCGGGTAAGTGACCATACCCATCTTTGTTTACGTTTGGACCATGCATATAAATGCTATATGAAAATTGGAGGCAAATGTTTTAAAGAAAATCTTTTGAAAACTATCTTATTAAATCTTCCGCTGTATGATTTTGACTTAGGATGTCGAGTTGGATTAAAATATTGGTCATAATATTAGCCTTGCGTCACCTCGATGTGCGAGTAGGGCATACCCATGCTTCGAGGAGTCGCGGCGGTCTGTTCACGTGCTCGACCTGCGGGTCGGGGCGTGACAGGTCATGCATATATTCAATCTCAAATCATCAAGACATCGAGCCCTATAACGTTTGAAACATTAAGATCAATAATAAAATCTCATCAAACAATAACCATGGTAATAAAAGTCAAACAAAAGAAATAAATCAAACTATGTAATTAATTAAAAAATAGAATCCATCGAGTTTTAGAAACAAAAAAATTAGCTAGATATTGAAAAGAAAAATAAGAAAATAAAAAAAATATTACAATCCTTCTTTGCATGAGTGTGGATGTGGAAGACGTGAGGAGGAGGCAACTAGGGCTTGTAAAGTGATGGAAAAGAGGGTGGAGTCATGGGTGAATGATGGGAGTTGTGAATATTGAGTAGGAGACGTGCCTAGGGCTATTGTATTTATAGGACTAAAAAAAACCTAAGAGAATTTGGAAACTTGGTTTTTGTCTTTGATTTGGAAATTTCTTCTTGCAGCTTGATAAGAATCTTTAGCCTTCCCAAAATGTTGGAAACTTCATCTTTCTTGAATTATGAGACTTCAAAAATTTTTAGCAAGTGAATTCTACCAACATCTCCCCAATATACACTTAGTAGTTTCCTTTTTCAGCATGGATTCCTTTTCAACAATACAACAATTTTGGGTCAATTTTCAGACATGCTGTCATGCCCCGAACCGGGGTCGTGAGCAGCCTCCCGTTGCCCTGGATGCCGACTATATTTTTATAGAAAATCGGGCAGAACCTCCTATATTTCGAAGGTCTCTCATGTACAAATCATCCTGTAAAATGGACATCCATCCTGTCAAATAAATGAATGGGCCATCCCGGCCTCACAACAATCAACCACATTCAAATGATACCAACCAAACCACAGTGGACAACTAAGACAATGCAAGGCTATCATAAACACTAGTAGTCCTAACCACAAACCTCTACTGTCAGGCCCAACTAGAGCATGAGCAGCCGCCACACCGAGCAGGCCTAAATTTTATACAAATGTACAACAAATTCCCAAGTTAACATTTTAAATATTTACAAGTGCCTCAATGCATGTGAAATGAGCCAAATATGAGAGTTTCACAAATAAATGTCCATAATTTATACAGTTATCCCATAAAATGTACATGACCATCTACTGACCTCAATATCAAGACCTCGCAGGGTCAATATAAAATACGGATTTCATATTTCAATTTAAATTAGATCTCACCATCGTGAATACCGAATCCACCAATATGCTACCAAAACCTCTAGAGCCTGTAACGTCGCTCTATCACAGCAACCCTATCTGAGGGAGGAAAAGAGAGGGGTGAGTATCAAGGAAGATACCCAATGAGTGGAGTGCAATGGTGTGATTGTGATCATAAATGAGGAGTGAATGTGGAGCAGTCAAAGCATATATCATAAACATCATTTCATATATAAAAAAGTATTTTAATAAATCACAATTCGCAAAATATGCATCCATGCCGATCATCTTTTCAGAAAATCCTGGGGTCTCATCGAAAACACTTCCGTCTCAGGCTAGCCGAAACCCAGACAAAAGTCCGCCAAGGGTTTTTCCATCCAATGTTTTAAAACATACCCCCTTCCTTGGCGTTGGGTTGTGCCTCACCAGGGTGCGTCCAGGTATAGCCCGACCTACCGCAAAGGGAGACACGTCTGTCTCTCTCACAAAATACAATCCAACTCTCAACCACGTCACCCCGTCGGGTCGCGTCGTGGGAGGAATGACTATAACCATTAACAATCCAGCACCCTTCATTTCTCAAACATCTCATTTATCAAATCATTTGTCATAATTTCCAACAAAAAATCAATAATCTCGTGCCAAAGCAATTCATAGAGCAATATCAAATAATACAAGGCACAGTAACATTTATAAACACAGTGGATGCATTTGTACTTCACAATCCAGTTCAGACAGCCCACAATCACAAAACAATTTATATAAAATATATAAAAATCTTTCAAAATCATTTATAAAGAAATTGTAAAATAGGTTACTCATTCATGAACACAAAGAACCATCCACTCACCTCTAGAGAGGGTTTTCACTCTCTATTTATCAATGTAATCCGAGTATACCCCTTTCAGGTCCCCCAAAAGATTAATCTAATCAAATATCACAATTTATCATCAAATGAAATCTCGTATAGTCATAATTTGCACATCTACAAATTCTAGACTCTCATTTCATCAACCTAAGACCATTTACTTCGCCAACGAATTTAAATTCCCAATATTTCTAATTTTTCCCAATTTTCTTCCAAATTTACATAATTATAATACTTTTCATGCATTTTTCAAATTAATTCTAAAGGAAACTATTCTAATCCCCCAAACATGAATCTTTCATCCTCTAACATATTCTCCCATACTATGCACTCTAATTCATACAAGATTCTAGACCTAAACTTAATAATTTCATACAAAATTTCAGGAAATTATATTTCTTTCGAATCTAACACATTTTCAAATATATCTACACGTATTCTCAACCTAAATTCAACAAAAGTAGTCTGAATATTAAAGGGATTGAAATTTCTCTCACCTAGGGCTTCACAATTCGCTGATCTAGCTTCCGTGCGTAATTCAGTTCGAAATCCTGCAATGTCTCCAAATTGAAGCACATGTGAGCAATTAAATCTAGCCACTTAGAACATTCAAACCCTAGAACTAAAATCAGAAGTCTGTTTTTAACTATGCAGACCCACGGCCTAGGGTTTTCCTAAATCTGTTGCTCCTGTCAACTTGGGGCTCTATGAAGGTTGCAAAAGGGAATTGCAACGGTGAACTCAGCAGAGGAGCAACGAAGGTTGCAGAGAAGCTCTCGGCAGAGGGTAGAGAGCAGTGTGCAAACGAGTGAGAGAGTGAGCTCTGCGAGCTGTTGTGCGCAGAAGAAAGGAGAGAAACAGACAGAGCTCTCTGTTCGCGCAGGAAAAGGGAAGAGGAAGAGAGCAAAAGCTCAATCCTCGCACGCGCGGGAGAGAGGAAGAGACTTTGTTCGCGTGCAGGAAAGAGAAAGCAGAGAGAGGTAGAGAGAGAGTAACAGAGGGAGAGATAAAGAGACAGACGGTGGTGGCTGTGGCGGTATGTGGTGGCGGCCGTGGGTGGTGGCGAAAATAAGCGGAGAGAGTGAGAGAATCAATGAGAGGGGGAGACGGGAGAGACAAAGAGAGGGAATGGGGGAGGGATTAGGGTTTCTAACCCTAATCCCAATTTCGTTTTGGGGACGCAGCGTTTTGCCCCAAAACGCTGTGTCTCCACCCTTTTTTTTATATAATTCAATAAATAATTATATATATATAATTTCACACCCACATTTCACTAGATTGCGAATTTCATAAAAATGAGGTTTACTATGATTTACGGACACGACATTTTAAATTATACCAAAAATTTAAAATTAATACCCCAAAATCAAAAATCAACAAAATTAAATATTTATATATATATATATATATATACATAAACTGAGGAATATTATATATATATATATATCAAGAATAGTATACTAGTATGAGCACCGCAGTGTCGGTGTTACACATGCTCCTGCCTGATTTAGCTTTTGGGCTCTTCATAAGATTTATAGGACTTTAAGTCTTCTTTCGAACCAGAATTATCTCAATTGGACATCGAAGCAAAAAGTTATGCCCAAAATGCTAACTGTTACTCATCCAATCCGAAAATTAGAAAGTAAGTTCCATTTTTCTAAATTATTAACCATGAAATAAATCAATATAAAATCATAAAATATGACTTAAAATAGTCCTAAAATTCAAAAAAAAATGCTGAAATAGATATAATTCAAGTGTATAAAAATATTGTTATCATTATGGGAGAGAGATGAATTTTTTTTTCTTTTACTAAAAACTACCCTCTTCTTATTTTTAAATTCAAATTTAATTGGCTTTAGGATCTTGGGTTTACCCTCATGGCAGACCCGAATCCATTTTCTAACATCTTTCACTCACACATAAGGGCTAGACTCGCACATAGCGTAATCATTACAATTGGACATCACCAATTTCATATAGGTAAGTTGATCATGTGATCCGTGAAAATAACAAAAGCTCTAGGACTATACACTGGTTAAGGATATACAACAACTCATTTCCAATGTAGTGATGAGAATGACGTATCTCGCTATATTCCAAACCTCTTTTACTAGACACGATAAGCGTATCTCTCATCTCTCAAAACAATGTAAGAGTATACTTGACTCAATCCATTCATGTATCAATAATTATGTCTCTAAACACTAAGTCATAGACATAATTGGTTAGCTTGTGAAGTCAAAGAGAGTTTTTCTTTTATACTACTTTCAATTTTATTTTAACTATTTTTCTAGACATAAATGATCGAAACTGAATCAATCATGATTTCTTGATGATACACTAAAATGACAATACTAAAATAAAATTTCAAGAGACAGATGAAAATCCTGAGCGTATAAATTGGGGTTAAATATGAACCTTCGAGTCCCACACAATGAGATGAAGTGGTATGCACCATCTCATTAAATATATGGTCACATGAGCACACGTGATATGAAATATATGCTATGATTCTCTTTTTTCCCATCTGAAAGCATATGCCTTCCTTTCTAAAATTAATACATCATATAGATCTTAGACAGGTTCAATGGATTGTAGAGAATCCATTTCGATTACCACATATATATACTCAACCAGTAATCTCATCTTAGTATTCTACTAAGGCAGTATAAATGTTAACCCATCATAAATTAATATTGCCTTATCTCTACATATCACATAAACATTAGAAGCAATTGCTCGTGTGAGAGAGCCAATCTCCAAAACTTGTCTCACATACCTTCAAGCATAGACCCAAGAATTTTGGACACAAAAACAAAATTCAAATGTTAATAAATATAAGTATTGTATCATATATACTCTGTATATGATTACAATCACAATAAAAAATACTATCACGACTTTCGTAACCCGAGTACTCTAACATGTCTCACAAACATGTCTTTAGGTATTGGCTTTGTTAAATGACTTGCCACCATTCAATGTCACTTCCCTCTTTTCAATCATGTCTTAGATAAAATTGAACTTTGTGTCTATATGTTTGATTTTACCATCGTATTTGAAGTCTCTAACATAAGCAACAACTGACTGATTGTCATAATAGATAGCCATAACTCCCATTGAATTATATTACTCCCAAATATTGTAAAAATCTACTGAACTAAACTTCTTCAAGAACTATGGAAGCACGGGCTATAAATTTTGATTTCATTGTAGAAAGAGATACACAAGTTTGTTTATTATTACTCCATAAGTTGGTGCCATCATTAAACAAGAAAACATAACAAGAGGTAAATTTTTCCTTTATCTAAATCACCTTCTAATCAGTATTCGTGTATCTTTTTAATAATAAATCCTTTCCTTAATAACAAAGGAAATAATCTGCAGTTCTTTTCAGATATTTCAATATCCTTTTCACAACAATCCAATGACATTTCCCTGAATTGGATTGATACTTACTGACCAAACCTATAGCATAACCATTACAAAAGAAATACCCTATCCATAGCAAAGAAAACCATAAGCAAAGTCCACTATAACCATCGGGAAAACCTTCTCCGATGGATGGACCTTTAGTTGGCTATAAACTAGTCAGGATAGGTCTGGCCTGATAGTTTTGGCGACATTGGAGCATGTCCTGGATGTATACTGATGGTAGAAAACTGTTGGTAAAATTACTGGCTTTTTATCATCAATTAATACAAGTGTTAAGAAAAAATATAATTTTTATAGTCGGTTACCATGTGTTAAGAAATGATATTACCTTTCATCATCAGTTACCATAGTGTTAGGAAATATTACTACTTTTATCATCGGTTACTTTGTGTTAGGAAATGTTACAACCTTTTATCGTCGATTACCACTAGTGTTAAGAAATATTACTGCCTTTTTTGTCGGTTACCACTAGTGTTATAAAATGTTACTGCCTTTTTTATCGGTTACTATGTGTTATAAAATGTTACTGCACTTTTATCCTCAATTACCACTAGTGTTAAGAAATGTTACTATTTTTATCGTCGATTACCACAAAGTGTGAAAATTTTACTACATTTATCGTCGATTACATGTGTTAGAAAATGTTACTACCTTTATCCTCGGTTATCATAGTGTTAGGAAATGTTAGTATCTTTTATAATAGGTTACCATGTGTCAGGAAATGTTACTATCTCATCGGTTACCATGTGTTAGAAAATATTATCAATTTTTATCATTGGTTACCATGTGTCAATAAATGTTAATATCTTTTATCGTAGGTTACTATATGTGTTAGGAAATGTTATTATCTTTTATCATCTTTTATCATGTGCTAGGAAATATTACTACCTTTTATCATCGGTTACCATAGTGTTAGGAAATGTTACTAGTTTTTATTATAGATTACCACATGTTACTAACTTTTATCGTCAGTTACTATAGTATTAGGAAATGTTATCAGCTTTTATTATAGGTTACCATGTGTTAGAAAATGTGACTACCTTTTATCATCGGTTATTATATTTTAGGAAATGTTATTATCTTTTAATATAGCTTACCATATGTGTTAAGAAATGTTACCATGCTGTTAGGAAATATTACTAACTTTTATCATCGGTGGTGTTACGAAATGTTACTATGTTTAATCCTCGGTTATCACAAATCGTCAGTAGTAGTGTTAGTATAAGTTACTTCCTTGTAACTCAACAGAAGTGTTAGGAAAAACCACATGGCACAAGTTTTAGGAAAATTACAACCTTGTATCGTCACTTACCAATCTGTTAGGAAAAGTTTCTAGCTTGTATCGTCAGTTACCAACCTCTTACCACAAATGTTAGGGTTAGCACAAGTGATACGAAAATTTACTTTATCGTCGATTACACCACATGATATGATGTCAATAATAACATCAATAATGATATAAATAATAACAGTTTTAAATTAAGAGAGTATAAAATAATTACAAAAATAGTGTAAATATAATTATAATTGTATTAATATACGAGATTGATACATTCATTCGAAAGTAAGTAGAATGACTAATACATACAAGACCAAAAAAAAAGATTCCATGTCCCACAACTACATGTCTTTTATAAGATGCTGAAACAAAAAATGTTCACTTCGATCACCAAAAATATTACCATCACAATTTGAAAGACACCCCACCATAATTCCAAAACTAAGCAGAATAGTGACCAACTTTGTCATAATCTTCCTTCATGTAAATCTATTCATGAAAAAGTAAAATTAATAGAATTACATGGTGACATTGTAAAGAATGTAAAGAATAGTAAATGAAAAGATTACCTTGTGTGATGGAGTTAGGTGTTGATGATGATGGTTGACTTCTATGTGTACTACTAGCACTTGGTATTGGAGGAACCTAACTGTAACACCGACACCTCGGTGTACTCATATTTTACTTCTCCTCACATTTATATATAATGTTCTTCATGTTTCATAAAATAAAATTCACTCAGAAAATTCATCAAGTATTTGATCGATTGATGTTTAAAATGTTAGGTGATCGGTTAGTAGAGTATTGGTTTGTTCAGTAATGACTGTTCCTGGGAGATTGGTATCTCTAGACAAATTATTTGTTTCTATCGTTCAGCATATTACCGTCGGTTATAATTGAATTCCCGATCAGTATCTTTGCCTCACTGATATGGTTAAATATTTATTTCTCATTAGTTCGTTGACCGAATAGCATTTCCAATTTCCAATCGGCATCTTCCATTTCTCTTTAGTACTGTTGGGAAATTTCTATTCGGCACTCGAAATTGGAAATTTTAAATAATTCTTATCGGTGTCTTCCAATTTTGCTCCTATAGCCGTTCAACATGATTTTCGTCATTGACCGGACAGTCCGTTTCATTTACCTTTGGGTATTTGCCAATCCATTCGGTTCATGATATTTATTTTACTAATTTTTAACATTTTATTTGGTATACTAAAATTCCATTTAAACTGATCGATTATTTTGCCACCGATCGGAAATGTGTACCATCGATAACATGAGACTTGTAGATTTCATTTTCATCATCTATCGGTAATGTTTTTGACTGTTCGGTAAAATCATTCATTGGTATAAGTTTACCGACTGTCATTTATAAATGGAAATACCCCATCGGTAATCATTTTACTAAATTATCACATGTTCCATCTGTACCGAACAATAGATCTATTTTCACTTCTTTCAATTTCGATCGGTTATCGTAGACAACATTTATAAATTTTTGGGTAGTGTAATTTATTCTACTCCTATCGGTCACTCTCAAGTTTAATAAATTTATTTTTTATTTTTACTTTTACTTTTACTTTTATGTTTATTTTTATTTTATTTTCAATATTCTTTGGTACTGATTTTTAGATAACTGATCAGTAACAATATTGTGAAATTTTTCCGTTTGGATATTTGAACCTCCTCATCAGCAGTTGCATTTAACCTTTTATTTTGTTGATCGGTAAATTTTTCACTTTTGCTGTTCAATACAGTGTAAATTTATCTACATCTTCGGTGCTCATTTTCCTATTTTTATTTTCTTGTTCGGTCATATCTCAACAATTTGCTTTTGGTCAATTCACTACTGTTCAACAAATGGATATTTGCTGCCTTCCAATAATTGCATTCGGTCATTATACAACAAATACACTAATTGTCTTAAATTCCAAATTGCTTGACCGATCATGCTTCCTTGAGCTTTGAACCCTTGACCCACACTTTCTCCAAAAAGATCTTTGCCACTAAGATATTCAAACCCATTTGTTTTATTATGCTCCATTTACTATTTATGTTATATTCCAAAATTTATATATTTATATATTTTAAATAAATTTTAGTATCATTTCCAATTTTCTAAACCCGTCGGTTCCTAGAGCCTAGCCTACAATATTCAACTTCATTAAATGACTTTTCCCATGATCCCAGAGAACATTTCTTTTCATATTGTACTGGAATAAATGTCTTCTCTCATTCGGTAACCGATGAGCATTGACCCAATCCCATCACCGATCACTCTTTTCTCAACCAATAAAATTTTTAAATATTTAAACTCATTATATTGAGTACCAAATTACAAAAAAGGACATATTGGAAATTTGTGTAAGTTGGGAGAGAAAAGGGCAACTAAGTAAATTCATGAAAATAAGTTTATAAATAAAGTATAGTGATGGGGCATTAAAACCCACGAAGGCCAAACTCCATTTTTCTTCTTCTTCCTTTTTTCTCTCGGTTCACACCTTCTCTCTCTCTTTCTTCCTATTCTTTCAAAGATCAATCCAAATACCCCTAAACCCACACTATTAAAGTTTCAAAACTCATGAGCCAATCTCTAGCAAGTTAAAGTTAGTGAGAGAGTTGAGGTTTCTAGTGAGAGAAAAATCTAGGGTTTGATCATGATTCAACTTGAGACAAATCGAAGGCTGAAATTTAGATAATATTTTTAATTTTAGTTTGGGTCAATTTTTTCTCTTTCATGACTTTGGAGTTATGCTGAAATTTGATGAAAAAGAATTGGTGGGTTTTGAGTCATCGTAAGTGAGAAAAAGATTGGGTATTCAATGTTAGAATTTTGGGTTTTCTTGAAAGAATTGATATTGATGATGGTGGATACTTGGTTATGTCCCTTAGGAGTTGTCGAAAGCTGAACAAGATAGGACATTCACTGCAGAGATGATGGGAGTGATTATCGTCTCTAGTACTGTGAGTGGGACTGTAGACACTATGCTATTGATTGAATAAATCCATGTTTTATAGCTTTTCAAATGACATAGTTTATGATGTGTGTGAACGCATCTATGTGATATATTTTTACAAATGTTTATTTTGTGATCATTGGAGTGTCTCAATAAATTGTTTAAATGATATGTATCCGTGAAATTTGTGTTGAAATGACATTGTGCCACTTTTGTGAACTTGACATGATTTACATACTTCCATTTGTATTGGCATATTTATTTGACCTGGTTTAATAAATTGTTATGGGCCAAATCGCTTATTTGTGATGCGTGGGTCGGATGCCCACTTGTGATATGATGATGTGATGATGTCCATGATGGACTTCCGTAGCTACGAAGGGCTTTTGCAATATCACCCATTGTGTCTGGATACGCTTCGGCTGGAGGTATCCCTTAAATGCCATATGTATAGTTACGGCCGGATGAACCATATAGGGGAGGATGTGTGTGACGCCACTGTCTAGCTCCGGGCGGGATTCTATATATGATTGATTATGTGTGCTTGATACTATTGAGGCCCGTAGCCAATATTGGGGAAGAGAGCTTGATGTTTTCTTTATACTTGCATATAAAACACCCCCAATGCGCCCATCATTGGTTACGGTAGACCATCGTCAGGGATATTTTATTGGCCAGCTCTATATGATTTTGAAACGTTGACGGATGCGTGTGTGGATACCATGATGTGTGACATATGATTTATAAATTGTGGAAATGTCATATTGTTTTATAATGCCGTCGCATTTTAAAACTTTGCTTTGGCACTCCGTGCTCACACATATGATTGATAGCATATTGTCGATCCCTTCACTCACTGAGTATTTTTCCAAAATACTCACCCTTCCCTTTCCTTGATTTCAAAGAATAGATTGACAGAAAGACATGTCGAGAGAGTTTGACATACTTGATTTGTATTGGAGACCTTAGATTCTGGGTATGGTATCGACCATTCTTCCCCAGTGATGTATTTGATGATGTTGGATGATATACATATATGTACATTTGAGATCTATAGTATGACCATTGTATACATTTATCGGGATGATTGGAATTTTGTTATGTAATGTAATTGAAACTCTCAGATAGGTTGTATTCTTATATATTGAGGCAAATGTCTTGCATTTTACATTCTTTACTTGGAAAAATAATATTTTAAAGAAGCAGGTTTTATACAGGTATTGGTGTTAATCTTCATTGTCTCGGTATGCATATCGAGTGGTGGTAGTGTACGGGGTAATAGGCGGCTGTTCACGGCCTCGGATCGAGGCGTGACCGTTCGGTTGGTATCAGAACTCTAGGTTGAGAGCTATGTTTTATAAAAGAATTTTGAAAATATTCCCAAGTACATTTTAAAAGTCCTCAATGCATATGAGAGTTTCTTTACAGTCATGAGATCATAGTACATGGTCTTAGGCATATGAGTTCTTTCATTTTAGGGGGTTAGATACAGTTTGTATCTAACCTAACTTATCATTTTCATCGTTTCTTAAACCGATAATTTCATTCATTTTAGGGGGTTCGTTACTTCATAACTAATGCTAATTCTTGAATCCCACTTAATGAAAATCATTCCTATGCAGAATTATGACGACTAGGCGGGACACTAGGTTTGTACCCCCTGAGCCACTTCCTGAGATGCCTAAAGTAACCGAGGATGTTTCCTCATCCCATACACCTCTTCCAGCACCTTCTCAGTCGGCTACTACAGCCGCGGTTCCACCACCATCACTCGAGACATTTAGGCAGGTGTATGAGTGGTACACCACATATGGGATTCAGATGCCACCCCCACTACCACCGATGGCAGTGCCAACTCCTACGACAGTGCCTATTCCTACGACAACACCTTCTCCTGTGGCACCGGATCCTCCACCGGTGGCCGGTCCTTTTTTAGTTTTTGGTCCGAGTGATATTACTTATTCTACCCTTAGATGCATCCACGAGCTGACTCAGCTAGTTAAGGAAGCTCGACAGTTGGGATGCACAGACTTTGCAGAACTCGGTGATGCCACTGCGGGTAAACACTGGGTCAACCGAACCCATCGAATTTTGACGGATTTGGGGTTGAGTGAGGAGTACAGGCTGCGGGTAGCAGAGAGGTTGTTAGATGGGGATGCCCTCACTTGGTGGGAGGCTATCTGTGATGACGCTATCGAGCCACTATGGTGGGAGGACTTCTTAAGGGAGTTTGACAGCAGATACTTCTCAGAGTTTCAGTAGGATCGCAAGAGGGCAGAGTTCCTTTACTTGTGACAGGAGACTAGATCAATTGCGGAGTACAAGAAAGAACTGAGGAGATTAGAATCTTTTGTGCCCGATTTTGCTACACCAAAGTAGATGAGATTCAAGTTTGAGGACAGCCTCAACTTGAACATTCGAAGATACATGACAGTTACACCCAGCTTCTCCCTTGCAGAGATAGTCGATTCAACCCACCGTGCTAAGGAGATTGTTCACGCCAAGAGTAGGTAGAGGGAGAGTAGAGATCAGAGGAAAAAGGCTGGGACCCAAATGAGTCAGAGCTCAAGGAGGGGTAGGACTTCTGGTTTTCATGGAGGCCCTTCTCACTTCAGACCAGCACACTTTGGACAGGGACTACATCCCCAGGGGTTTGGAGCACCAGCCCCCAGTGCCACGAGTCATATCACAGATTAGCGGCACCCTCCTTGCCATAGATATAGCAAGCACCATCCTCTGGGAGCTTGTAGAGTACCTATTACGTGCTTCCAGTGTGGGAAGCCAGGACATATCAAGAGTTCGTGCCCTGATTTAGGACTTGGAGGTCAGGTGACGTCGAGTCATTCGAGTGGTCTGCGGGTAGGACAGTAGAGAGTACCTGCACATTCGAGTCACACTGCTCCACGGACGACAGCCAGGAGCAACACTGTACCCGGTCCCTCACGGTCGAGGGCATAGGCCCGTGTGTATACGATGATGCGGGAGGACGCTCAAGCAAACCCAGATGTGATCATGGGTAATCCTCCCGCAGATCCCTCTATTTAGAAACTTTTATGTACTCTTTCTTTCTTTTGAAATCATGTACCCCATGACTAGTTAAAGCCTTAGAGGCTTAACTATTTTGATATATATAGATACATCTATCTATTGCGTATCCTAGATTGATTATTTTAAATTTCTCACATCTAGGTACTATGAAAATATACGGAGTTGACGCCCGTGTTCTTATAGACACAGGATCGAATTATTCTTATTTGAGAGTTTCTTTCGCTCAACAGTCGAGTAGGCCGTTATCACCTCTAGAAAAGGAGCTAATGATTATTACTCATATTGGTAAGCAGTTAATCAGGGATTCCGTATATAGAAAGAGCGACATCATGATTGGGGAGACAGTGTTAGAAGCAGACCTAATTCCACTCAACATGACAGACTTTGATTCCATCCTAAGGATGGATTGGCTAAGTACTTATAGGGTTTCTGTGGACTGTTTCACCAAGGAAGTAGAGTTCCGGAGATCTGAAAGGCCACCACTGATATTTGTGGGTGAGAGACGGGTATTATCCCGTTGTGTAATATCAGTGATGGAGGCCAAACGAATGATACACCGAGGCTACACGGCATATCTGGCCTATGTGATAGATACCACCATAAGGGTCCGAGGCTTGATGAGGTCCCGGTGGTTTAAAACTTTCCCGATGTATTCCCCGATGAGCTACCCGGATTACCGCCAGTTCGAGAATTTGATTTTGAGATCGATTTGACTCCGGGGACTACCCCTATCTCTATTCTGCCATATAGAATGGCACCAGCCGAGCTGAGAGAGCTCAAGGTTCAGCTGCAGGAATTGCTGGACAAAGGATTTATCCGTCTGAGCACTTCACCTTGGGGTGCTCCGGTGTTATTTGTGAAGAAGAAGGATGGTACTCTCAGACTTTGTGTGGATTATCGACAATTGAACAAAGTCACTATCAAGAACCGATATCCATTACCCCACATTGATGATCTGTTTGATCAGCTTCAGGGTGCTAGGGTTTTCTCAAAGATAGATCGTCGATCGGGTTATCTCTAGTTACGGATTAGGCCCGAGGATGTGCCCAAGACAGCATTTCACACCCAATATGGACATTTTGAGTTATTGGTCTTGCCATTTGGGCTGACCAATGTACCAGCCACATTCATGGACCTAATAAATTGGGTCTTCCACGATTACTTGGATCAGTTCGTCATCGTGTTTATTAATGACAACCTAGTCTACTCACGAAGTGATGAGAAGCATGCTCAGCACCTTCGGGTTATTCTACAAATACTTCGTAAAAGACAGTTATATGCCAAATTCACCAAGTGTGAAATTTGGCTGCGACAGATTGATTTTCTGGGGCACATAGTCTCTGCAGAAGGTATTTTTGTTGATCCGCAAAAGGTTGAGGCTATATTGAGATGGGAGCAACCGCAGACCGTGACTGAGATCCAGAGTTCCTTGGTCTTGCCGGTTATTATCGGCGGTTTGTAGAAGGATTCTCTCGAATCGCTGCTCCTCTATCTAAGTTGACGTGGAAGGATGCCAAATTCCATTGGGATGATCGTTGTGAGGCGAGCTTTCAAGAGCTCAAACAACGATTGACATCCGCACCGATATTGGCCCTTCCCACTAGTAGTCGGGAGTATGTGGTATACAGTGATGCCAGCCGACAGGGATTGGGTTGTGTACTGATGCAGGATGGTCGGGTGATTGCATATGCTTCTCGACAGTTGAAGAAACATGAGTTGAACTACCCGACACAGGATCTCGAGTTGGCCGCCATAGTTTTTGCCTTCAAGATATGGCGACATTTCTTATATGGGGTGACTTGCAAGGTGTTCATAGATCATAAAAGTTTAAAGTACTTATTAACCCAATGGGAATTGAACCTTAGACAGTAGAGATGGTTGGAGTTATTGAAAGATTCCGATCTTATCATTGATTATCATCCGGGAAAGGCAAATGTTATGGAAGATGCCTTGAGCCGGAAGTCATTATCTTCTCCTCAAACAACAGAGAGTGCTTATCTCTCTTGTTTAGTGGGACTCCGTGCATTAGAAATCAGCTTGGCTAGTGATGATCGAGGAGCACTATAAGCCCAGTTTGAAGTGAGGCCGACCTCATTCGACCGCATTAGGGAGCTCCAGGGATCAGATGAAGAGCTCCGAGGTATTCTTGATAGGATCCGCTTAGGTGATGGTAGAGATTTTCGAGTCTATGATGACGGACTAGTAGTATACCAAGAACGGGTTTGTATTCTCGTCGACAGCGATCTTCGGAGTGCTATTCTTGAGGAGGCTCATTCCTCCGCTTATGCTATGTATCCCGGCGGTACGAAAATGTACTGGACTATTCGAAGTAGTTATTGGTGGTCCGGTATGAAGAGTGAGATCGCAGAGTTTGTTGCTCGATGCCTGGTTTGTCAGCAGGTGAAGGCCGAGCATCAGCAACCTGCCGACACTTTACAACCTCTTCCTATTCCCGAGTGGAAGTGGGAACATATCACGATGGATTTTGTGATGGGGCTACCGTGGACTTCGACACGACATGATACTATATGGGTGATTGTCGATAGACTCACCAAGTCTGCACACTTCATCCCTATTCATGGTGATTATTCCTTAGAGGTATTGGCACGCCTCTACATCGACACCATTGTTAGACTTCATGGGGTACCTGTGTCGATAGTGTCAGATAGAGACCCCAGATTTACGTCTAGATTTTGGCCCAGATTACAGGAGGCATTGGGCACTGGGACGGAATTCCGGCCTAACATACCACCCCCAGACCGATGGTCAGTCAGAGAGGACTATCTAGACTCTAGAGGACATGTTGAGAGCATGTGTTATGGATTTTCAGGGTAGCTGGGATCGGCATGTCCCATTGGTAGAGTTTGCATATAATAACAGCTATCAGGCCAGCATTGGGATGCCTCCATATGAGGCATTGTATGGGAGGAAATGTCGTACTCCGTTGTGTTGGGATGAGGTAAGAGAGAGATGACTCAGCAGTATTGAGATTATATAGGAGTCTAAAGAAAAAGTGAGGATCATCCGCTAACAGATGAAGGCCGCCCAGGACCGACAGAAGGTTTATGTTGATAGAAGGCGGCGACCACTTGAGTTCGAAGAGGGAGACATGATTTTCCTACAGATATCACCCTGGAAAGGGGTGATTCGATTCAGACAATGGGGTAAACTAAGTCTCAGGTATATTGGGTCTTTCCATATCCTTGAGAGGGTCGAAAATGTGGCATACAGGTTAGAGCTGTCGAATGAGCTTTCACGTATTTACGATATCTTCCACGTCTCGGTGCCCCAAGTACTGCTGACCCATCACATGTCCTGGGCGTACGCGGTTGAGTTGTGCGAGGACTTGAGTCTACCAGTTCAGCCCGTGGCTATCCTTGATTGACAGATTAGGAAGTTACGGAATAAGGAAGTTCCTTTAGTCTGAGTCTTATGGAGGAGTGACCAGGTCGAGGAAAAGACCTGGGAGCCCGAAGAGGCTATGAGAAGACAGTATCCCCAACTCTTCCCTGTATAGTTTTCTTTTAGTTTTGAAGACGAAACTTATTTTTATGGGGTTAGAAAATATAACACCGACACCTCGGTGTACTCATATTTTACTTCTCCTCACATTTATATATAATGTTCTTCATATTTCATAGAACGAAATTCACTCAAAAAATTCATCAAATATTTTATCGGTTGATATTTTAAATTTTAGGTGATCGGTTAATAGTGTATTAGTTTGGTTGGTAGTGACTGCTCCTGGGAGATTGTTATCTCTAGATAAATTATTTGTTTCTATCGTTCGGTTTATTACCGTCGGTTACAATTGAACTCCCGATCGGTATCTTTGCCTCAATGATATGTTTAAATATTTATTTCTCATCGGTCATTTGGTCGAATAGCATTTCCAATTTTCAATCGGCATCTTCCATTTCTCTTCGGCACTGTTGAGAAATTTCAATTCGACACCCGAAATTGAAAATTTTAAATAATTCTTATCGGTGCCTTCCAATTTTGCTCCTGCACCCGTTCGTCATGATTTTCTTCATTGACCGAACAATCCGTTTCATTTCCCTTCGGGTGTTTTTCAATCCATTCGGTTCATGATATTTATTTTACTAATTTTTAATATTTTATTTGGTATACTAAAATTTCATTTAAACTGATCGATTATTTTGCCACCGATCGGTAATATATACCATCGATAACATGAGACTTGTGAATTTTATTTTCATCATCCATCGGTAATATTTTTGACTGTTCGGCAAAATCATTCATCGGTATAAATTTACCGGCTGTCATTTGCAAATGGAAATACCCCATCGATAATCGTTTTACTAAATTTTCACATGTTCCATCAGTACTAAACAATAGACTCATTTTCACATTTTTCAAACCCGATCAGCTACCGTAGACAACATTTATAAATTTTTAGACAGCGTAATTTATTTTACTCCTGTCAGTCACTCTCGAGTTTAATAAATTTATTTTTTATTTTTACTTTTACTTTTAATTTTATGTTTATTTTTATTTTATTTTTAATATTCTTCAGTATTGATTTTTAGATAACCGATCAGTAACAATATTGTGAAATTTCTCTGTTTGGATATTTGAACCTCCCAATCGGGAGTTTCATTTAACCATTTATTTTGTTGATCGGTAAATTTTACATTTTTACTTCATCTACATCTTCGGTGCTCATTTTCCTATTTTTATTTTCTTGTTCTGTCATGTCTCAACAATTTGCTTTCGTTCAATTCACTACCGTTCCACAAATGGATATTTGCTACCTTCGAATAATTGCATTCGATCATTATACAACAAATACACTAATTGTCTTAAATTCCAAATTGCTTGACAAATCTTGCTTCGCTTGAGCTTTGAACCCTTGACCCACACTTTCTCCAAAAAGATCTTTACCACTAAGACATTCAAAACCATTTGTTTTATTATGCTCCATTTATTATTTATTTTATATTCTAAAATTTATATATTTATATGTTTTAAATAAATTTTAGTATTATTTCCAATTTTCTGAACTCGTCTGTTCCTAGAGCCTGGCCTACAGTATTCAACATCATTGAATGACTTTCCCCATGACCCCAGAGAACATTTCTTTTCATATTGTACTAGAACAAATGTCTTCTCCCGTTCGGTAACCAATGAGCATTGACCCAATCCCATCACCGATCACTCTTTTCTCAACCAATAAAATTTTTAAATATTTAAACTCATTATATTGAGTACCAAATTACAAAAAGGGACATATTGAGAATTTGTGTAAGTTGGGAGAGAAAAAGGCAACTAAGTAAATTCATGAAAATGAGTTTATAAATAAAGTGTAGTGATGGGGCATTAAAACCCATAAAAGCCAAACTTCATTTTTCTTCTTATTCCTTTTCTCTCTCGGTTCACACCTTCCCTCTCTCTTTCTTCCTGTTCTTCCAAAGATCAATCCAAATACCACTAAACCCACACTCTTAAAGTTTCAAAACTTGTGACCCAATCTCTAGCAAGTTAAAGTTAGTGAGAGAGTTGAGGTTTCTAGTGAGAGAAAAATCTAGGGTTTGATCGTAATTCGACTTGAAACAAATCGGAGACTAAAA
>JBAMMX010000008.1:12730075-12760075 GCA_037126225.1 Dillenia turbinata
ATTCTTAAATTTTCTACAAAATTTCCACATTATAGAGAGAACAAATAAAGCTCAAAATTTTTTACCTTTATATTTGTAATAAAAGCGTTTAACAAATAATATTTAATTTTGAACTAAGGCGGCAATTTGTCTTAATTTATTATTTCTCTTCCTTTTTCTTATTAAAATTTTTATTTTTTATTTATTTTAAACATTTTTTTTAATTTAACCATTATATTACAAATTTATGTATCAAGCGATATTTATTATTTACAAATTTAATATTAAAAAATATTTTCATAGCCATCCTACATCATTACTTTTATTTATTATATATTTTAATTTTTTAATTAATCATTTTTTCACTTTTGATTTTATTGAGTAAATTTTTCTTATTTTATTAATAATTTTTTCAATTAATTGTTTTATATTTCCTTAGAAAATTTATCGAAACATTAAATAAATATTTTATTAATTCTTGGTTAATATTTAATTTTATTCTTATTCTGAAGTTTCTTCATTTGTTCTTAACATTCATTATTTTTTCAATTATTTATTAACTTTTTTTAAAATATTTTTCCATTGTATTTTTTCTTCTTTCCCTATAAAATTTCAAATTGTTTTTTTTGTGCTTATATATTTTCTTTTTAAATTAACACTTCATTTTCACTTCTTTAATTGCTTTTTAAGTTTCCATAATTTCCTTTTCATTATTTTAATATTATTATATCTTATTATTTTAAATATTATTGATTCATATTTCTTTTTCCTTATTTATATTAATTAAAATTATAATGTTTCATAACTATTTTTTCCTCCCAAAAAAAAAAAAAACACAAAAAACAACTTATTTTACCTTTCTTACTAAATTTTAAAATTTTACCCTATTTAATTATAATTACTAATTTAAATTTATTTTAAAACAATTTTTTCAAAGATTGTTCTAATCTTAATTGTTTTACACTTTTTAAAATATTAAGTAGATTTTTTCTCATTAAATTTCCTAATTTAACTAAATATTTAATTTGTTTTATTATTTATTGTGAAATACATATTTATAGATCACTTTTATTACTTATTTTTAAATTAATTTTATTAATAGGTCACTTTTTATTATTTATTTTAAAATTTTAAACTCATTTTTTCCCTTATTAATATTTAATTTCTCTTAATTAAATTTTTAAAATTGAGAAAGTAGCGATCCGAGGATGTATGTAGCCTACTTGAGCTCCTAGCGATCCAGGATCGCGCCTTCAGGGAATAAAAGCGCGATTCCGGATCGCGTTTTCTCTTGTAAAAGCGCGGTATTGGATCACGCTTCCCTCTGGTACTGGGGAAAAATACATTTCCGAGATTTCAACGCAAATTAATTAACCCTCCACAAATGGATATTTGCTACCTTCGAATAATTGCATTCGATCATTATACAACAAATACACTAATTGTCTTAAATTCCAAATTTCTTGACAAATCTTGCTTCGCTTGAGCTTTGAACCCTTGACCCACTCTTTCTCCAAAAAGATCTTTACCACTAAGACATTCAAAACCATTTGTTTTATTATGCTCCATTTATTATTTATTTTATATTCTGAAATTTATATATTTATATGTTTTAAATAAATTTTAGTATTATTTCTAATTTTCTGACTTTAAATGCGATTTCTGAACTTTGCAACTGCCGTATTCAACATCATTGAATGACTTTCCCATGACTTGAAGAACATTTCTTTTCTTATTGTTCTAGACAAATGTCTTCTCCCGTTAGGTAGCAATGAACATTGACCCAATCCCATCACCGATCACTCTTTTCTCAACCAATAAAATTTTTAAATATTTAAACTCATTATATTGAGTACCAAATTACAAAAAGTGACATATTGAGAATTTGTGTAAGTTGGGAGAGAAAAAGGCAACTAAGTAAATTCATGAAAATGAGTTTATAAATAAAGTGTAGTGATGGGGCATTAAAACCCACAAAAGCCAAACTTCATTTTTCTTCTTATTCCTTTTCTCTCTCGGTTCACACCTTCCCTCTCTCTTTCTTCCTGTTCTTCCAAAGATCAATCCAAATACCACTAAACCCACACTCTTAAAGTTTCAAAACTTATGACCCAATCTCTAGCAAGTTAAAGTTAGTGAGAGAGTTGAGGTTTCTAGTGAGAGAAAAATCTAGGGTTTGATCGTAATTCGACTTGAAACAAATCGGAGACTAAAATTTAGATAATATTTTTAATTTTAGTTTGGGTTTATTTTTTCTCTTTCATGACTTTGGAGTTATGCTGAAATTTGATGAAAAAGAATTTGCGGGTTTTGAGCCACCGTAAGTGAGAGAAAGATTGGGTATTCAATGTTAGAATTTTGAGTTTTCTTGAAAGAATTGATATTGATGATGGTGGATACTTGGTTATATCCCTTAGGAGTTTCCGAAAGCTAAACAAGACAGGACATTCACTACAAACTATTTGGGAGTGACTTTGCATCTCTCTTTGTGAATGGGCCTTAGACCTTTGTGTTATTGATTGAACAAATCCATGTTTTATAGCCTTACAAATGATATAGTTTATGATGCGTGTGAACGCATCTAATTGATATATATTTACAAATGTTTCTTTTGTGATCATTGGAGTGTCTCAATGAATTGTTTAAATGATATGCATTCATGAAATTTGTGTTGAAATGATATTGTGCCACTTTTGTGAATTTGACATGATTTACATACTTCTATTTGTATTGGCACATTTATTTGACCTGGTTTAATAAATTGTTATGGGCCAAATTGCTTATTTGTGATGCGTGGGTTGGATGCCCACTTGTGATATGATGATGTGATGATGTCCATGATGGACTTCCGTAACTACGAAGGGCTTTGGTAGTGGCACCCATTGTGTCAGGATACGCTTCGGCCGAAAGTATCCCCCAAATGCCATATGTATAGTTGCGGCCAGATGAATCATATAGGGGAGGACGTGTGTGACGCCATTGTCTAGCTCCGGGCGGAATTCTATATATGATTGATTATGTGTGCTTGATACTATTGAGGCCCGTGGCCAATATTGGGGAAGAGAGCTTGATGTTTTCTTTATACTTACATATGAAACACCCCCAATGCACCCGTCATTGGTCACGGTAGACCATCGTGAGGGATTTTTTATTGGCCAGCTCTATATGATTTTGAAACGTTGACGGATGCGTGTGTGGATACCATGATGTGTGACATATGATTTATAAATTGTGGAAATATCATGATTGTTTTATAATGCCGTCACATTTTAAAACTTTGCTTTGACACTTCGTGCTCACACATATGATTGATAACATATTGTCGATCCCCTCACTCACTGAGTATTTTCTCAAAATATTCACCCCTCCCTTTCCTTGATTTTAGAGAATAGATTTACAGAAAGACGTGTTGAGAGAGTTCGACATACTTGATTTGTATTAGAGACCTTAAATTCTGGGTATAGTATCGACCATTCTTCCGCAGTGATGTATTTGATGATGTTGGATGATATACATATATGTACATTTGAGGTCTATAGTATGACCATTGTATACATTTATCGGGATGACTTGAATTTTGTTATATATGTAATTGAAACTCTCAGATAGGTTGTATTCTTATGTATTGAGGCAAATGTCTTGCATTTTACATTCTTTATTTGGGAAAATAATAGTTTGAAGAAACAGGTTTTATACAAGTATTGTTAGCCTTAGAACGCAAATTTATCACATGCTCCGGTGGTGGCGATTATGGGGTGGCCAATTGTTGTTCTAAGCCTCGGATCGAGGCAGATCCTAACAATGTTATAATTTGGATTATTATTGAAAGATAAATTTCAAAATAGTACGATTATGTTGCCCAGAGAAATGACATTCATACTTAAACACCAACAATAAGTCTTGCTTCATTAACCAGGTTCATCAATTCATTTTGTTGTCTACTTCCAACATGTATAGCAACATGCATAAGAACATTACCTACCAAATTAGTAAAATTTTGATTTTGTTCCATTAAACGTTCCATCATAACAGTCATATCTTTATTCTCAGGTGTAGTTGAATGCACACGCAGAGTTGTAACCTTTCCTACACATGATTCTTTCCCTCAAATCAGACGCTTAAACTTTAGATACGATATCACTTTTGTAAGACAAATTGGAACTTTTTACTGACACTTCTTCACTAAACTCCATTCTACTTTTCTTCATTTCCTGTAAGAAGTAAAACAAATCAAATGTCAATGTCGCATAAATATATCAATTAGAATTATATAAAAAGATAATCATTCATACCACAAGTTCTGATGCTTTTGTAGAAACTAAACTATCATCTAATCATGTTCTACTTGTAATGTAAAGTTCAGCTCTAAAAGGTTTCCTCCTAGATTGTGTCATCTATAATAATGATAAAAACAAATCACTTTGAAGTGTTACGTGGGTAAAATTAATTACAAGTAAATAAAATATGAATTCATTATACCTTCTCATGTATGAACTTCGCAAATGACTTCAATCCTAAACAATGTGGATCAGTTAACTTTACGTGACATTCTGAATTTTTTTTACTAATTTCCTAGCACAGAGAAAAAAAGTATCAGAACAATAAGTGGATTGCATTATAAGTACTAAATAAGAAAAATTGGTAACTTGTACCTTTCCTTTATCACTCAACCAGAAAGTAACAACCTCCTTGTACTGATTTGGATCAACTCTTTCATCTTCCATTCTTTTGATATTTTCATATACTCCAAGTCAATCATCAAACCACTTTGATTTCAGAGAAATTTTAAAACTCTTCCATTTTTCGCACAAATTTCTAATAACTCATTTCTTAGTGTCATCTCTGAGTGGTTTGAAAGTAATCTTTCACTACAATTAAAATAAAAGAAATATGTAAGAAATAAAATTAGATATGCTAGCTTTCCATCTACACATTGAGTAATAAAACTAGGTTACTAGATACCTATACAATCTTCCACATGTTGTCTTTATACTCCGTTGGCATGTCACGTCAAGTCTTATAGTTTATTGGAGCAATGAAGTGAACTCTAACTATAGAACCAAGAAATCTAGTAAAGATTGTACCATTGATTCCTATTAGTTGATTTAATTCGTTCATTTCAACCATCATGCGTTGTCCTTTTTTTAAGTCCCAAACATCTTGACAACGTATTGGGTCTCTACCTTTCTTGACAACTACTCAAAAAAATTAAAAATAGATAATTACTTGATAACATGTTAATATGAAACCTCAAATTAAAATGATAGGGTAACCTAGGCTAACATCTTGGCATGATTGGGTTTCTTTAGATTGAACTTGTTCTTGGGATTGTTGTGATTCTTCATGGTCAACTGCAATTCTCATCTGTCATTTAGTTCTTCCCATATTTGTTGAAAAAATTTAAAATTTTTTATATACCCTTTCTCTCACCCCAGTAGATTTGTTGGTATTATAGAGTTTAGTGAAAGTGTAGTGAAAGCTTCAGTAAGATAGTTGAAAATATGTTTAGTTGAGAATGAGACTTGAAAATATTCTGGTTGAGTTGAAATTTCTTTTGATTTTGAGAGCTTCGAGGGAGAGAAAAGCTTTGAAATTTCATGGATGATTTATAATATAATATATTTGGGTTTAGATTTTCACAAACAATTTCAAAAGCTGCCATTTTTTCGCGGTTTTTTTTTTTAACATTTTTTAGCTGCTTTTTTTTCATTACACATCACTTCACTTCACTACCCGTGCTTTTTTTTTACATTTCTTTACACTTCTTTACGCGCCTCTTTTTTTATTACACACCTTTTTTCTAGTCATTGCCTGCGTTTTCTTAAATTCTCACATTTTTCATACTTTTAATCAATACAGGTAAAATGTGTTTCATTTAAGTTGTTCAAAAAATCACTTACTCCATTTTATACAATTTTTATTATTTGTTACCACGTAATTTCATGCAATTTTTACAATTTTTACTACTTATTTATATATACCATAGTAAGTTAATATATAGATATTAAGTTAGAATATAGTCACAACAAAAAACTTGTGCTAAAAGAAACCTAGAGATGAATAGGTTTAGCCTATATTCACAAGGCACCACTGGCTAGCTTAATTTAAACCAATTTATTATTAGATTATTTCCAAATTAAATTTTATCATCAAAATATAATTTTTGTGAGATAGGATACAGTTGTTACACTTTCATATTATCTACTTATAACCACTTGTTACTATGCATTATAGCTAGTTGAATATATCATCCATAGAATAAAATAGAAGACATCAATCACGAAATCTTTCATCTATTCATCTATTCATCTATGTTGATACATCTTCATTCATCATGTGTGTGTTGATACATGTGCTCTATCTTCATATTTATCTTCATATGTAAATGCAAATTCAAGAAATAAATTAATCCCCGATTGATTTATTTAGAATATATCTATAACTTTTCCATTATACGATATTAAATGCAAATGCAAGCCAAGATATGATATTAAATGCAAATGCAAATGCTTTTGCACAAGCAAAATAAATACAAGATAGTAAAAAAATATTTTTAAAGCTGATTAAATTGGTTATGAAAGTTTGTATAGTTTTAATATGAATCTTGTCAACTGTTAAACTTATTAATTAATTAACTAATTAATTAATGTGTCTTTAAATTAAATATCAATTTTTAAATTCAAATTAATATTAATGTTGTCATTTATTTTTTTAGATATAATATTGATAATTAATATAAATTCTCCATTTTTTTAATTTTTTCATTGATAATTAATATTAATTAATATTATATTATATAACATTCATAATTATTAATATTAAAAATCATGTAATTAATTATACCATAATCATTATGCAACATAATTAATTACACATGTTATCTAATATATCATTAGGACTTGTTACCTGTTATTACATATTACCACTTGTTACCATTTATTATAACCATGTTATTACTTGTTACCATACTATAATCACTTTTTACCATGCATTATAATCATATGACTACATATCATTTATTATTACCACTTGTTACCATGCATGCATTATAACCATATTACTAAAATAATATCACTTATGCATTGTTACCACTTGTTATCACTTATTACTACTTGTTATCACTTGTTACATTAAATGCATTATATTATGAGGCAGAATAAGAATAGAGAAGACAAATCAATGATTACATAATTGAAATGTCATTACATTACATTTCATACATATATGGATCTCATCCTACTCTATCAACCTCATCATCGTCATTCATGTGTGTTGATACATTTTCTCCATCTCCATCTTCATCAACATTAGTCCAAACCCACACCTAATTGTCTAAGTGGTTACTTTCTAAATTCAGATGTTGATTCATGACTTCATCACCCATGTCAAATTCATCTCAAACTTTGACGTGCTTTATAACAAGCTATCCTTTATGTCTTTCATCAGCCACATAAAATACATTTTTTGCTTAGGATGCCAACACATAAGGATCATCGAGCAAATTGGCACCCGTATAATTCAGATAGGAGAAATTTACATGTGTTGAGCCAAATCTGTCTTTCTTACATTTTCGTTGTAGGTCGACCCAATCACACTGAAATAATACAAAGGTAGACATTTCATTATACTTTACTTGAATGATTTGTCGTAATATTCCATAATAATTAACTTTACCTTCAGTTGACCTTTTATCCTTGGCACTTGTATAACTAATGTCATTATCTACTACTACATTGACACCTGAATTTTGAGTTTGAAGGCACTTCTCGTGATCTTTTATATGGAATCGATATCCATTGATTACATACTCATTGTAATTTCTAACCAATGGATCTGGTCCACAAGCAATCCATATAACTTCATCTATAATCTCTCTAAGGTATTTTGGATTCGTAACTAAATATAAGAAATTAATAACACTAAAAATGATTGGCTAATGATATACTCACACGACGACTAAACCAGGTATAAAAGTTTTTGCTATAAAGTTTGTCAATTTGGAAAATATTTAATTTCTTTCCACGATTTGTTCTTCAAACATGTTGCATATGTTCCCTTCATATGAAACAATACATAAATATTATATGACATTAGAGTTTAATATTGATATACATTATTATCAAAATATTATTACAATGTATACTTACACTCTAAATGAGGCAAGTGATTTACTATTGAATAGTATGTATGCAATGATTTCTGATCAAGACGAATTCAAGATATTCTTTTTCTTTTTTGTCTTTTACGTATCCTTATTCCCAAAAGCTTTCCAATAGTTCTTAAAGTGGACTCATCTTCTCCAAATACAATCTGGTTGTTATCATTGATTAAATCTTGTTTCAACCCCGTATAAAGATTTTGAACAGAACAACAAGCACTCGTTTGCTATATACCGCTTCGCAATTGAACTTTCAAACCGTACTCTATTACATACATAAGATTTGAGTTGAAGCAAGTATCTACATATTATATTACATACAATAGATACATAGCAAATTATTAAATAAAATGAGCATGATTGTTAAATAAATGATCAAAATACAATAAATCTTTTAACTAAATACATCCACCTATATGTCACTGATCCATCAATCCTTGCTTCGCTTTTCAAGAGCACGATCAAGTGTATCACACTAGTAAAAAATGAAGCAAGGAAAATCTTTTCAAGTTGACACATAATTTGCGAAACTAATCCCTCCAGTTGTTTAAGTTATTGTGGGTCAAGCACCCTAGAGCAAAGACATTTAAAAATGTTACAAATTTTAATGATAACAAAGGTAATATTGTCAGGCATTGATCCATAAATTGTTATGGGAATAAATTCTTGCATTAAAATATGATAGTCATAACTTTTTAAACCTATTAACTTCCACTTTTTCAATTGAACACATCTGGAGATGTTAGTAAAGCATTCATCACGAAGTTTTAAATCCTTCAAAACCTTAAGAAATGCATTTTCTCATGCAAGGTCATTTGGTAACATACTTTAGGCAAAAATAGGTTTAAAGAATTAAGTAGTCTACGTACATGTAGATCCTTTCTTATTCTCATTTCTTCAAGATCAAGCCTAACCTTATAATTGTCCTTAGACTTTCCTTCTTGTCCGAGAATTATACCAACAATTACATCAAAATAATTTTTCTTAGTATGCATCATGTCAATATTATGTCTGATTAAAATATTCTCCCACTAAAACAAATGAAATAATATGCTCTTTTTTTTCCATCTTTACATGTGATTGGGACTTGTTAAGTCAATATTTTCTAATTCTCGCAAAACATCGGTTCCATATTATTGTTTGGGAGCAACTCTAAATTCCTCTGTCCCATCAAAAGAGTGTTTATCATACCTGAACGGATGAGTTGACTCCAACCATTTTTGATGTCCCATATAACAATACTTCCGACCATGACATAACTATTGAAAACATGTATGATATCTGCATATTGGATATACAAATCTACTTTTAGTGCTTCATCTAGACAGATTAGCATAGGCCGGGAAGTTATTAATGGTCTATAACAATATTGCATGCATTTTAAATCTTTTATCAACAAAAGAATCATAAGTATCTACTCCTTTGTACCAGAATTCTTTTAGTTCTGCCACTAATGGTTGCATGTACACATTTATCCAGTTACCAGAACTTTTAGAACCAAGAATAAGTAATGTGAGTATGAAGTTTACAGATTTTATACACAACCAATGAGGTAGGTTATATAGTATCATTAGCACTGGCCAAGTGCTATATGTAACATTTATTGTTTTAAATGGATTTAAACCATTTGCTACTAAACCTAATCGAATATTTCTTGGGCCAACAAAGAAGTTAAGGTATAGGGAATCAAACTTCTTCTATGTAGGAGAATTTGCTGGGTGTCTAACAGTCCATCCTTTGTTCTCTTATCATGATGCTATCTCATCAAAGAAACAGTTTTGCCACATGTAAAGAGTCTTTGCAGTCTACGAATCAAAGGAAACCATCTCAATATTTTGGTTGATATTCTTTTTTTTTTTTGACATCTTGATCTCCATCTGTTGTATTTCATTTCCATCTCGAAGCACCACACACATAACATGCATCGTCTTTATCTCTCTCTTTCTATTACAACATACAATCATTTGAACAAGTATGTATTTTGTCATATCCCAACCCTAAAGCTGAAATAGTTTTCTTTACTTGGAGACAACTATTTAGCAACATGTTTTCATCGGGCAACGACTCTTCTAAAAACAGTAATAGTAAAGAAAAAGATTTATTGATCCACCCACACAAACACCTTAAATGGTATAAGTGCACAATAGTTGTAAACATGTTATATTTAGAATTTAGATATACTGATTTTATGACATTCTTTAATAATTCATGAAACTTATCTGAAGTTGGTTTAGGTGCATGAGAAGTTGGTTCAAGATTATGTAAATGTGCAAATGTATCATGTAACATGCCAAACATATCATGATCAAAAAGATTATCATTACTGTTCAATGGATCATGGTTGGTTATGTCACATGGATCATGGTTGGCTACCTCGGATGGATCCTGGTTGGTTACTTCGTTGGATACATGAGATGTAGATTTTTCATTACTCTCTCCATGATATATCCACTTGTCATAGCCTTGTTGAAATCCATGACGTAACAAGTGATTGAACATCATGTGTGTAGAAAATCTCAATGTGTTGAAGCATTTAATACAAGGACATGATATTTTGTCATCCATGGATTGAATATTTGTAGATGCAAATTTAAGAAATATATTAACTCCACCAATATATTCATCACTTTCCCTTGATTTAGAATACATCCATGCCCTCTTCATTGTTTTGCACAAGCCAACCATATGCTAATAGAGAAATAAATGAAATGAAAAATGAAATAAATACGGAGGATTGGGTTGGCACCAAAAAAGAAGCAAATATGTTTTTGGTGCCGTTTTTGGTGCCGTTTTTGGTGGCAAAAAAGTTATTGCGAGGTTATTGGCTCATTATGTCAATTAAGATTAATTAAAATTAATGTTGTCAATTATTTTTTTTTTTTGAGTTTATATGAAATTCTATAATAAGGATAATTAATTCTTGAATTAGATTTTTTTGGTTCCTTATAAAATTATATAATATTAAATAATATAATGTTGATAATTAATGAATGTACACTATTACAATTTATTTATTGTTGCATCCGCTAATAGTGTGCAATAACTTTTTTTTCCTCCTCTATGGAATTTTTTTTTCTCCTCGGATTTGCCGGATTAATGCATTCTTGAATTTGAATTTGCATGAAATGTGTTAACAATAGATCTTTAATATAACAATTGGTGTTTAATGAATTTTTATAATTGTTGTCAATGAATTGTGATAATTTGATATTGTAACACTATTTACATAACTTCCACCACTCCAATCCAAATCTAACTCCAATTGATCACTTAATTAAACTTATTCTCAATTGTTTATTTTAAATACTACTACTATATATCTAACTCCAATTGGTTATTTTAAATTGGTAATTGGACTAGCAATTGTAATTTGGCATTAGATATATTGTAGTAGTTAGATATATAGTAGTAGTATATAGTAGTAATATAATAGTAATGTATAATAATATACTAATCATAATTAAATAAATACAACATAGTAATTATAATAATGTTGCCTTAAATACATATAGTAATTAAATATAGTAAATTTAGTAAATTGTAATTGTGAAACAATCCATGGTCCGGTGGACTCCAATCCAACTCTAAACTCCAATTGATCACTTAAACTTATCGTTAACATTATCGTAAATTGCTTATCTTAAATTGGTCATCCGGCAATTTGTTATCTTAAATTGGTAATTGGATTGGCAATGAAATTGTATTTTGGCATTAGATATATACAGTAGTAATTAGATATATGGTAATAGTGTATAGTAGTAATGTAATAGTAATGTATAATAATATAATAATTGTAATTAAATAAATATAGCATTAAATAAATATAGTAATTATAATAATGTAACATTAAATACATATAGTAATTAAATATAGTAAATTGTAACTGTAAAGCAATCCATTCTTAAATTGGTAATTGGACTCTCAATGTAATTGTAATATATATAGTAGTAGTATATAATAGTAATATAATACTAATGTATAATAATATAATAATTGTAATTAAATAAATATAATAATTATATATAATAATGTAGGATTAAATAGATATAATAATTAAATTAAATAGATATAGTAATTAAATATAGTAAATTATAATTAAAAGCAATCATATGCCGTTTGGCTCGGGTGGACATCGCAATTGCATTTCACGTAACTTCCACCTAATTTGGCACTAATATAATACTAATATATAGTAATAATATAAAGTAATATATAATACTATAATAGTAGTAATATATAGTAGTAATATATGGTAATATATAATTGTATATAGTAGTAATGTATAGTAATATATGATATTAATATATAATAATATTGTAATTGTATTAAATAAATATAACATTAAATAAATATAATAATTATAATTAAATAAATATAATAATTATAATAATATAGGATTAAATAGATATAGTAAATTCTAATCGACTAAGTTGGGCAATTGATTGCTGGTATGTATTGATCCAATGCCACTTCATCCGGTAATTGATGGCTGGTACATATTGATCCAATGGCTGGGGTTGGTGGGGCGAACTTCAGGGACATGTCACAATGTCACCACGTCACACTGTCACCACATCACTATGCACACTGCTATGCAGACAAAGGTCTTTTCAAGCACATAGTACTCTGCCTAACTTCGCTGATCTAAACATTTGATCAAGACCACCATCCAACGGCCGGGTGAAATAAAGCCAGAGGTCACCGTTTGATCCAACGGTTCCGGTGAAATAATTAATGTCCTTTTAAATTGATCCAACGACTTTAATTGAATTGGTAATATCTTTAATCCAAATTAGAATTATTTTCAAAAAATTCAGGAAGAGAGGAAAGATGGAGAAGAGAAGGAGAGAAGACATAGGTGAGAAAAAATTTTCTAAAACTAGAGGCAAAGAGGTTTGAGAGAAGTTAAGTTTTGTCTAAATTTTTTGCAAAGATTTTGCAGATTTTGAACCAAAAATAGGAAACACGGATCTAGATTTAACCATTGGCTCTTCCAACAACGAGACTTCTACGTCCTTTCATAGATTAGTGAAACATTCTGGATGCAAGTTTTTCAAGTGATGATTTAGCATTTTTAGCTTTTATTTAGTTATTTAGTTATTAGTTATTATTTTGTGTTTTTACTCAACAATTTTAGTAATTTTGATTGATTTTTAGTGTTTTATTTTAGTTTTAGTGTTTTATATTTTTTTAATATAAACAAATGTATAATATAAACAAATTTAAATATATTGTCCAATAAGAAAAGAATTCTTTTCCAACAACAAAGTGAAAGAGTAGTGAATGTATTCAAATATGGAGGGAATTAAATGAAACTGAGAGGAAGAACTACAACAAAGTAGCAAAGCAAACAAAAGAATTGCTTGGCGTAAGTAGGGCACTGGCACCCATTCAAACAAGGTGTTCTCCTAAGCAACTAAAGGAGCTAATTCCTTCCCCCACTCATGGCATGAAACAAGTAGTAAAACATATGGGGTTCGGCAAACTTTTGAATCTTACCTGTGATACTTTGAATCAAAAATTGTGTGAAGAATTGATAATGAGGTTTGAACCTATGAAAAAACCACTTTGTATCGGTCCAAATCAAAGCTTTAAGCTCACACCTAAAGAAGAAGGGCGAATCCTAGGAATCCCTTACAGGGATGCGATGTTTTAGGCTCTTCATCTTTGGTTGAATCCTCAGAGACAAAGTACTTCTCCAAACTAAAACATACCTAATTAAAAGAATAGATGCAAACTAAAAATCCCTCCTCTCCGAGATTTAAACGATACTTCTTGTGTTTGTCCTCGGATGCTTTCTATATCTGACCATAAATGTCTTCCCTGTTGCCAGATACCTTGTGGCTACTATTGATGTGGACAATACTGGCTAATACAATTGGGCCAAGTTTGTATTACAATGGTTAGCTGATGATGCATGGCAATTTAAAGGTCTTTTGAAGAGAGGAAGAATAGAGGAGGAACAAAGGAAGAAGAGAGCAATTGGTGATTGTTTATTTTTACTCATAGTAAGTTTATAAATATTAATTCAATATTTATAACTATTACAAATATTAGTCCTATGCTAACCAAATGTTGGTCCTGTGCATGCATGTTGGTCCTAGGTATGCATAGATCTTTTACTTTGAAAAGGTAAGAGTTGGTGATTTGGGTGGTCAAATAAAGAAACTACTCCTTCACTATTGGACTATAGATCATGTTAATCGGAGACTTAGATTTGAGTGTGTAAATGTAAGTTAACTGTATTGTTGTATCCACACTTATTTGAAGTAAGTATGAACTCTAAACTATGAATACTCAAATCTTATCTAAAGTAAGTTCTCTTATTTGAAGTAAGTATAAACTCTGAACTGTGAATACTCAACTCTTATTTGAAGTAAGTTCAAGTAAGTTCTGTTATTTGAAGTAAGCACGAACTCTGAACTATAAATAATGAGTTATTCATTGATAATTGATAATCGATAATATGTTGTACGGCTATATATAAGGTTTGTTGTCAAATAAAACTGATCAAAATAAAGAAATCAATAAATTGAACAAATTGAAATCTATTGAAACCCGTAGAGAAGAAATTAAGGTAAACCTGGTAGCACTTACACTTCACCACTTATTATCATATCTTTCAATCTTAGGACTATCTATTTTGTTTTGTATTTTATTTTGTAGAGAATTGGCATCAAAGAGGAAGTCAAAATTTTTTTGGAGAAGTCAATTCAAATACTAGAGGAGTCAATTCAAAAACAGTTTGATTTGTTGCAAATACAATCTGATTTGTTACGTAGACTCTCCAACTCTGATCATGTAGGGGACTTTGATGTAGAAGAAGAAGAGAAGAAGCCAAAGAAGCATAAGCATTGTGATTTTGTTGAGAACCAAGAGGTATGGGAGGAGGATGAAGGCTTGGAGGAGAGTTTGGATGAAGAGGTGGGGCCAGATGCTCAAATGTGTGAAGTGGTGAATGCTTTAACTGAAATAAAGGAGGTGAAGGAGGTGAATGCAAACATAATTTCTGCATTTGCTAACTTTAGAACTTTTTCTAGTGAATATGAGAGTGTTTGGATTTTTATTGACGAAAACCCACAAAAAATAAAGTCAGCCAAGTTATCTTTTTGTGATACCTTTGTCATTTCTGATTTCTATTGATATATCAAAATTTTGATTTGCAGTGATACATTACTAAATCCAAAATATTTTTTATGACAATGGATAGAACAATTTTGTGTAATATTGTTGAAAATTACATATCATCGATTGATACTCACGAGTTGCTGTCGCCCCATTGGATTGGCACATTAATATGAATTTATAATTTTTTTTTATTTATTTCTGATATTACCTTATAAGATAATGATTATATTTATAGACCATGGAATGCTATATAGGGTTCCTCAATACCTACTGCAGAAACCCATCTCTCTTATTCTCAAGATGTGTTTTTCCATTGTAGTTTTCGGTAAGTATTGTTCTTGTCTCATTATTCTTTCTTTCATTGTATTTATTCTTTCATCTTGCATCAACACTACACTTATTCTTCTTGCATCTCTATATCTTTATTCTTTTACTAGATTTGGATTTGGATTTGGATTTGCATTATGTGCTGATTTGCTGATGATGAAAATTTAAGTGAATTATCTTTTTTCATGTAGTGTTGCATTATCTTACTAATGCATGCAGTATTTTAGTAATGCATGCAGTATTTAATGCACATGTCTACCTTTTTTCTCACCTTGTTTTTAGTAATTTTTTCACATTTTTTTAGTCATGCAAATCTCTACCTTATTTTCTCCTCTGTTTTGTTAATGCAGAACCTTATAGTTTTCTCACCTATTTTTTTTTCCTCACCTTGTTTTAACCTTGTTTGCACAGATGTCTGTGGTTTGCGCGTCTGGCTTGGACGCGAAACAAAAAGTCAATGAAACCGAGTGGGATATTTCGATGGTTGAAAATTGTTTGTCAGAAAAAACACTTGGATTCGAGTTTGAATCGTGCAATTTAGTGAGTTAGTTTACCTTTACCATCCATTACGATTATATATTAATATTTCAATTAATATACTATTGTATTTCCATAATAGGTTTTTATCCCTGTAATTTTCAAACAACACTGATTTTGTTATACTCTTTATGTCGACAAGTTAATCATGCATGTTTTGGAATCAGGTTATTCATTTAGAGGCCGTGAAGAAGAAGAATTGCAAAGTTTGATGGTAATTGCTTAATATACTTAACATCAAATTTTCTTTGACTATAACCTATAATATTTTTTTACAGAAGAATTGCATTGAGAGGATTTATGAAAACTTTCTCTTTACCTTCGAAATTATAGCTATTGAAGTTCTATAGCAGCCTAATATGTAAGTACTTACAACTAATATTACTACCCCTAATATGTATCTCCGAAATTCACTAAAAATACATACCTAAAATAAATTAAATTCTACAAGAATGATTGTGAAATATTTGTTATGTGCTTTTTGAAGATATGAGAACCGGGGATGTTGATGACTCCACCAACTCAAGAAGTATATTCTTATTATATCTTCACATTTTTGTATTGTATTTGTACCATGGCTTCATTTGATGGCTTTATTTCATGGCAAGATCTTAATTTCTTGAGAAAAGAATATTTTTTCAAACTTTTAATGTCAAAGCATAATATGATTCATGCTGAGATCATGGAGAAAATGCAAACCAAGAGAAAATCAATAAAACCAAACTCTGAACCATTTGAACCAGCACCGAGAAAAGCAAAAGCAATTCAACCAAAGGCAATTAAACCAAAGGCCAAACAGAAAGGAAAATTGTGAAAAGAAGTTGAGATGTGAAGTGTGGTATTGAGATGTAAAGTGTGGTAAATGTCCTGTAGTTGGTATGAAAATTGTGAAAATAGTTAGTATGAAAATTGTGAAAAGAAATTGTGAAAATATTTTTAACTTAATAATTAATCTATTATTAATCTATATAATATTATTTATGTTATCACTCCAATTAGCAATTTAGCAATTTTATTTGGAATTTATATAAAATTATATAATATTTAATTTAGCAATTTTAGTTGCAATTTATATAAAATTATATAATATTTTTTTCTTATTTATTTTTTATTTATCTTTCTTTTTTCTTTAATTAATTTTTAGAATTTAAATCAGTATATAAAATTATATAATATTGGTAATTAATATTATATTATATTATATTAATAATTACTATCATTATCATAATTTTAAATTATATTATATATGTAATTGTTCAATGAATTTTAAAAAATATAATAATATTATATAAATTACTTATTTCATATAATTACATTATTTACATTAATAATAATAACCGGTGGCAGATCCAGAACCCGAAAGTAGTGGGGGCAAAATATTTTTATAGATTAAAATATTTTATTTTTAAATTACAAACATAATTTTTTTTTCTTATGGGGGCAATTTTTTTTAAGTGTGGGGATAATTTTTTTTTGTGTGGGGGTAAATATTTATTTAATATATAAAATTTAATAAACTTTTTTTTAGTGGGGGCAATTGCCCCCACACTCCATTATTTAAATTAATTGAATTGATGCACGCATAATTAGCACAAACACACAAGGAACAGGCATGGGCATGCACAAACATATAAGCACTGGCCATGCGCGGGAGAGTGCGGGGCTCGCAGTTGCCTGCGCATGCATGCACGGGAGGCCATGGGGGCACGCAGTCGCCTGCGCATGCCCGGCTGGGAGACACTAAGCCCGGGCAGGGTGGGAGACACCACGCACGAGTGACCTCGCACTGCTGCATCCGTCACATGGTGCTGGCTACGGTTGAGCTTGAGGTTTGTCCCTACAAATTTCAAATTTCTACAAATCTAGTACACTATAGTCTATTATTAGAAGAAACTAAATATCAATACCAACATAATATCAATTACAATATCAACATAAGATACAATACAATGTTACAATAATGTTACAATATTAAGCTCAATTGAAGTACAAGATCACAATATCAACATAATATCAACATAACATTCAAATCAACAATCTTAAGCTCAATTGAAGTACAAGATCTTACAAGCTAACAAGCAAGCTATAAAGCAGCCTAGGAACAAATACAGAACCAGAACTAGAACCAAAATTATTTGAAAAAATTAACTCTTGGTCTAATTTTTTTGCCTTTTCTTTAGCAGAAGCATATAAGTCCAGAGAGGATGATGCACCAGCAATAACTTCATGAATTTCGAAAGGATTGGTATGTGAAGGATGATTGGCATCAGGATTGGTATTAGGACGATTGGCATTAGGCATAGTGTACGTAAAACTGAATGGACGTGTAGAACCAAATGGACGTATAACAAATGGGTAGGCAGAGGTGGGAGGAGGTGGTCTGGCGGTGGTAGAGGAAGAAGGTCCGGCCGGGCTTCCTATCACCAAATTGTTTCTTATGTACTCAATGAAGTTGCTATTTACCCTCACATCTGCAGAGATGTCCAGTAAATCGAATAGCATTTTTCTGTACTCTTCCTCATTCTATTTCTTAAATTCACTAAAACTTCCAAAACTATGTCTATATTCACCCATTTCCCTCCAAACTTCTCCAAATTGATCATCAATCGTATGCATGGATTGAAATATTTGATTCCACCTGGCCTCCTCAATCCTAGGGTACTCATTCCCTCCTTTATACGCATTCCCTCCTTCTCGGTCTGGCTCTGTCCTACGAGCTCTTTTCTTCACATTAACCTAAACACCATTTTCACAAACCCAATTAGCTCTTTGTAAGCTAAGGCATTATACTATTTTTCTTGCTCTATTCCACTCTGTTTTCCCTTCATAAATTTATACCTTGACTTTTTAAAATATCACTCACCACACTAGAATATGCCAAATTTAAATTTGAATATCTTGTGTTTATGAAAAAGTAAGGAAGAAGAAAATGCAAACCTGGATTTTTTTGTTCATAATACATGCCATTAGCCCAAAATATCACTCACCACACTACAATATGTCAAATTTAAATTTGAATATCTTGTGTTTATGAAAAAGTAAGGAAGAAGAAAATGCAAACCTGGATTTTTTTGTTCATAATACATGCCATTGGCCCAAAATCCTCTCAAGTGATAGATGTATAATTACTTGCTCTTGGTTTAATAGCGTGGATAATGAGCAAATGTAAAATTCTTTCATGCAAACCTAGATGTGTCGTATCCCTACTAAATTCCTCTAAATTATCATTACCAAATACTATTTTAGCATCATCAAATATTTGTGATTGTTAATATGGCTTATATTCATTGTACTCCACCCACTTCATACCACCGTGTCTACATATAAATCTTGGATTCACTACAATTTTTTGATGATCAAAGTAAGTTTTAAAAGCAACTGACCAACGTTTATTACCGATAACTATGTTAGACTCTAGATCTACTTCATATTATCTATTTCTTCAATATTATTATAAAAAATTCTTACTACATTTTCATTTTTTTTTTTTTGCTGGGATTTAGAATCCAAGGACACACTTCTTTTAAGTAACACTATATCTAAAACCTATGTTGTTGAGAAATTGTAAGTTGATTAATCGCTCATGACAGATGTTACGATGACAGAAGACCTTATAAAATGATTTTCTTTTTTTCAAGAGAGGGAAATTCTCTCTTGTTATATTTTTCTGATGCCATGGCAATTTTCCTTCCCTTTTCTAGACTTGGGAGCCATTGAGTGAGTGTAGAGAGAGTGAGTGAGTGAATGGAGAGTGAGGTTTCTGATGAGAGAGAGAGAATGAGAGAGAATGGACGTGAGAGAGAGAGTGGACGTAGGGAGATAGAAGATGAGAGAGAGAAGATAGACGTGAGAGCGTGAGAAAAAAGGTAGATAAGATTTAAGTTATTTAAAGAGATAGAGAGATAAGAGTGAGAGAGAGAGAGATTTGCATTGTTGTGCATTACTATGGATTGTGCAGATGTCCAGATTTTAGAAGATTTGAGAAGATTTTTGAAGTTGAAGCAAAGAAGGATGGATGTGATGTTGGAGGAGGCTCCGAACTTGTCTGTGCACAGTAAACTTGTGAACATGTGCAGCAGTGTGTGTGGCACTTGTTGCAATGTGCATGTGCATGTGAACTTGTGTGAACTTGTGAATTCATATGTGAACTTGTGTGAACTTGTAAATGTGAATGACAAGAATATGAATAGTGAGTGACTTTGCTTTTTGATGTGTTGAGTGTGCATGAATATGAATAATGAGTGAGTTTGCTTTTTGATGTGTTGCAGTGTACATGTGAACTTGTGTTTTGTGTGAATAAATGTGAACTTGTGAATGCGAATGACGTGTGCGTTTGCTTTTTGACTGATCTTTGTTGTTTTGTTGTGAACAATTATGTGAGTGAACATTTTTGATATTGCTTTTTGTCTCGTTTTTGGTTTTGGTTGTATTAGGTGCCACAACCTTTTTTTTAAGCTCTTTTGTTTTTGTTTGTTGTATAACGTTGTATTTGTGACAACATGATTGTGTTATTTGGTAATAGTAATAGTTATTTGATTATTTGGTAATAGTATGGTGTAATTTATTATTTTATTATTATTTAATTATGTTGGTATTATTATGTGATATATTATTTTATTGAAAAATCAGGAAGACAATCCAAATCCCATATTATTATGCATTATACATTTCAATGGTTGAATGAAATTGGAGGGTAAACTTAGACATATCAGCAATTCATCCCAACACACCCCAACACACGTGTGCTAATATCCAGCTAATATCCTTTGGGGGTGCCATTTTCTCTCGAATGAATTTGAATAAGAATCGGAGGAATTGAAGGAGGGAAGTTGGAGCGGGTAATGTCTTCCAATATCCCATCCCACGGCTGCCATTATGTAGATGTAGAGTAGAGATATCCAATGGTTGGGGTGGGTGAATAAGAATCGTAGGGAATTGAAGCCTAATGACTCTTCAAGTGTATACAAAAATAAAATCATAGATTAAAATTTGAGAAGTTTTCTTGAAACCCACCTGTTATTCAAAATTAGAACTTCGCACCAGTTACCACTAGTTATTACTAGTTACAACAAGTTATCACTGATTATCGGTAGTGACATCGCAAAATTAACACACTTATAACAACCCACTATATTCTAACCTTACTATCATTGCAAATAATTTCATACCTTGACGTTTTATAGAGTCCAAGTTTACCATTAAATAGTTTCTAAAAATAAGTAGACAGTTTAAATTAGTCCAGGTTAGGGAAATAAATTCGAATAAATTCTCGAATGACTACTTTTTTTAACTTGTTAGAAACAATAAAAATCTATATTAATAATCCTAAATAATGGATAAAATTATTACCAATGTTAACAAAAATTATCCCTAATTTACACCACCACCGGTTTCCCAAAAGTAATCCTAATCTTACCACTTTTATTTTATCACAAACTTACTATCTCTTATCACAATTTTACCATTCGTTACCATTAGCTACCACAACTCCAATGTATAATAATATTACCATACATTACCACCCATTACCACACTTTATCAATTTAGTACTTGTCACCCTAAAATCTCTACACAGTATTTCACTACATTGTATAATAATATTACCACTAATTATCACAAACTTACCACAAACTTATTATCACAAACTTACCACAAAAACTTGTTACCACTTACCACAAGTTATCACAAAATTAATTACCATCTTGTTACTTATCACTTGTTACAACAACTTACCACTTGCTATCCAAAATTATCCTCTCTTATTGTCAAATGGTTTGATACCTAACTCTTAAATTTTTAAACTGTCTATAGAGTCAAACTATAGAGTCACTATAGGCACTATTAAAATAAATAGTCTCTAAAAAGTACCACATTTACTACCATATTTAGGAGGATTTTGGATGGCACATATATACACAGAATAGTATATAGGTACAACATATGGGTTAGCATGAGTGCCACATTTACTAAGTCCTAAATAAATATCACTTTTATATAGACGTATGACCAAATAGTGTAATATATAGGTTAGCATAGCTATACAATGGTAAGTGCAGTTAGTAAAAACTCTTTGGAAACCGTCACTAAAGGGGACACATTTACGGATGAGACGTGATAACCATCCGAATGGTAGACAATAAAGAGAATTCATATTGCTACATTTACTGACGAGAATTAATAACAATTAGAATTAAACATAGCATTTTAAAGATGGTCCATGGGGACACATTTACTTATGAGAAGTGATAACCATCCGAATGGTAGTAAAGAGAATTTATATATAGACTATTTTCTAATCATCACTAAACTACTACATTTGTTGACCAAAATTAATAACTATTAGAATTAAACATAGCTTTTAAAGATGGTGCAATATATGAGTTACGATAGATGTAGAACTTCTCCAGACAAATGGTTAAGTAGACACTAAAAAGAGTGATGCAGAGACTCCTTTTTAATCGTCACTAAAGATCGTCATATTTACTCACCACATGTGATAACCGTAAGATTTGAACATCCCTTTTACATGTGGTTATACAAACTTTAGTAACGGTTGATAAACTTTTTCTAACCCATAATTTAATACCGTCAGAAAATTCATACATTTCTCATGGTTTTGTCAAAAGCATCTCAATAAACCATAAAAATCCATTACTAAATGTCACTGACAATAAAAGTTATTGTTATTATAGTGCTTTAATTTTGTAGTGGACAAATGTCAGGATGAGTACACATCATAACGTACTTCAAACTCTCAACTGTACTAGAAAACAGTACTCTAGACATTTCATTTATTCATTAAGAGTTATTAGAGCATATGTCATCACTTGCACTATCGCCTATAGTCACAGAAGTATCAATGAGTTTGCAGTTTTTAATTTTATATCGTTCCAAAACCTTTATAATGTAAGACTCTTGAGATAATCCCAATTATCTCTTGTAACGATCTCCATGGGTTCTGATTCCTAATCTACTTCATCCATATCTTTCATCTTAAAATTAGAAGACAACCATTTCACAATCTGAAGGAAATACTCATTATCATTTATGACTAACAATATATTCTTGAGATATAGGGATAGAATTGCAAACTCATCATCAGACTTCTCAATATAGATACAATGGTTTTTGTCTATCATGACAAGATTATAAGGGATCAGCCCTGTAAAATCTTAGATACCATTGCCTCGAAAACTATTTAAAGTCATAAATTAATCTATTCAATTTACATATTCTAGCTTCCTGGTCATTGATAACAAAACCCTCTAATTGTGCCATATAGACTTCTTTGTTAAGTTCTCTATTGAGAAAAGTAGTCTTCATGTCCATTTGATGTAATTATAAATCCAAATTGGCCATGATTATCAATAATAGGCGAATGGAGGCAAATCTTACTACTGGGAAAAGGTTTCCTCATAATCAACACCCTTTTGCTGAGTGTAACCTTTTTTCAATAGTCAAGTTTTATACCTTTCAATAGTTTCATTTACCCTACATTTGATTTTGAGAACCCACTTATTTCCAATAATCTTACATCCTAGCAGAAGTTTAACCAATTCCTAAAGTATGGTTGGACCTTATTGACTTCAATTCTTTCTTTCATTGCCTTTTCCATTCATCTTTAGCAAGATTAGATAGTGTCTCATCTACATTTTAGGCTCTTTTATATCTTTTGGAGAAACAATAAATGCGTGCTTTTCAATCTCAAAATTATGTTTAGACACCATTTTCCTTACACTTTTCTGAGTTCGTAACTCAGTTAGATCACTAGAATTCAAATCCTTCCTAGTGGGATCAACATTATTTTCTCACAATTCCAATGATCCTCTATAGATAGAGCCATCCTGTGAATTAACTATTTCAAACAAAAACTCTATGTCCTTTATGTCAATTCGGCTATAAAATTCATTCTTTAGAAATGTGACCTTCCGTATTCAATTTCTGCTATAGTATCATCATCTCATTCACCAATGGATACTTAACTTTTAGACTGGTTGGAGTATTTTATAAAAGTATCTTACTTTCACGGAGAACCAATTTTCTAAACTTACTGTAAAATCTTAAATACAGATGACCGATCCCCAAAGTTTGAGATCACTTAGACACGACTTTCTAGCAGTTCAAAGTTCATATAACATCATTGGTACTGACTTTAAAGATACTTTGTTCAAAATATAAACCGTACTCAATACGACATTTCCTTAAAAGGAAATCAGCAAGTTAGCCTGTACCACTATGGATTTTGTCATATCTAACAATATCTTATTCCTTCTCACCACAACACCATTCTGCTGAAAAATATAAGAAATGGTCAAATGTCAGATTATGTATCTTTTATTACTCAGATCCTTAAATTGATTAGTTAGATATTCACACCATCTATCCGTTCTTAAAACTTTTATTGTCCTATCCATTTGATTCTCTACCTCACTCATATAAGATCTAAAATACTCAAGTGTTTCAAACTTGTGAGAAAACAAATAGACATAGCCAAATCATGTGAAATTATCTATAAACGTAATGAAATACAAAACTTCATGTCTAGCATTCACATTTATAGGATCACAAATATCCGAATGAATTAACAACAATGGAAATTCAACCCGAATGTCCTTTCTAAATGGTTTTATCGTCATTTTGCAATTATAACAATGTTTAACTTAATAGTTAAACATTCGTCCATCGCATTGCAATACCATGAAACCATTTACAAACTACTCTGAAAGTTCAGAATATAGTCATATTTCGAAAGAACAAGAACAGATATTAAATTCCATCAAATTTCTAGCACGTAGAGAATATCATGCAGAATGAGAGTTTGACCATTTTGTAATACCAATTTACAAGTGTCAACTCCTCTAACCTCCACTCTTGCATTATTCTCCATATAGATCCATCTCCTACCAGATGACATTTGACAAAAATCTATAAATGCCTCTCAATATGTTCTTATATTCAAAATTATTCTTTTGTGATCCATCTCTAATCTCCTTTACTTTCTTGCTTTCATTCTAGTCCCTCTCATGTTTAGAGTCCCGAAACTCTCTTGGAAATAGACTCTATAATAAAAGTATCATCTATAAATATTGCAACACAAAATCGCTCATCCTCAATTTCAACGTAGCGAGCAACATTCGAGAAAATCTTCACACTATATTATGAGTCAAATTAACTTTCAAGTGCTTCCACTTGTTAAGAAGGAATCGGATCAAGATTTGAACTTTCTTTCAATTGAAGAGAACATGACCAGCTAACTTCACCTCTCTTATAATATTAGACATGACCTTTAAATGCTATTTGATATTGTGATCATTTCACCTTTTGTAGGTATCAAACTTTACAATCAACTATTTAAGATGAGTCACACTTGTACCTCCATATTTCTCTTTAAGATACACCCAAATGACATAAGCAATCGAATATTGCTCACATTCAAAGATCATGCAATCAGTCATAGAGCCAACCAGGGTTACTCGAACAGTGAAATCTATCCTTTTCCTTAATAAGTATCTTGCTCTCTCCTCTATGGGGCAGCATTGCCCACATTAAGGTGCTATATTACATGCCTGATACCTTCTAAGGCATCGTGTTCTTTTAGCGCATTCTATATTTTATAGCATCATATCTCACGATCATCATCATTTAATTTGTCATCTCTATTTAAGCACACAATTATATATTTTGATGCTATGGTTTGGGTTTCCAAGAGGGTGGACACAAATATTAATACTCATATCATGCACACAATTTTGAACTTCATGACAGGTTAACATCAGATATATAATTGAAAATTCACTAGATTCTCAGTCATCATCTATAGTTCTAATGTATTACCATCATAAATTTAATTTAAAATTATAAAATTTAATAGATTTTAGATGAGAATTACTCAAATTCTTCTAACTAAAAAACATCTCACTTAAATACACTAGTATTTTAATAATATTATAATTTTGGATGAGAATTACTCCAATTTTATCAATTCAAAATTTTCATTTAAATATACAAAGTATTTAAATAATATATCAATTTTGGATAAGAATTATTTAAATTCTACCGATCCAAAATTTTTATTCAAGAGACCCCGTTTTCTTTTGCATTCATGATCATTCAAATCAATAATTGTAATCAACATATATTCAAAAGAAACTTTATATTAAATCTAAAAAACAAGTTTCTCTATGACATGATCATATTCCTATCAATAAATCATAATGCAAAAGAAAAACATGTAAATATATTATTCCAAGTCAAGACATATCCATTTGACATAACATACTTATCATGCCCCTAGACAATTTTTCTGTAGGAGAAAATCTTCTTATTACATGTGGGGGACTATTTATACTTTGCAATAGTCTTTTCTTTATTTAGATCTTTGAATTCTTGACTCTACATTTCTATTAATATTGTCTCATATGACTAAGAGTCTGCTCTCTCTCTTGGCAATCATCTCATCAACCATGCTAGCCAATAATGTATCATAAAATTTCTCAAAATATATACGTCACCCCCTAAAAAGAATAATCTAATCCAAGAAGTTCCAAGCATTTTTGTACCATGATCTCCAAATGATCTGACAAACTTTGAGATGAGTCTATCTTATAAGTCAATATTTGACTCAATTTTACCAAATGCTCTGGATTTCTCAATACTCTAACTCTCACCCGAAAAGCTCTAAGATTGCGTCCGAACATCACAATTGATCTAGAAAATGGGAACAATATTAGGCCGAACACAAAGTTAACCATAATATTATAATAAATCTAAAAGTATTTATTTTAAAATATTTTCTCAAATTTAAAACAATTTTATGTTAAAAAACTAATTTTCAAACATAAATAATGAAGAAAAATACAAATAAATAACAAGTGCAAAAAATAAATTTTCACTTAGATAATCAAAATTAATAAATAATTTTCTAGACATATACAAAAATTTTCAAAATTTTTTTAGCATTGAAAATAATTTTTCTATAATTTTAAACAAATTCTAAGTTTAAAAATTAATAAAAATTATTTTTCAACTCCAAAAATAAATTAAAAATTTTGGAAAATTTTTAAAAGAATAAAAAAATTATTTCGGTGAAAATTTTGGCTAAAACAGGTGTGCATACTCCCCTTTGTGCTGTTGGGAGGGACTGTTCAGATTGTAACACACCCACTCTCCCTGGGTAGTCCATGTATGCCATGTGCCTTCCTCTCGGCGGTTCCCAACCACCAAATTTTGGTTATCCCTTATTTTCGATGCCTCTAAGTCAATGGTGGTCTCAGTTTTCAAATCAAACGTCTCAAGTCTTGGGTTTGGGCCACACACACAGGTTGCCGAGAGTGGGAATTGTTCTAGGGCACTGTTCATCTTTTTCAATTTTTTTGCAATTCAACTAGATTTTTAAATAGTCATATCTCTCTCAATTTTGAACCACTGTTCATGTTCTTTATATATTTGAAAAGCATTTTGCGAGAGGATCCTAACCATATAAATTTCTAATCATGAAACATAATACTTTGAAAGATACGAGTACAAAAATTTTGATTAGGGTTTGAAATATCTCATAATGTACTAATTGGATGTATGCCAAATTTTGCAAATTTAATCTTCATGTTATGAGCATGCTATCATATAAAATTGAGAACAATTCATTAAGTATTTTTGGAGTTGCCATTAACAAACCTTAAACATTATTCTAGGTATTTTTCATTTTTTAATACCCAACAAAGACATAGGAAACACCTAATTAGGCCTTGATACCAATGAAAGTTTAAAAACAAACCAACAAACATATTTTTCATACCAAAATTCTAAGAACCAAGTTAGGTATATTTTAGATCTAAAAGATGTCACATAAATTGGATCACCTTTTGTTGTTCACAATCCAAATGCCATGGTGGATGAATGATCAATCTTCTTGAAAACCCTTACACAATTTATCATTCTCTCTCTCTTCAAGATTACTTCACACACCCTCCTTTTTCTTTCTTTTATTCACATTAAAAACCAAAAAAAAAGGGACGAGAAGTTAGTTCCCAATAAAGGAGTTGAGAGAGAGAGGGAGTTATAAGGAGAGAAAGGAAGTTTTTTTTTCTTTACTAAAAACTACTCTTCCTATTTTTAAATTCAAATTTGAATGGCTTATGGATCTTGGGTCTACTGTCATGGGCGGACCTAGATCCATTTTCCTACAATATGTTTTTTTTTTTTCTTTTGGGTGGTGTATCTATGTGTTGTGAGAAGTATAGTGGTATAAGTAGGGTTTATAAAGTCCTGTGACTAGACTACTTTATTAATTGAAAAGGTTTATGAGGTTTAAAACAAGGGTAAGATTAAGTTGGAAAGTTAATTAGTGGAGATGGATTCTGCCAATGTGCCATTAATAATTAATGAAATGAGTTAAATGTGTGTTGTAAGATTATGTTGTTGAAAAATTAATCAGTGTAGTGGATGCAATTGACGTGCAATTAATAATTACAAACCGGGGATTGTTTGTTTATTATAATATTTTTTTTTGATATATAAGAAGAGATCTCTAAAGATAAGGAAATTGTACCAATTGAATTACAACTCATTGTGTACTGTAAGATGAATTGTAACTCAATGGTACCTCCCCTTGTCTTTAGAGATCTCTTCCTATATAATAATAATAATAATAATAATAATATTATGTTGGAAAATTTATCAGTCGTAGTTGATGCAGTTGATGTGCAATTAATAATTATTGTTGATGGTTGTTTGTTTATTATAATATATATTTTTTTGTATATAGGAAGAGATCTCTAAAGATAAGGGAATGATACTAATTGAGTTGTAACTCATCTTACACCGCACAATGAGTTGTAACTCAATTAGTACCATCCTCTTATCTTTATAGACTTTTCTTATATATCAAAAAAAATATATTATAATAAACAACAATCCTCGACAATAATTATTAATTGCCCATTAACTGCATCAACAACCACTGATTAATTGTTCAACATAATCTTTTTATTATAATATTCTTTTATATATAGGAAGAGATCTCTAAAAATAAAAGGATGGTACCGATTGAGTTAAAACTCATATTACCCCACACAATGAGTTTGGACTTGAATTTAAGTGTGTTAACGAGCTTGTGTGTGTTTTTTTTTTATCTATATCCGAAAATTTGACTAATTTAATTTGAATAGTTATGAGATTCAATTAGGAGTTAGCACTTTCAGCTCCTATTTTTTCATTCTCAATATTTGAATTTGAGATTTTGATTAAGAGAGTTTAGTACTCTATCACTAAATTCACAGATTATTGGTGAACAAGCTTGTTTCCATTAAAAAAATGAATAAGCTTGTTTCATTTATTTTTTTTCCTTGTTTTTAGATTTAAATATTTATAATTTTTTTTGGTCCCAAAGATAGAAGAAACAAAGAATAAAAGGAAAACAAAGGAAAGAAAAGAAGAAAACTTTGTCAAACCTAGCCCAAGAGTCACATCCAGCCCCATTAGCCCTTTGCCCCTCCTTATGAACCTGGCTCCCTCCACATCCTCCCTAATCAAGTGTTATAGCTCAACTTAAGGATATGATAGCTCTATTCTTTCCGTACCTACATCCTGTCCCATGCAAGCCAGCTTGTCTGCACTGTGGTTGGCTTCCTATTGCATTCCGTGGGGCTTGGCACTTGGAATGGCCGAATTGCCTTAGGAACTTGAATGGCTATGGGGTTTAGGGAGGTTGAGGTGAATGAGTTAGAATTCCTTTCTTGACATGTGGTACCAAAATGCCCTATGCTCAAGGTTGGCTCTCTAGAGATAGTGGATGGAATAGGATAGAGATGGTGAAGTTGGAGTCGATTTGAACTTGTCTTTGCTAGGATTTACAGAGACAAGAGACTAATCAC
>JBAMMX010000008.1:14047311-14177311 GCA_037126225.1 Dillenia turbinata
GTTAGTAAAATCGAGAAACCATCATTAGTACCAAAAATAATTTGCTGCACCCCAGATCCAAAACTAATTACATCTATCGAACTACTTTATTCATTGAAAGTAATCCCTAATAAATGCTCGACTGTGTATCTACTATCATGCCTATATCCCAACGTGGACAAGCATAATAGGCTAGCCGATGAATATAACACAATGATGTAATATCAATAGTCTTCTTTTTTCCAAACTCGAATCTATTAGTCTCAATTCAGCTGTTTTTCTAGACATGTCCGTCAGACCTCAATTTATCTTCTGGCCTATCGATAAACAGACTAAAGTAGTAACACTGAGTCATGATTTCTAGAAACAAGCAAAAGTGATAAGAGTACTAAATATCCCACCCAATGAATCTCGGATCTTACACAATGGGAACGGGGATCTAAATCATATCAATATCTTAAATAATGCTCTCACTATCCCTGGTCGATATAACACACGTGGTATAAAACGTGTGCCACAGTGTTATTCTCCCATCTCTTAAAAGACATATATCAAATTTCTTTAACACTATGTATGTAATACCGAAAATTCGGTATTTGAAATATTCTATAAAATATTTTAGTAATTATAAAAGAAAATCTTAAATTTTATTGATTTTTGATTTTGGGGTCTTAATTTCTAATTTTTGGTATAAAAAAATGTCAAATCGCAAATTCGTAATACATTCTATTTTAGTAAATTTAGAACTCCAAAGTGATGAGAATATGAAAATACATATATACATATCGTTATTTATATAAAAAAAAAGGACAACCCCAAATGAGGATTAGGGCTAAAAGCCCTAATCCCTTTTCTCCCTCCTCCCTTCTTTGTCTCTCTCTCACTCTCAACCTCTGCTCTCTCCCTCCCGCTCGCGATCTCTCGCCATCACTCTCCCTCCACTGTGCGCAACCAAACCCCGACACCACCGCCACCACCGCGACCACCGCGAACCACCGTAGGTCGCCATCTCTCGGTCTCACGCCATATCTCTCTGTCGATCTCCCCTCCTCACGCCTCTCTCTCACCTCTCTCACTACGCCTATTTCCCGATCTCTCTCTATCCACATCTCTCCATCTCTTTCTCTCTCTCCCATCCCTCTCGCCCCTCTCAAGGCGCGAAAGGACCCTTAGTCTCCCTATCTCGAGCGCGAAGAGCCTTCGTTCTCCTCCCTACTCGCGCGGTCTCCTGCGAGCAACTTTTGCCACCTTGCGGAAGCCCCAATTGAAAACCCTAGTTATGATTATGATCCGCTCTGCATAGGTGAGGCGAAAGGCTCAACCCTAATTTTAGGGTTTCAAACTTTCTTAGAAATTAGCTTTAAATTACTGAAATTTACTTTAAATTGGGAGCTTTGCAATTTTGAGAATAGACTGAGAAGACATTTGAGTAAGAATTGCAAACTGCAAGAAACCCTAGGTGAGGGATTTTCAATCCCTTTAGTACTCAGACTATTTTGTTGAATTTAGGTTGAGAATAAGTGTAGATATATTCTGATAATATGCTAGATTCGTAGGAAATGCGTTATTCTTAAAAGTTTGTATAAAATGATTGAAGTTAGGTCTAGAATTTGATGTGAATTGGACTGAGAAGCATGTTAGAATGTCGTAAATAGTATTAGAGTTTTATTTGATTGATTTGCGTAGTTTTCATTGGCATTTGAATTGAAATTGACATGAATTAAAATAGGATTATGTAAATTCGGTAGAAAATTGGTAAAATTAAGGAATATTGAAAATTTAAAGTCGTTGGTGATGGAAATGATCCTAAATTGATGAAACGAAAGTTTAAGAATATGGTTGTGCAAATTAAGGCTATTTTAAATAGGGGGAAATTTGAAAACCCTTTAATGGAGCTTTAATTGACGAACCCTGTGTTTATTAGTCTAAGTCGACACTTGGAGACTCGAAAGGAGTCATTTTGGATTAATTGTAGAAATAGGGAATGGGTACCTCCCTGTAGGTGAGCGAGATTTACTATATCGTGTATATTAATATCAAATCATATTTTTACCATTTTCGAAACGCACATGATTTATCCTTGTGAAAAATGATATTGCTAAAGGCTTTGATAAATGTTTTGTGATAAGTGGAGTGTCTGAAAATGAGTTGATAATATGCATCCATGTGAATTGTTAAAAATGATATCGTGCCATGTTTCGAAATTCTAAAACATGATTTCTGTTATGTCTATGCATCTTGGCACGCTTTGATCGAGCATTGATTTGGTACTTGACCGCGAGTCCCCGGGGAATTACCTGATATGATATAGTCCCTAGGGGACAACCGTAGCTACGGAGGGCGTTTGTTGAGGCACTCATTGTGTCCGGACACGCTTCTACAGGAGGTATCCCCAAACGTCATGTTTTATAGATCACGGACTAGCCCAGTTGAATCGAAAGGGGAGGGCCGTTAGAACAGGCGGTTTAGCACTGGGGGAGGCTCGTGGCTCAGATTACAGACTAGCCTAGTTGAACCGAAAGGGGAGGGCCGTCAGAATAGGCGGTCTAGCACTGGGGGAGGCCCGTAGCCAACGTCGGGGTAGAGAGCTAAATTTAAATTTCACATGCATTTGATAAACCCCCGATGCACTTGTCATTGGTCATGGTTAACCCTTGCTGGGAACAATTTTTTGGCTAGCTCTATTGATTTCTAAAAGTGATCTGGATGTATATGAATGGTTTGATATGTATGCTTGAAACATAACACGTTGTTTGAAAAATTTAATGTAAATTTGAGAAATGTATTTATTACACTGATTTTGACACTCCATGTTCACCACGTATTAATTACATGATATCAACCCCCCACTCACTGAGTATTTTCCAATACTCACCCCTCTCTTTAACATTTTTCGGAAGAAATTTAGGCCTGCGACAGAGATTGGAGCTTGGAAAGGTCTATCAGCGGACTTGAGTAGGTATATTTATAGTGATGCATAGATATTTTGGTTTGAACTAAAATCTATAGAAAGGAAGACTTGTATAAGTCAAATGAGTACGATTCAATCGAGACATTGCTTCTCTCAGATAGGAACAAATATTGATAGAATCCGTACATGGTTTGTACTGGAGTTGTTTGAAATTTGTTTATTTTCTTTAATTCCCATTTTTGGTAAAAACTCATTGTTTGAGTGGGACATTTGGTTTGTAATATTGGGATTTGTTATTTTCTTTCGATTTTTACGAAATTCTGTACATCTCATATCGTTTGGATTTTACTGATGTTAGCTTGATTGTTTCAGGCAAGTGTTAGTAAAATTTTACGACTATATTTTGGGATTTCTTGTTTGTTAAGTGCTTTTTTTATATATACTGTGAATTTTGAAATTGCTAGGATAGCCATATTGCATGCTTGCATGTACAGGTCCTCTCTCCCCGATTGTGTGCCGATGTGTGCTCGTACATGTACAGGTTCCATCTTCCCGATTGTGTACTGATGTGTGATCGTGTGTACAGGGATGGACCGAATGGGTTCTTGCATGGGTATTGTTATGTGATTTTTCTTGTTTTTTATGATTTAGGTAACTGAAGTATTCATATGCTGGATTTGTAACCTAAAGGAGTCTCAAGATATGGGGAGGTACTCCCCACCATGTACCGAGGCTACGCGGTGGCTGTTGCATGGTCGATCCGAGGATCGAGGCGTGACAGTGCAGGTATGAGACTTAGCCTATATATAAGATTTTATCCAGAGATCTCAGTGAGAGTATCTCAGAGACAATATCACTAGTTGCAGATGATATCTGAGATCTCAAATCTGACTACTTACAGACAACATGGATGTGGGTACGTTAATTTCGGTCATATCGCATATGACCTCTTCCTGAATAAGTATCAGGGTGACTTTTATTCTAGCAAGACCACTCTCAGAGTCTCTTATAACTAGAAATCGTCTTATCTCCGCTCACTCAGAGTTGGAGGTGGTCACTCGTGTGAGAAAGTCGACTACGCTTGTCTGACATATCATTTACATAATAAATCACAAAATATATGATATTAAAATAGTGCAATAAATAAACTCGTGACTCAATCATGCATACATATCATATATATACAACACAATAAGTATCAGTACAAAGTGAAAAATATAAAAAATATAGATAAACCCAATGATTTTTATATCTTATACAGGAATTTCTCATAATGGGTTTATTGAAGGGATCAGCCAATACGCTGTATAGAAGTATACTTAATTTATCACTTCACCCTTCTCGGTGATATCTCTCATAACGTGGTATTAGATATCAATGTATTTGGTTTTACTATAATATTTAGGGTCTCAGGTGTGGTCAATGGTAGCTTGATTTTCATGATAAATCATCACTGACCTCCTACTATTTATCACAACCCCTAAATGATTCGGAAATCTCTGGAGCCAAACACTCTCCTGAACTGCCGCTGAGTATGCCATAAGCTCAGACTCTATCATAGATAGAGATATACAGGTTTCTCATCAAACCAGTCGATTTGCGTCTATTCAGATCACCATTTCAGTCGGCATCTGAATACCCAACGAGACGCAAATTACCTCCTTCCTAACACAAAGAGAGATCCACAGTTCTCTTGAGATATCTCGAAATCCTTTCACTACTCTCCAATGATCTCTTCTAGAATTCGATTGATACTTAATTACCATATTGACTGCAAAGCAAATGTCTGATTGTGTATGTAACACTGCATACATCAGACTCTCGTATACTGAACAAGGGATCCTACTCATCTCCCTTACCCTTCCCCGGGTCATAGGGTATATGTCAAGAATTAGGTTTTAGCCTTTTAGCGATAAGAGTATCTTTAGGGTTGTAATCGATCTTCTCGAAGTGCTCGAAAACTCACTTGATGTTGGATTCCTGTGAAAGAGTCAATACTTGTCTCGAGCGATCCCTTTGGGATCGAGATCCATGTCCACGACAATCGCTAAAAGTAAACGGATCGAGATAATCTCGCCCTTAGTTTGAGTCTAACCCGTGGTTATCAGACAGGCCTTATATCTCTCCACCGATCTGTCGGTTTTTCGCTTGATGTTGAGAACCTACTTGTTCCCAACCGCCTTACTACTCTCAGGCAAATCAATTAGATTTCAGATCCTGTTGATTCTTGTCAACTCTTTCTTTCATCCATGACCTTTAACCAATGGTCTCTTACAGAACCCTTAAGAGCCTCTAAGACCGTTTAAGATTTCTCGTAATCCTCAAAAGTCACACTGAAGGTCTCTTCCTCAATTGGGATACGATGATTAGGTATATGTCCTCGACTACTCTTACGAGGAGAGGAAACCTTTTCACTTCTAGATGGACTGCTCCCACTAGGATCGAGATCCGTAATAAATTCTTGGGTCCTGCAACTGGGATCAGTTAAACCACTAGACTCATCCATCTCACAGAAGGTAAAGTCCTAATTGATTTCACCTCTCATAGGGAAATCATTTTCAAGAAACTCGGTATCATAAGACTCAATCTCAGTGAGAGTGTCGTCCATATGCTCACCTAAAACACATTCCTCTTGGAGTGTTTTGAGTATCTTATAAGGATACGTCTACTTTCTTGCAGGCCTAATTTGCCATGTAAATTCGAGAAACAGTAAACATACGCGGCACAACCCCATAATTTCAAGTGGCTAAGGTCAGACTGTCTCCCTATCCAAAGCTCATATGGAGTACTGACTGCGGACTTCAATAGAACACGACTGAGGACATAGGCTACAGCCAATAACGCATCTCCCCAATAGAAAATGAGCAAATTGGCTTGCGCCATCATCGACTTCACTGTCTCAAACAAAGTTCTATTCCTCCCTCGGCTACTCCACTCCACTGAGTAGTAAGGAATAATCAGTTATCTCATAATACTCTTCTTGAAACAAAGCTCTTGTGACAAATACTCACGCTCTCGATCGGTTCTGAAAATCTCCACTCTCAAATCTAACTGATTTTTAATCTCGCTAATAAATCTCCTGAAAGATCTCAATGCCTCAAATTTGCGCGAGATCAAATAGACGTAACCAAATCACGTGTAATTGTCTATGAACGTAATAGAGTGCACAGCTCCATTTCGGGTTTTTATGTTCATAAGGCCACAAATGTCAGAGTGAACAGACTATAATAGAGTCCTAGCTCTCATTATAATGTCAAATGATTTTCTTGTAACTTTGTCGTCTAGGCAAGACCGGCCAACGGCCTGTACAGACCACTTACAGCTAATCGGTTCATCCTCTCTCGCTTTAAAAGGATAACAAAAAACATCATAAAAAAAGAATCACTTCTAGTGCATATAGTCCCTCACGGACCAAACCAGAATAAATCAAAGGATTGTCATAATGAATGGAAACTATAAAATTTCCAAAATTAATAGAGCATATTCTAGGCTGAGATTAAGTTCCATCAAATATCTGGAATGTAAATGACGTACAGAGTTTAGCAATTTTGGAACTCCAACTTGCAAGTACGATTCCCTCTGATGTCAATAACATGCTCCGTTCTCTACGTAAATCCTCTTACTTAAAGATTTACTGGGCTGAACTATATATGCGCAGTCCTATCTCGAGCTACCTGGTCAGTTGCTCCTGTGTTTATAGTCTACAAAGAAGAGAAAACAGTGAGCATCTCAGAACATGTAAAAAATAAAGAGTTAATTTTCACTCGTCACACTTATGAGTGAAATGACCAAATCAACTATGAATGTAGCACTATACTTTGGTCCCATCTAATTCCTTCTTTCTACGTATTAATATTTAGTTGTCGATTTTCTCAATTAGTTTCCTCTTACCTAAATCTTGACTTTATTACTCATGCTTATGTCATTTGTATTTGGTGCCACAGAAGTCCTTGTTCGACTCCACTGCATAAGCGTAACCCGAGTATGGCCTACTCGTCTCCATATGTTCCTACTCGAGTTCATTGTGCCTATTCACAACAGTGAATGTACGAATACTTTCGCCGTAAGACAGGCAGATTTTTTCATGCTTTCCCTACAATCAAATTAACTGGAACGCACCCAATACTAGGAAAATACATCCAAAATAGGCTCGTTCACATTCCCCAACTTGACGATTATACTCGAACCACCACCGCAACTCCATGACGTCTCAATTCTCAGTTTGATGATCAATTTGACGGAAGAAATTTTCCTACGCGAAAATTTCTCATTCTCTCAAATAAATTCTCACTTTAGAGAAATTTATTTTTCTCTCAAAATCTCTTTCATGGCAGCCATGAATCTCATATTGAACCAGGAAGGCGAGGTTAGTCTCCTTCTTAGTGATTCACACTTATCATGGAGAGAACATGGGAGAATTATATTATGGTAGTTATGGGTTAGTGAGATTTATCCCACTAACTCCTCACAATTACCAAAATGCCCATCTTGGGCATATCAAACCAACAGGTTTCAACCATCTTGGCAAGCTAGATATATAGTTGCATGAGTTTTGATATATTATTATATGATAATTCTATGTATAGAAAAAATAATTATCCACAATAATAAGTATGGTGATCCTCCCATTGCTAAGGTGGGAGGTCCCCAGACAGCACTAATTGTGTGGATACTTGAGATTATAAACAAATAAGAGAGATGAAATACAACCAATATTATAACTTTGAATTAAGGGATGAGTTTGCTCGTAAAAGCATGACTGAGGTGAAGGTGCTAAGTTTGAATGGTCGGAGTGAGAGTTGTAGTAGAAATTAAACAAAGAGGAATATTAAGAGATGTAAGCTCAAAGAGTCACCCATTTCTACAGGTTGTCCGAAGAGTTCATACACAACCACCACTAGAAACAAAGAATAAGTCAAGCCGAGTTCACAAAATTATCCAATAGAGAAAAAATTTAATTGTAATTTTGTAACCAGGTAAATTTCTTGTATTGTGAGATGTGGTGATAAATAGTCACCGATATCAATGATGTTCATATAGGGAACCAGAAGTAATGTGCATTATAGACATATGGGTTTCTGCTGTTTTAGATGAAAATATGGTGAAGCCTGAGATTATATAATTACAGCATGTAAAGTCAAATAATTAAGAGGTATTTGGAGTGACGGAGAAGGCGTACAGGTAGAGCCATTTGATGATACAACCTGTTTCATGATTGAGGCGATATTGGTGAGAGGAAAGATTGGGCATGGGGTTAAATATTTGACAAAAGTGTCAATTGGGGCAGTGGTGGTGGATCGGAGTGCTCTGGCGTTAGTGCATACCGTGGAGCCTTTGGAGGTCATAAACGACAATTGTCAATATGATGACCAAACTCGCGACAATATTTGCCCTTCTATTGCCTCATGCAATGTTTTACTTTGTTGCACACAACTTGCAAATGATTTGATTTTCCCGTAACATTTTGAAAATAGTGGCAAGTATCATAATAATTTCCCTCTAAGTTTTAAAATTGCAATAAGTTATTTATGGTAAAATCAAGTACTTTTCAAATATATGTCTTTTACTTCACAAATTCTGGTTTTGAAATATTTTGAAAATATTTTGAAAAAGTATATCTTTCTAAAAGTATTTTGAAAATACTTTGAAATACATGGAATTGCTTTCAATTAAATACCCATTTACATGTGGGTTTGTCACTTTGTAGTTGGACAAAACATAGTGATCAAATAATCTAGAAATTCCTCAAAATAAGACTTAAACATTCGAAACCTAACGTTGGGTTAAAAGAGGGGGGGTACTTAACATAAGCACAAACATTAATGTCGACCTTAACATAATAAATGTATTATTCAGAGAAAAAGAATGCCAATTATTTGTCAGTATCTGCATTATATGAGAGAGGAGCCGCACAAACAATCAACGTAGCTCCATCATTAACTATGGAATATAGTATTTCTTCTCTCGAGTTTCAAAAGAAATTACTTAGCACAAGGTCACCATCTCCGTACAAGAGTCCTGCTTAAGAAATGCGACATTTTCAATACGGTCCATATTTTTGAGGGCGTTTGGTCAATTCAATACCCAGTATGATAGAGCCTTATGCACGGATTATCAACGCAGCCCATCATTAACTATGGAATATAATATTTCTTCTCTCCCGTTTCAAAAGAAATTACTTGGCACAAGGTCATCATCGACGTACAAGAGTCCTTCTCAAGAAACGCGACGTTTACAATACAGTCCATATTTTGGAGCGCGTTTGGTCAATACCCAGTATGATTGAGCGTTATGCCCAGAGGAGAATTTGGGGAGTGTCTGGTACCACACCACCCTCTAAACGTCTTACATGTTTTGATATATTTAATATAATATTTGTCAAAAATGAAAAAGGCAGTGAAGACTTGCGTTTTCTTTTTTTTTTTTTTTTTTTTGAGAAATTATAAAATAGGTATAAATTGATTATTTTACCAAAACATTTCTCATGATGTTGCCAAACAGTGCCTTAAGATAATTCCCACGGCAGACAACTCACGAGGTTTGAACTATAAAATGGCGTGAGAGAAGCACCAAGGAAAGAAAACTACGACGCCCTCCACCTGCCTAAGTGCGTGCCTACCGCCCCAAAAACCTCCTCCCCCGCCCCCCCGGGGGAAAAAACTTGTTTTTTTAGCATTCCACATTCATACCATGAATTACTGACTTCCAGCACTCGATCCCAAAAACCGAACAACTCATTTTTTTTTTCCTCCGACTTCTTCAATAGAGAAAACAAAGAAATGGCCTTCAACAGCAATAACATCAACAGCAAATCCAGAAAACCACTTCTCTCCACCTTCCAATCAAATCTTGTCATCACACTCTTCTTCATACTTCTCTTCACGGTTCCAGCTCTTCTCCTTCTGCGCACCCCCAAAACCTCTACATGTGCTCTCTTCTCCTACTACAACAACCTCAAGATGTGGTCCGGTGACCTCCGGGCTTCCAACTTCGCGTGGAACCGCCTACTCTTCCCTCAAAAGTCCTCCATCAAGATCCCTCAAAATTGCGGTCTTCTCCCGGGTGTGGCCGGTGGGCACCACCCCAGGCGGCATGGAGCGGCATGCCTACACCCTCCACACAGCGCTGGCGCGCAGGGGCCACCACGTCCACATATTTACTTCCCCAGTTTCAAATCCTGCTCAAGTGTCTGCTCAGCAAAGCGAGAGCCCGAATTCGTCCCCACAGATTCACTTCCATGAAGGCGAACCGGGTAAGTGGAGGTACAACAAAGCGTGGGAACAGTTTTTGGAGGAGAACCAGACTGAACCGTTCGACGTGGTTCACTCCAGAGAGCGTGGCGCTACCTCATTGGCTGGCACAGAATGTTTCCAACCTTGCGGTGAGCTGGCACGGCACCGCACTTGAAAGCCTTCAGTCTGACATATATCAGGATCTGGCACGTCCTCCAGGGGAGCCCATATCTCCATCTGTTATCAATAACCTTCAAGGAGTTGTACCAAAAGTGCTCAAAGAAATCAGGTTTTTCCAAAAATACGCTCACCATGTTGCTATAAGCGATAGTTGTGGGGAGATGTTAAGGGATGTTTACCAAATTCCCCAAAAAAGAGTTCATGTGGTTCTCAATGGGGTTGATGAGGAGAACTTTGGAGAGGACTTGAAAATGGGTGTTGAGTTCAGGTCTAGAATTGGAGTCCCCAAAGATGGTAGTTTAGTACTTGGTGTAGCCGGGCGGTTGGTGAGGGACAAAGGACATCATCTGCTGTTTGAAGCATTTCCCAGGCTCATCAAGAACCACCCTGATGTATACTTGGTAGTGGCAGGGTCAGGGCCGGCGGGGCAGAGATACAGGGACTTGGGTCCTAGAGTCATTGTTGTAGGCTCACTGAATCGATCTGAATTACGGGGTTCTATAATTCTCTAGATATTTTTGTAAACCCGACGCTTCGGCCTCAGGGATTAGATCTGACTCTGATGGAAGCAATGTTGAGTGGAACACCGGTGATGGCATCACGGTTTCCAAGCATAAAAGGGTCAATTATGGTTGATGATGAGTTCGGTTACATGTTTGCCCCTAATGTGGAGTCATTGTTGGAAGCTTTGGAACAAGTGGTGAAGGATGGTGCTGGTAGGCTGGCTCAAAGAGGTAATGCTTGCAGGGATTATGCTATTTCAATGTTTACTGCTACAAAGATGGCTTTGGCTTATGAGAGATTGTTCTTGTGCATAAAAGATGAAGCTTTTTGTATGTATCCATAGAAATGAAGTTTGGGTAAAATTTTAAAACTTGCACTTTATTTTTCTGTTTCTTTTTGTCTTTTATAAAATTGGCTGCATAAAATTGTCTGTACTCTATTACAATTCAAAGATAATACTTAATTCATGTCTCTGGGGTTTCCACAACCCGTGCAATAAACATGTTTCTTTACAACAATTTTATGATGGGGGATGAAAATTTTGATGCCATCCCTATGAATGCGACTTTAAAATTTCATGCGATTTGTAGTTTTGTTTATCTCAAAAGTGAAAACCTTCACAGATTAACTTCTACATTTTAAGGTAACCTTATCAGTGAAGGTTCATAACACACTCTACATCTAGATTTAAGTTCTTAATTGTAATGCATAGCAGTAGCCAGCTAAACTATGCCTCAATATAGCCTTTGAGACACAGTTAGTTGATTAGAAAAACATCTCATCACTTGTCTCGTATAAGCCTTCTTTGTAACCTGACCTCAATGACTGGAGACCCACCTAAGGAAAGTTCCTTTCACTGTCAATCATGCCAAGTATCAGGTTATTTTATGTTCAGATTAATTTAAAGATACCAACATTGTTCTTGCCCTATTCTCTTTAACCAGTACCAAAGGGACCAACACTTGATTTCTGAGTCCACAGAAGGACACAGAAGCCTTGCAACTGATGAATCACAAAAATTGACATCAGTATGTTCGCACTTAATTAGTAATGACAAAAATGTAGGAAAAACAGGTTACCTATCAATATAGTTGGGTAAGAATCCTGCAATGCTCAAAACGTTCATAAGCTGATCTACTTCTCAAGAACAGTAGCAAGCTTGTTGCTAGTCCCATGACCGAAATGGATCCCCACAACATGAATGTTTAGAAATAGCAGTGTTTCCCATGCAAAGCACCATATCATTTTGATGCCTATAACTTGCAATTGAATCATAAACCAATGCAGCAAGAAGCCCATAGATCATTGAACCTACTGGAATGTTGGTGATTAAAATGTTGTAGTTCACGTCTTCATTATTTGGTCCAAATGGTTTGGCTGTCACTGAAACAGCAGATGCAAATATGAAGCCAGAACTCAATCCTATTAATGCGGTTCCTGTGTGCAACGCTGCAGAGCTCGATGATGCAACAAGCAAGAAGTAGGCAATTGGGGTTGGCAGAAGAGCAATAGCAAACCACCCAGTCCTTGCCAAGTAAAGCTTCCTGCAAAAGTGAAGAAAGTTGCTACAGCTACAAAGCCAATCACCTACAACTTGGCCTTTAACTTAAATGGAAGCAAATGTGATAGTTACATGCGCGGGAAATCTGGGGTGGCTGCTGAAAGCAATCCACCAAAGAAGGAAAACGATGAATAGACTGATAGAAGGATTGTAGTATCTGTACTAAATGCAAGTGACTCTGCAATCTGTGCCAGATTATTACTATGCACCAGACCAATGGTACCTCCACAAAAATAAGCAATGTAATATAGCCAGAAATCCAACCTACGGACAAGAAACTGTGCAGGATGATATTCCCCCAGTATTGCCAGTTTATTCGACTCTATCACTTTCTCATAACACCCTGCATTATCTGCAGCATATGTGGATCTATTCCAATTTGCAAGATCAGGCGCTCCATTCACATTTTCAAATTTTGCGAAAGGTGAGGAGCCCTTTATGAAGCTCAAGATCATTAATGAAGAACAAAGCTAGAGCCCTCAAGGTGGAAACTGATGATACCTGCCTTAAGGCCCAACTGTTAGCCCAATAAACCTATCAACCTCTACCTTTTGGACCCCTTATAAATAGGAACACAGGTCCGAAACCCTTTATGATTCCTCGGCTGTTTCCTCTCCTCGGTACCCCGTTCCTCGGTCATCCTCCTCTTTAGCAAGACAAATTCCCCCACACGGATTGAACAGATGAAAAGGGATAAATCCGAAAGTGCAAAAACTCACCTTAGTAAGTTTACTTGTTAAAGAAGGAAATTACCCTAATCACGGACTTGCCCCAAATGCCAGAAAACAACAAGACTCCATCTCGGCGAAACTTCATATAACAACTCCCCTAATTTTGGGGATTCCTTGAAATCTTCCCAAAGAAAATGGTAGAGTCAAACGGGGAGGCACTAAAACTGAAAAAAAAAAGGAGGTATAAAACAGGAGCTCGACCAAAGCACAGGTAAGTTCTTTGGAACTAGACACCATTACCATACATGGAAATCTTCAGGTGGGAACTCTTCTTGGTCTGTTTACCATATCTTAAAAACTACTCTTTCCTAACTGGAGTATCGGAGTCTCCTACGCCGAAACATACTCAGGTGGTTTTTTGCAAGTTGTGAAATTCAAGTCATCCTCGACTTTAGGACTCCCGCTCGTGCAGATAGAGGAGGTATCGATGGAGAAACCAACCTCCATCAGATTCGTGCCGACTGTGGGAAAGGCAGACTAAAAAAAATTACATTTCATGCTTCGTTTACTATCGAAACTATGCCCCCGAGGAAGAAGAGAACACCTTCCAGAGCCATGTCCATGGCTGAAGGGCAACTTGCCACCCCTACCGATTCCGATCAATAACCAGTTTTGGCCAATCCTGAAGATCCAACCTTCGCCCAAATCCGATCTCAGATAGCCCAACAACCAACTCAGCCAGCCCAAGCAACTACCCATGCTCCCCCTAACGAACCATGTAATATCAAAAATTTAGTGTTAGAAAATTTTTATTTAAATTTTGATTTTTCTCTAGAAAATACCAGGGGAAACTGGTGGTAATCGACTCTGAGTTTTGGACGTAATACTGAAAAATTCAATGTTTGAACTTTCCAATTTAGTCTCCCATATAATTACTAGTGTTGGGATTTTTTTTTTTTCAGTTTGTTTTGCTATATAATTTATAAGGTATTAAATGACTTGGTGGTGTTACGTCTTTCTGAAAAAATTTTAAGTCATGTTCAAACCTCTTTGGAGACAATGGACGTGGGATTTCTTTAATTTATAAGTGACAAGCAGTCTTAAGGTTGGACAAGTAGCCTTGTGGGTATGGAACTTGTGAGAGGTAAGTGGCCTTGTGGTGGGATAAGATGACTTGTGGATATGGGAATTGTAAGGTGCAAGGGGACTTGTGAAAAACTAGAGTTGGCTTGTGCATCCAAGGTTTGTGAGTGGTAAGAGGTCTTGGGTGGTGAGGTAAGTTGACTTGTGTGAAGGAAAATAAAGGACAAGAGGCCTTGTGAAGGGTATAAGGTGACTTATGAAGGAGTACTGTGTATAGTGCAAAACAAGTATCGATTCCACAAAAATATTTTATACTACTAAGTATGAATAATTCTAATTTAAGTTGAACAAATCAAATCAATTGGTGAATATTTTAGAAACTACTAAAAATAAGATCTAAAATACAAAACCCTAATGTGATGAAAATCCTAAAATATCGGTTTCATTTAATTTAATCTTTTTACATGGTCAAATCTTTTCAATCCCTAAATTCATTGGCTAATGATTTATTATTGATGATGACAGATTTTTTTAAATTAAATTCATTCAATGATCATGCAATGAATCTCTAATTCAACTAACCGAAACTCAATGGTCATACAATTTCGATTAAATCAAACTGTATTAAGTTTTGTGAAAATCTGTAAATTAAGGTTTCTCTTAATCCTCACATATGAAATTAATCTAATGATCATATTCATAATTTTATATGAATTTTATTATTTGGACTAATCTTGTGTAATTATATTGGTCATGCATGCACTTAATCTCAATTCATTCAAAACGCAGACCTAAACGTTTCAAAATATTAAGAATAATAATAAAATCTCATCAAAATAATAATCATGCAAAAAAAACTTAAGGAAAAGAATCAAATCAAGCTATGTATTAATCAAAAATTAAAATTTATCGAGTCCTAGAAATAATAAAATTAACTAGATATTGAAAAGAAAAACAAAAAGATAAGAAGAAATATTACAACCGTTAAATGCACGAACATGGAGGTTGAAGTCTCTTGGGATGATAACGGCTGCTAAGGTTTGTAATTGGTAAAGGGAATGCAAGAAAAATAAAAGAAAAATATGGAGAATGGATCGAGAAAAGAATGACTTTCGTAGTTGCTAGGGCTGCATATATGTATAGGAGTGAAAAGGCATGAAAGAATTGTAAACATGGAGTTTTTTGAAAGTTTGGTCTTTGATTTTGATTTGGAAATTTTTTTTTCTTATTTGGTGATGATTTTCAACTTTCCAAACATTTGAAAACTTTATTTTGTTTAATTTGGATAATTTCTGAAATTACTATCAAGGTAATTCCAAAATTATAGCACCTTGTTTCCTTTTTTATTCCCAATTTTCATTTTCCAGCACTGCCACTACAGTAATTTCGATTCAATTTTTGGATATCTTTTGATCTAACACAACTTCTAAGGTCTTCATAAGAGTTGTAAGACTTGAAGTCTTCTTTCCAACACCACAAAAATCATCTCAATTGGATAGCGGAGTAAAAAGTTATAGCCAAAATACTAAATACTATCTGTCTAGTCCGAAAATAGCAAGTTTACTTCATTTTTCCTAAGTCAATGACCATGAAAATAAATTAATATAAATTCCTAAAATATGATTCAAATCAATTTTAAAACATATAAATAAATGCTAAAAATAATATAATTCTAGTGCACAAAGATATCGTTATCAAATATCCTCACACTTGAATATTTGCTTGTTTTCAAGCAAAAATAATTCCCTCCAAAACCAATTCAATTTTTATAAAGTCCCTAACTATGCGTACGACAAACTCAAACTGAAATTACAATCAAGATAATCAATATTTCGCAGCATTTAATACTAGAAAAACCATTACACCTTATATAGTCTCCTTAAAATCAAGAAAAATACAAAATTCAAGCACCCTCATAGTCAGTTCGCTCAATAGAATGAAGAGAGATATTATTCAATTACTCAATCACTTAATATATGTAAAGGTATGAGTATCACTCAAATCAACAAAATGAGATGATAAAACCATAAGTTTGTTCATATATCAAATTTCCACCACTTAAATATGAAATTCATACATCAATCAAAATGTCTTTTATTGGATTGTAATAGGGTTAGGGTAAATGGTAGAATAATGGATAAAATGTAGGGTTAAAATAATTCACTAAAAATATTTAAATATCAAAACATAGCATCCTTTATATCAAGGCAAGATAATACTGACTCTAATTATGAATATATAATATGAAACATCACTTATTCAAAACATAAAACAATATAATAAACTTTTATCATAAGAGTGAACAATATTGAAAAAGAAAAGTGTCTATTTTTTCTCGATTTTTTCCTTTTTCTCTTTTTTCATTTTTTTTTAACTAGCAAATTTTTTTCTTCCTTTTTTTGTGCTAGTTTTTTTTCTTTTTTTTTTGAATGAACATCGACCTGATAATATGTAAAAATATATGTAAAACTCAAATATATAAAAAGATCATAATGCCAAAAAATAGAATGTCATAGTATCAACTATAAGTATATTAGTGAATTGAGGTTCAAACTCTAGGGTTAGAAAGAATGAGGGTCATAAGGTAGATTATGTAGGTCATTAACGAAAGAAAAATGTTTAGATCAAAGGGGTTTAACTAAGGGTAAAAGATTATGGATGGTATTTTTCAAAAACTAAAAGTGTGTAGACCTAACTGTTTTAATCATTTTGGTGCATGAAAATCAGGAATGTGGTCTCAAAATGCATAATAGAACAAGTTTTAGAATGATTAACTCATGTGTGATATACGCTCACTAAAAAAAAGAATAAGAGCAAGAATTTACTCTTTAAGACTCAAATTCTCACTGAGATAAATTTGTGTCAAATCTTGTATACTCTATCTTTCAAATCAACTAAAAGAAGATGAATGACTAATCATGTACCAAATAGCTATTAATACCAATCATCGTTTATGCAACCCAATTCAATACAAGTAACACGCAAGAATTAGAAAACTCAAGAAAAAATTTCGTTGGCATAGAATAATTCAGCAAAATTTTTTGAGAACGAAACAAAAATTCATCACTCAAATTCCTAAAAAAAATTGAAATGCAACCTATGCATGCATATTCCCCCCCATACTTAAGTTAAACATTGTTCTCAATTCTGAAAAGTAAATAAAATAAAAGTAAAGAGAACAGAGAACTTGTCACGCCCCGATCCGTAGGTCAAGCACGGGAATAGACCACTGCGACTCCTCGAGGCACGGGTATACTCTACTCTTACATCGAGGTGACATAAGGTTAAGTACTTAACCAATATTATGACCTTACTTAATATCCTAAGTCAATCATATAGTGGAAGATTGAAGAAAAAAAATTTTTCTAGAAAATTTCTTTAAAACATTTACCTCCAATTTATATATAATATTTATATGCATGGTTCAATCGTAAACAACAATGGGTATGATCACTTACCCGGTAGTATCTCTCAATAAAACTCGTAGAACAGTACCCCAAAGTAAATCAAGTGCAGTATAATCTGAAAATTTTAAATATGAGGGGTGAGTATAATCCACATACTCAGTGAGAGAGGTACAAGGACTATATAATGACAATAAATGAATTTGTGAGAGTGGCAAGTCAAACCATCGTTTTCAAATTATATTTCATTCATTTGTAACATATCGTGTAATTCAAAGTAATATGCATTTTTATCATCAATCATGTATCAAGGGATGCCAAAAACGCATTCTATCCATAGTTTGGCCTAACTAGGGTAAAATCCACCAAGGGGTTACCAAAATGTCATAAGAATGAAACACATATATTTTCGCCCCTTCCCTTGGTGTTGACACGGTCCTCACGTGGTGCTCGTCTATTGAATCCGTTGGTCAGAGACCGAGGACTCAAACCCCTGCTCCCGTGTTACCCCACCACGTCATCCTGTCGGGTAAACGCTCAATACCGTGGTAAGGAGTGCGCTATAACCACTATACATAATCCCATAATCATACACATGTGTCATGCATCATCATTTATAAATATTTACTCATAAAACATAACACTATCAGGTTTTCATAATATCAGGATACAATTATCACAAACATCATTTCAAGACATGCCACAAATACTAAAACATTTCTAAATTATATTTTAAAATTTATTTATAAAAGTCATGATCAAAAATATTTTTCATCCAAAGTCATAAATAGTCGTCTCACTCACCTCGATTGGGGAGGGTACGCCACTCCCCCTAACTATCCTTGTTTCTCGAATGAGTCACCCCTTGTACGAAAACGTAACCCTATACCTAAGTTAAACAATATGCATCATTTATCAATTCATTATTATATTGTCGGATTATAAGATGCCTATAGAAATGTTCTCTTTCATAAGATTAAATCTCAAATTTCATATTTAGAGAAAAATTCCTACAAAACCTATCATATGCAGATTTAGTAAAATCATGATATTTTTTAAAATTTTAATCAGATTCAAATGATTTAAATTTTCTTTTAAAAATAAGACATATATCTCCAACTTTTATGTTCAGACCAACTTCAATTTCTGAACACAAGAATTTAGAAAAATTTATCACTTTTTCAATCTAAATTCCTAAAACCAACTCTGCATAGTTTTGGGAACATTTCCATATCTCCATATGTACTTCTCCAATTTAAGTGATTCTTATCTTAAATTGAAGATAAGACATAGATCTAAAACTTTTAAGTTTAGACCATTCTCATATTTTAAACCTTTAATTTTATAAAATTCCACTTTCATCTCAGTTTTGGTTTTAAAACTACTTCTATGCAGTTTTAGTAAAAATATCATAACTTTCTTTACACAACTTCAATTCAAGTGATCTTTATCTCAAATTAAAGCTAAGACAGAGATCTAAAACTTTTGTGTTTAAAGTGTCTCCAAATTTCATATATAAGATACCTTAAAAATTCACACAAGTTACTAGTCGTACACAGAATATAAAACAAAGTTGGTGAAACATGCTAAACTTTCAAAAATCGATTCTATCATGAAATGCTTCACTTGATATACCATTTTAAAGCTTAGGAAGTCTAGTTTATAGAGAAATAAATTTTTTATATTTTTGATTTCTATAGAATGAGATATCATAAAAATATTATACAAAACTAAATCTAGAAATAAATATCTAGTATGCTAGTATGGATACCAAAGCAACTACTCATCAAGAAATCAAATCTTAGTACAAGTTTAGACATGTTACCTCCTTTGTAAGATCTCTTGTTAATAATAAATACCAGCACTCCCTTTAAATTCTTGAATTTTTATCACCTTAGAGAAATCAAATCACAATGAACATAAATTCATATACAATATCTCTATACTTTCAATTGAAATTCAAGAATTTTCAAAAATGTTCTTACCTCTTTGGCTCCATGGTTGAACTCAAAATGGGTATGAAGTCTACAAAATTTTGTCTAAGGGAGGTTTGAATGAAAAAAATGGGTCAAACTCTTCTTAAACAAGTTCTTTTATAAACCTAGCAAAATATCTTTGACCATTAGATCATTTCATGCATCATTTCAACCTTTCACTTGTCCTAGCACTTAAACTATGCAATTGTTGATTCAAGCAACCTCCATGCACTCCATTAAGTGTCCTGTGGATGTCCATGTAAAGGAGAGATGTGTCACAAACTAGAATAAGCTATTCTAACTAGATTTCATGCAAAAATTTCCATCCAATGAGTTTTCATGTATAAATTTTTATCCAATGAGTTTTCGTGATTGTGAAAAAATCTTATGTGGCCACTAACCAACCTTGCTTCCCTCTTGACCAATCATTTGGTTCCAATTTTCCATCTTTGAGTGGTTTACAATTTAGTCCCTTAACTGTAACATTGACACTACGGTGTCTGTACTAGTGTCCCTTAACTGTTATACGGTTCAGGTAGAGGGGCAAGCTGAGCCCCAAATATATTGGACCCTTCCGTATCCTTGAGAGGGTCGGGAGTGTGGCATACAGATTAGAGCTGCCAGATGAACTATCCCGTATTCATGACTTCTTTCATATCTCAGTACTCAGGAAGTACCTAGTTGATCCTACTCATGTACTTGAGCCTCCACCTATTGAGTTGCGAGAGGACCTCAGTCTTCCAGTTCAGCCCGTAGCTATTCTAGATCAGCAAGTCAGAAAACTACGGAGCAAGAAAGTTTCATTGCTCAGTGTAACACCGGCACTACGGTGTTCGTATATTATTTCTATTTTTGAATTTAATAAAATAATCCTTAATTTATATATATATGGAAAAATATTTAAATTTTATTGATTTTCGATTTTGGGGTTTTTAATTTAAATTTTTGGTATAATTACAATGCCGTTCTCGTAATTCGTAACGTAAAGTGAGTATAAAAATATATATATATTTCCTTTATTAATTTATACAATTACTCATCTAATTATTTATAATTTAGTTATAAAAAGAAATATATAATAATAATAATAATAATAATAATAACATAATAATAAAAAAAAATTGAAATTAGGGCTCAAAGCCCTAATTTCTCTCTCTCTCTCCCTCTTTCTCTCTCCGCCTCCCCATCTTCCCGCGACCTCCTCCTTCTGCCGCTATCCACCGCCGCTGACCACCACCACCAACCGCCGCAGCCACCGCTCATCCTCTCCACCATCTCCATCTCTCTCTCTCTCTCCTTCTCTCTCTCGGCTTTTCTCTCTCACCGCGAGTCTCTCTCTCTCCCTCTCGCGGGTTCTCCGCAGCTGCTGCAATCACCTTCAACCACCATCCCCACCGATCAGTCCTTACTCTCTGTTTCCCTCTCTCTACCGCGCGATCTCTCTCTCTGTCGCGCTATCTCTCCCTCCCTCCCGTGAGTTTTCCCTCTCTGTTTCGCTTTCTCACTCACGGTCTCTCAGTCTCCCTCAATCTCTCTCTCGCTCTGCTCCTCCCTCTCCTGCGTGCGGATCCGTGCGCAGCGGCGGCTGACCAGCCCCAGCGTGCGCGAGACTGCCTCTACGCGCGACAGCTCACAGAGCTCTCGCTCCCTCTTTCGCTCGTGCATTGAAAGCCCTCCTACAACCCTAGTTGAAGCCCCAAATCAGCAGTCACCAATAGGCCTCCGAGAACCCTAAGTCACAGCCTTGCATAGGTAAGCATTGGTTTTCCAATTTTGATTCTAGGGTTTGAATATTCTGAGTATTTAGGTTTAATTTCTAACGATTGCTGCAAATTGAAATCGTTATAGGTTCGAGCTTGAGTCCCCTGGCGACCGGAAGCTAGGTCTGCAAACCGAAAAACCCTAGGTGAGGGATTTCTAACTGATTCAGTTAATTTAATGCATTTAGGGTGAAATTAGCATAAGGAAGTGTTGTATAGGTTCAGGATGTACGTTAGATTCGATTAGAACACATTGTTAGACATTATATGTAATTATTTAGGTTAATTATAGAAATTTTATACGAAATTGAGCTGTTTCGGATGATAGAATTGAGTTAAATTGATTTAAATGGTTTCATGTAGAGTTTAATTTGATGAATGCATGAAAACAGTCAAAATTTGGGATTTGAGCTTAAGGATTGATGTGTTGTTTTACATTATGGTTGGTGTTGCACATAGGTAAATCAAATACAATCTCTATATTATGAAAATAGGTTTCAATACCTTTAAAATGAGATATGGTTTGAAGAAATCGGATGAGAAATGAAAAGTGTATGAATTTTCAAAGATTTTTCTAATTTATAGGGAATTTATGTATTTAGACTTGTTTTGGATTTTGAACAATTTTAGGTTTGAATTTAACTTGATTTTGATTTGGTTATTTACTTATAAATGGAATGAAAAATTGATAACATTGGAGTTTATTCATAAATTAAAGAATCTAGGTTTGTACAAACTTAGGGAAAATGATAAATCCTAAGATTTATTTGGAAATTTGATGATTTATGTGATACTTTGATTAGGTTGATCTTATTGGAGACTCGAGGAGTCGAGTTTGGTTTAATTGTGGAAATAGGGAGTGACCACCCTCCCTGGAATGTGAGTGGGACCCTAATCTCTTGCATGAAATAGTGAAAATTTGATTTTACCGTGTTTTTAAACAAAACATGTTTTGATATGCATTGATTCGATATGTGGTATTTAATCTCAAATCTGTTTTGTGATTATTGAAGTGTCGTAAACTTATGATTTCTATGAGTATGCATCCATGTTTGAATAAAATGAAATCGTGCCATGATTTGAGAACTTGAATGTTTTCTATTCTGCCATTGCATCGGTTGTTGATTTGAAATGATTTTGATGAAATGTATTGGCACACGATTTGAATTGTTTTGATGAACTATGTGGGTTGGATGCCCACTTGTGATACTATGATGATGACTTGATTGATTCCGTAGCTACGAAGGGCGTTTGTAGAGGCACGAGTTGCCCGGATACGCTTTGGCCAGTGGTATCCGCAAACGTCGTGATTGTGATATGTATGGGCCCGGTTGAACCAGGTATTGGGGAGGTCTGTCAGAATAGGCGGTCTAGCACCGGGAGTTGCTTGTACATGATTATGATGTTTCGTATGGGCCCGGTTGAACCATGTATTGGGGAGGTCCATCAGAATAGGCGGTCTAGCACCGGGAGTTACTTGTACATGATTATGATGTTTCGTATGGGCCCGGTTGAACCATGTATTGGGGAGGTCCGTCAGAATAGGCGGTCTAGCACCGGGAGTTGCTTGTACATGATTGTGATGTTCCGTATGAGCCCAGTTGAACCAAAAGGGGAGGTCCGTCAGAATAGGCGGTCTAGCACTGGGAGTTGCTTGTACGTGCCAACGTCGGGGTAGAGAGCTACTTTGAAATACTTTGCATATTAAAACCCCCGATGCGCCTGTCCTTGGTCATGGTTGACCCTTGCTAGGATTCTTTCGGCTAGCTCTATGTTATACTTGATTTTCAAATGCATGCATATATGTGTGATATCGTGTGAATGATTAAAAAAGTTAATTTTATCGAACATATCATGATTTATTGCAAAAACTTGAAATTTTTGGTTATGTATGATATTATTTGACACTCCAATTTTCACTTACACTATTAGTTCTTGAGATTTATCCCCTCACTCTCTGAGTATTCTTCCCCGAGTACTCACCCCTCCTCTCTCCCCCCTCAGACAGGACTATTGTTGCGCCGGAGCGACGCTTCAGATTTTGGAGATTTTGGTGGATTTGGGTGATTCACGACGGTGAGATAAAAGTTTAATTTAAAAGATGAATTTTGTATTTTATTGTCAGCTCTGCATGGTCTTGTTGAGGTTCGTAGTTGGTCGTATACTTAATTTGGGATGACTATAAAATTTATGTATATTTATTTGTGAAACTCTCGTATTTCATTTGCATTGAAGCGATTGTATGTATTTGAATGTTACTTGGAAAATTTCTTATACATTTGTATAAAATTTAGGTCCGCTCGGTGTGGCGGCTGCTCATGCTCTAGTTGGGCATGACAGTAGAGGTCTGTGGCTAGGATTGCTGGTAGTTTATTTAGCCTGGAGTTATCCTAGATGTCTGCTGTGGTTGGTGGGTTGTTGTGAGGTCGGAATGACCCTTTTATTTTAATTTCAGGATGATTTTGAATTTTACAGGATTAAACAGGTGAAATTGTACATGGGAGACCTCCGATTTATGGGGAGGTTCTGTCTGATTTTCTGTAAAAATACAGCCGACATCTAGGGCAACGGGCGACTGTTCAAGATTCCCGGTTCGGGGCGTGACAGTTCGGTTGGTATCAGAGCTCTAGGTTCAGAGCTGTGTTTTATAGAATAGTTTTGGAAAATATTCCCAAGTATGTTTTTAAAGTCCTCAATGCATATGAGAGTTTCATTACAGTCATGAGATCCCAGTACAACGGTTTTAGGCATATGAGTTATTCTTTTTAGGGGGTTAGATACAGTGCGTATCTAACTTATCATATTGGTTCTATCAGTTCTTAAACTGATAAGTTTATTCATTTAGGGGGTTAGTTACTTTGTAACTAACCCTAATCTTTGAATCATTTCAAATTTAAGCTCTTTCTTTGTAAGGTTATGATTACTAGACGAGGTACTAGATTTGTACCTGAGATACCTAGAATACCGAGGATGTTTCCTCATCAGGTGTACCCTTCTAGCACTTTCTCAGCCAGCTATTATAGCTACGGTTCTATCATCATCATTTGATGCATTTAGGCAGGTGTATGAGTCGTACACCTCCCATTGGGTGCAGATGCCACCACCTCGACCACAGAGTTTTGAGGCACCAGCCTCTAGTGTCACTACACAGTTTACGGTATAGAGATAGCCTTTCTGCCGCAAATGCGGCAACCACCATGCATACGGAGCATGAAGAATACGGGTTATTTACTTCCAGTGTGGGAAGCAAGGTCATATTATGAGTGTCTGCCTGGATTTAGGTCGAGGATCGACTTTACAGAGTCGTACTGGTACTTCTGGCACAGGCCAGCAGGGGGCGCCTTTGCACTCAGCTCTTACCGCTCCTCGGACTGTAGCCGGGAGTAGTACAGTGTCAGGACCGTCGCGACAGCAGCCTAGGGCCCAGGCTCGTGTGTTTGCGATGACCCAGGAGGACGCACCGACAAACCCTAGTGTTATTATGGGGGATCCTCCTGCGGACCCCTTAGTGTAGTGCTTTTGTTGTACGCTCTTTATGGGATCTAGTATATCTCGATATTGATGTACAATTTTGTCTAGTTAAAGCTTTTGAAGCTTAACTAGTTTGATATATATATATATATATGTCTACCTTTCTTAGTATTTTAAATGTTTTAACCTCTTCTTATCTTTAAGTACCATACGAATATTTTGTATTGACGCCCGTACTCTCATAGATATCGGGTCGAAGCTTTTATATGTGAGCGACACATTCGCTCACCATTTTGATAGGCCTCTCTCGTCATTTTATGGGAGATTATGGTAGTCACTCATTTTGGCAAGCATATCATTCGAGATACAGTCTATAGGGGCTACGAGTAACAGAGAGATTGTTACATGGTGATGCCCTCAATTAGTGGGAGGCTATTGGTGATGAGATTATAGATGTATTGCGATAGGAAGATTTCTTGAGGTAATTCAACCACTGATATTTTATAAAGTTTTAGTAGGACTTTTGTTTAGTTAACATATTTCAGTTCTAGGATTCTTGTATATGGTATACTCATGGATCGATGGATCCCCTTGGAATTAAATAATGAATACCAAAAGGTTTTTCTCGATTGTAGTGACATTTTCTTGCTTAAGAGACTTTAACTTTACAAATTGTTAAAGAAAATTTTGGAGATAGTGGGAAAAGATTTCAAGTTTGGTAGCTAGATCTATTTTACTTTTGAAGGAAGCAAGCTATATATAATTTCAGGATTTAAACATCTCGAGGAATTCATGTGTACAAAGCTTGAATTGGTGTTGAGCATAAATAAAATGGAAAGGAGGTTGTTAATAAAGGAGCCAAAGATATTAGTGTGTGGATATATATATATATATATATATTTAATTGTGATCGAAGATTTTCCCTGGATTGTTTTGACTGCAATTGGATGGGAAAATGTGTAAAATTTAGTTGGAGATAATTTAGCAATTGCATTTGCAATTATATTACGTTGCTTGTAGCTGTTCTTAGATACATACGACATGTATGTGTTCTATTTGCCCGAGGTATTATGGACAAAGGTTTAAGGGAATGAGGGTATGAAAAGTATATTAGTATCTTTTACCTTTAGATAGTAAAGTTATAATATTATCAATAAGTGTTATCAAATTCGAGCATTAATTATTTTATATATTTTATGAATTCAAGATTTTCTTTTGAACTATATCATATGGGAATTTTTATTTATAGAGTCCATGTTGGGTTTGACTTTCTTAGGCCATTTTTTTGTATAAGTTTCTTTTACTCATCACTTGGTGGTTTGATACTTAGTGGGTGATGATTTCTTCAAAGAAAGTAAACTTAGTCTAGGCTATTTTGGTGTTGATCTACATATCATCATATACAAGTTTGATGATATATGGAATTGTATAAATTTTACACTAAGTCTTAGGACTGTGGCTGCCATATGCACCATCTTGATGGGGATTAGTGAGTTTTGGTTAATATTACCTCTAGGAACATATGTATTTGGTTGCACTTGTAGTTCATGCAATTAATTTTGGATTGTGGGGCTCTCACTTTAGAGTCCTAAAATAGTGAGAATATTGTGTTTATAACTAAGGCAATATTATTGAAGAAGGGTTGAAGTACCCATGGAAAGGGTATTACTTGGTCAAATGACAAGTATTGAGGATAACTAGTGCAGCGCGAATGAGGTCCATGTGGTACAATATTTTACAATAAGGAGTTATCCAAGAATAAGAAAAGAAAACTAAGACATGAGTTGATAGCTGCATGAGTGGAGATCTTAGTCGATAGTAATATAGAAATGACATGGAATGAAACAATGGATCAAATTTCATGGAAGTAAAATGTTACTAGGTTATTAATCAGAAATTACTTAACAAAGAAAAATTTGGGAGATTTAAGGAACAAGGTGAAGCAACACCCTCCATTTTTTATGTATAAACTGCATTTGAAGTTTCGAGGACGAAACTTGTTTTTAGAGGGTTAGAAAATGTAACACCGATACTACGGTATTCGTATATTATTTCTGTTTTTGAATTTAATAAAATAATCCTCAATTTATATATATATGGAAAAATATTTAAATTTTATTGATTTTCGATTTTTTGGTTTTTAATTTAAATTTTTGGTATAATTACAATGTCGTTCCTGTAACTCGTAACGTAAAGTGAGTATAAAAATATATATATATTTCCTTTATTAATTTATACAATTACTCATCTAATTATTTATAATTTAGTTATAAAAAGAAATATATAATAATAATAATAATAATAATAATAATAATAATAATAATAATAATAAAATCAAAATTAGGGCTTAAAGCCCTAATTTCTCTCTCTCTCCCTCTTTCTCTCTCCGCCTCCCCATCTTCCCGCGGCCTCCTCCTTCCATCGCTGTCCACCGCCGCTGACCACCACCACCAACCGCCGCAGCCACCGCTCATCCTCTCCACCATCTCCATCTCTCTCTCTCTCTCCTTCTCTCTCTCGGCTTTTCTCTCTCACCGCGAGTCTCTCTCTCTCCCTCTCGCGGGTTCTCCGCCGCCGCTGCAATCACCTTCAACCACCATCCCCACCGAGCAGTCCTCACTCTCTGTTTCCTTCTCTCTACCGCGCGATCTCTCTCTCTATCGCGCTATCTCTCTCTCCCTCCCGTGAGTTCTCCCTCTCTGTTTCGCTCTCTCACTCACGGTCTCTCAGTCTCTCTCAGTCTCTCTCTCGCTTTGCTCTTCCCTCTCCTGCACGCACGCTACTGTGCGCAATAGCGCGCTACAGCCCAGCCCCAGCGCGCGCGAGACTGCCTTCACGCGCGACAACTCACAGAGCTCTCGCTCCCTCTTTCGCTCGTGCATTGAAAGCCCTGCTACAACCCTAGTTGAAGCCCCAAATCAGCAGTCACCAATAGGCCTCCGAGAACCCTAAGTCACAGCCTTGCATAGGTAAGCATTGGTTTTCCAATTTTGATTCTAGGGTTTGAATATTCTGAGTATTTAGGTTTAATTTCTAACGATTGCTGTAAATTGAAATCATTATAGGTTCGAGCTTGAGTCCCCTGGCGACCGGAAGCTAGGTCTGCAAACCGAAAAACCCTAGGTGAGGGATTTCTAACTGATTCAGTTAATTTAATGCATTTAGGGTGAAATTAGCATTAGGAAGTATTGTATAGGTTCAGAATGTACATTAAATTCGATTAGAACACATTGTTAGACATTATATGTAATTATTTAGGTTAATTATAGAAATTTTATACGAAATTGAGCTGTTTCGGATGATAGAATTGAGTTAAATTGATTTAAATGGTTTCACATAAAGTTTAATTTGATGAATGCATGAAAACAGTCAAAATTTAGGATTTGAGTTTAAGGATTGATGTGTTGTTTTACATTATGGTTGGTGTTGCATATAGGTAAGTCAAATACAATCTCTATATTATGAAAATAGGTTTCAATACCTTTAAAATGAGATATGGTTTGAAGAAATCGGATGAGAAATGAAAAGTGTATGAATTTTTAAAGATTTTTCTAATTTATAGGGAATTTATGTATTTAGACTTGTTTTGGATTTTGAACAATTTTAGGTTTGAATTTAACTTGATTTTGATTTGGTTATTTACTTATAAATGGAATGAAAAATTGATAACATTGGAGTTTATTCATAAATTGAAGAATCTAGGTTTGTACAAACTTAGGGAAAATGATAAACCCTAAGATTTATTTGGAAATTTGATGATTTATGTGATACTTTGATTAGGTTGATCTTATTGGAGACTCGAGGAGTCGAGTTTGGTTTAATTGTGGAAATAGGGAGTGACCACCCTCCCTGGAATGTGAGTGGGACCCTAATCTCTTGCATAAAATAGTGAAAATTTGATTTTACCGTGTTTTTAAACAAAACATGTTTTGATATGCATTGATTCGATACGTGGTATTTAATCTCAAATCTGTTTTGTGATTATTGGAGTGTCGTAAACTTATGATTTCTATGAGTATGCATCCATGTTTGAATGAAATGAAATCGTGCCATGATTTGAGACCTTAAATGTTTTCTATTCTACCATTGCATCGGTTGTTGATTTGAAATGATTTTGATGAAATGTATTGGCACACGATTTGAATTGTTTTGATGAACTATGTGGGTTGGATGCCCACTTGTGATACTATGATGATGACTTGATCGATTCCGTAGCTACGAAGGGCGTTTGTAGAGGCACGAGTTGCCCGGATACGATTTGGCCAGAGGTATCCGCAAACGTCGTGATTGTGATATGTATGGGCCCGGTTGAACCAGGTATTGGGGAGGTCCGTCAGAATTGGCGGTTTAGCACCGGGAGTTGCTTGTACATGATTATGATGTTTCGTATGGGCCTGGTTGAACCATGTATTGGGGAGATCCGTCAAAATAGGCGGTCTATCACCGGGAGTTGCTTGTATATGATTATGATGTTTCGTATGGGCCCGGTTGAACCATGTATTGGTGAGGTCCATCAGAATAGGCGGTCTAGCACCGGGAGTTGCTTGTACATGATTGTGATGTTCCGTATGGGCCCAGTTGAACCGAAAGGGGAGGTCCGTCAGAATAGGTGGTCTAGCACTGGGAGTTCCTTGTACGTGCCAACGTCGGGGTAGAGAGCTACTTTGAAACACTTTGCATATTAAAACCCCCGATGCGCCTATCCTTGGTCATGGTTGACCCTTGCCAGGATTCTTTCGGCTAACTCTATGTTATACTTGATTTTTAAATGGATGCATATATGTGTGATATCGTGTGAATGATTAAAAGAGTTCATTTTATCGAACATATCATGATTTATTGCAAAAACTTGAAATTTTTGGTTATGTATGATATTATTTGACACTTCAATTTTCACCTAAAATATTAGTACTTGGGATTTATCCCCTCACTCACTGAGTATTCTTCCCCGAGTACTCACCCCTCCTCTCTCCCCCCTCAGACAGGACTATTGTTGTACCGGAGCGACGCTTCAGATTTTGGAGATTTTGGTGGATTTAGGTGATTCACGACGGTGAGATAAAAGTTTAATTTAAAAGATGAATTTTGTATTTTATTGTCGACCCTGCGTGGTTTTGTTGAGATCCGTAGTTGGCCGTGTACTTAATTTGGGATGACTGTAAAATTTATGTATATTTATTTGTGAAACTCTCGTATTTCATTTGCATTGAGGCGATTGTATGTATTTGAATGTTACTTGGGAAATTTGTTATACATTTGTATAAAATTTAGGTCCGCTCGGTGTGGCGGCTGCTCATGCTCTAGTTGGGCATGACAGTAGAGGTCTGTGGCTCGGATTGCTGGTAGTTTATTTAGCCTGGAGTTGTCCTGGATGTCTGCTGTGGTTGGTGGGTTGTTGTGAGGTCGGGATGGCCCTTTTATTTTAATTTCAGGATGATTTTGAATTTTACAAGATTAAACAAGTGAAATTGTACATGGGAGACCTCCGATTTATGGGGAGGTTCTGCCCGATTTTCTGTAGAAATACGGCGGCATCCAGGGCAACGGGCGGCTGTTCACGATTTTCGGTTCGGGGCGTGACAGTCAGGGTCTTGTGGTGAAGTGACCAAGTCGAGAAGGAGACCTGGGAGCCCGAGGAGGCTATAAGGAAATAGTACCCCTACTTGTTTACTGTATAGCTTTCTTTTAGTTTCGAAAACGAAATTTATTTTTAGGGGGTTAAAAAATGTAACACCGACACTGCGGTATCCGTACTAGTGTCATGTTCATGAATTATATAAAATATTCTTCAGTTTATATATATATATAGAGAAATTTTTTATTTATATTGATTTTTGATTTTGGGGTCTTTAAATTGAAATTTTTGGTATATTTAAAGTATCCGTATTTTCGATTTATAGTGAAAAATGAGTATAAAAATATATAGATAAATATTTATTCATTTATTAATTTATTTATTTACTCATTTATTTATTTATAAATTTGTTTTATAAAAAGAAATATATATAATAATAATAAAAAAAAAGGAACGAGTTAGGGTTAGAAAACCCTAACCCTTTTCCCACTTTCTCTCTCTCTCCGTCTCTTCCCCTTCCCGCGACCCACCGCCTCCCTCACCCGAATCCCCCGCCTTCCTCCGTCGCCAACCACCCACGATCACCACCCTCTCTCTTTACCTCCCTCTCGGTTTCCCTCTCTCTGTTTATTTCTCTCTGTTTCACTCCCTCTGTCTCTCTGTCTCTCTTTCTTTCGGCTCTCGATCGACCGATCTCGTGCACTCTCTATCCTCTCTTTGTTCTCCCTCTTTATCATCTCTCTCATCGTCCCTTGATTGTTCTCTCTATTCCTTCTCTCTTTGTTCCTTCTCTCTTTATCACTCTGCTTTCTTTCTCTTCCCGCGTGCGCGAACAACCTTTCCCCTCTCCTGTGCGTGTGATCGCAGAGCCCTCTCCCTCTCTTTCGCTCACTTGCACGCGGGCCTTCTTGCTGCAACCCCAGCTGAAGCCCAAAACCATAGTCATCAACCGACCCTCGAAAACCCTAGGTCGCGGCTTCTTCATTGCAGGTAAGGGCTAAGTTGGTTGTAGTTCTAGGGTTTTAAAATTAGAATTAGAGTTAATTGCTAACATCGTTTCAAATTGGAAACATTACAGGTTTTAGACTAATTTAACTGGCGAACGACAGCTAGGTCTGCGATCCGAGGAATAGATGAGAAAAATGCAATCTCTTCAACATTTGAATTAATTTTATCGAATTTAGGTTGAAATTAGAATCGGAAGCTATATATATTCTGAAATATGTTAGATTCGAAGGAAATGTATTTTCCTGAAAATTTTGTATGAAATTATTTAGGTTAAGCTTAGGATTTGATATAAATTGGACTGCGTAGCATGATAGAATGTGTTAGATAATGATAGAGCTTTGTTTGGCTCATTTGTATAGATTTCTTTGAAATTTGATTGAAATATGCCTGAAAGATAAAAATGGAATTATGTAAATTCAAGAAAAATTAGAAAAATAGAGAAATATTGGGAATTTGGTCATCGGTGAGCCAAATGATTCGAAATTAATGAAACGGGAATCTAGAAAGGAGATTGTGTAAATTAAGGTTGTATTAATTAGGAAAGAAAATTGAAAATCCTTTAATAGGCTTTTTATTTGATGATAAATTGTGATGATTTGATTAGGTTGATCTTTTTGGAAACTCGAGGAGTAAAATTTGATTGATTGTGAAAATAGGGAGTGACCACCCTCCCCAGAAAGTGAGTGAGACCCTAATCTCTTGCATAAAATAGTGAAACTTGTTTTCTGCCGTGATTTCAATAAAACATGCTTTTGATATGCATTGACTCAACGTATGATATTAAATTTCAAATTTGTTTTGTGACTTTTGGAGTATCCTATGACTATGCATCCATAGTTTGAAATGAATTAATATTATGCCATTATTTGAGAACTAGAATGTTTTCTATGCTACCATTGCATTGGTATGTTGATTTGAAATGATTTTGATGAAATGTATTGGCACGCAAATTTGAAATGTTTTGATGAACTATGTGGGTTGGATGCCTACTAGTTATGAGATGATATAGCTATATGGGTTGGATGCCTACTAGTTATGAGATGATATGATGAGATGATATTACTTGATTGATTCCATAGCTACGAAGGGCGTTTGTAGTGGCACCGGGATGCCCGGATATGCTTTTGCAGGAGGTATCCGCAAACGTCATATATGCATGCGATAGGCGCGGCTAGTTGAACCCACATCGGGGGAAGACGTGTGTGTGTCACCATCTAGCACCGGACGGGGTCCTATTGACGAGTCTGAGTAAGCAAGGGCTAAGCTCACGACCAACGTTGGGGTAGAGAGTGACTTTTGAACATTTGCCTAATAAAAACCCCGATGCGCCTGTCCTTGGTCATGGTTAACTTTTGCTAGGATCCTTTCGGCTTGCTCTATAATATACTTGATTTTTAATGAATGCATAAACGTATGATGTCGTGTGATTGATTAAATTATTTCCTTTTACTAAACATACCATGATTTACTACAAAACTTGAATTATTGTTTACGAATGATCTTGTTTGACACTCCAATGGTTCACCTACACTATTTGTGCTTGATATTAATCCCCTCATTCACTGGGTATCTTCCTTGATACTCACCCCTCTCATTTCCTTCCCCAGACAGGGTTATTGTGCTAGAGTGACGCATTCGGCTCTAGAGGGCTTGGTGGCTCATTAGTGGATTTGGTTATTCCAGACGGTGAGAATTTAATTTAAGTTGAAATTTGAAATCTTTATTTTATATCGACCCTGCGAGATCTTGATATTGAGGTCCGTAATTGGTCGTGTATATTTTTATGGGATTACTGTATAAATTATAGATATTGTTTGTGAAACTCTCATATTATACTTGCATTATTGATTCTCATACAAAAATTTGTGAACTAGAAATTCAAAAAATAATACATTTGCAAAGGACTGCAAATCAATTGTCAATGTATTCATCGACTCAAAAAGAATTACAAAATCACATTTTTCTACTAAAAATGTATCAATCAAACTTAATGTGCTAGCTACACAATCCCCAAATACTATAAAAAATGATCTAAAACACGTTTAAAACGTGGTGGATCTCTTGATGCCAAAGATACACCAAAGATAAAAATCCTTGAAAGAAAAGAGGATCTAATTATTATGATCATTTAAAGAAGTTGAATAATAAAGAATATCATGAAATTTTTGAAAATAAAATTCATACTTCTACAGAGCTAGATATAGCTCCTGAATAGCACAGGTTTCAAACTCCTAAAGAGCATATAAATGAAAATTCCATAAATTTTGCTAATATAAGGATATGTTGGAATTGAATGAAAAAAAAAAATTGAATAATATTTTTGCATATAATGTGGCACTCGAAATTATGGAAGAAATTAAGAATTTTGAACCAAAATCGATTGAGGAATATCAACAAAGAAATGATGGATAAAATGAAAAGATACGATCTAATTTGAATTGGATTCACTTACTAAATGCAAGATTTTTGAGCCTATAGTCCAAACACTCAAAAGTGTAAAATCTATCGGATATAAATAGGTTTTTGTGTGAAAATAAAATGAAAAAAATGAAATTGTGTCATATAAAGTACGTCTTGTAGTACAAGGATTTTCAAAAAGACCAGATCTTAACTATGATGAGACATATTCCCTTGTAGTAGATATAATTACATTACGATTTCTTTTGGTCTTAGTGGCATATGAAAAACTCGGGATACGTTTAATGGATGTAATCATTACTTACTTATATGAGATATTGGAAAATGATGTTTATATAAAAATCCCTAAAGGATTTAAACTACCAAAAGCATGTGATTCAAACTATCAAGGAATTTACTCTATTAGATTGCAAAGATCTTTGTATGACTTGAAGCATTCAGGAAGAAGGTGGTATAATTGTTTAAATGAATGTTTACTTAAAAATGGTCATACATGACCCAATATGTCTATGGAATATCAGTAAAGAAATAAGTGGACAAAATAAAAAGATGCGATCCAATTTGAATTGTATTCACTTACTAAACGCAAAGTTTTTAGACTTATAGTCCAAATACTCGAAAGTATAAATCTATCGGATATAAATAAATTTTTGTGCGAAAATAAAATAAGAAAAATGAAATTGTACTATATAAAATACGTCTTGTAGTATAAGGGTTTTCGAAAAGACCAACTCTTAATTATGATGAGACATATTCTCTTGTAATAGATGTAATTACATTATGATTCCTTTGGGTCTTAATGGCATATAAAAAACTCGGGATACGTTTAATAGATGTAAACATTGCTTACTTATATGAGACATTGGAAAATGATGTTTTTATGAAAATCCTTAAAGGATTTAAACTACTAAAAGCATGTGATCCAAACTATCAAGGAATTTACTCTATTAGATTGCAAGGATCTTTGTATGACTTGAAGCAATCAGAAAAAATATGGTATAATCGTTTAAGTGAATGTTTACTTAAAAACGAACATACATGACCCAATATGTTTATGGAATATCAACAAAGAAATGAGTGGACAAAATGAAAAGATGCGATCTAATTTGAATTGAATTCACTTACTAAACGCAAGATTTTTAGACCTATAGTCCAAATACTCGAAAGTGTAAAATCTATTAGATATAAATGGGTTTTTGTGCGAAAATAAAATGAGAAAAAATGCCATTGTGCTATATAAAGCGTGTCTTATAGTATAAGGGTTTTCGGAAAGACCAGCTCTTAATTATGATGAGACATATTCCCATGTAGTAGATGTAATTACATTATGATTCCTTTTGGTCTTAATGGCATATAAAAAACTCGGGATACATTTAATGGATGTAATCATTGCTTACTTATATGAGATATTGGAAAATGATGTTTATATAAAAATCCCTAAAGGATTTAAACTATCAAAAGCATGTGATCCAAATTATCAAGGAATTTACTCTATTAGATTGTAAAAAACTTTGTATGACTTGAAGCAGTTAGGGAAAATGTAGTATAATCATTTAAGTAAATGTTTACTTAAAAACGATCATACATGACCCAATTTGTCTATGGAATATTAGCAAAGAAATGATTGGACAAAATGAAATAATGTGATCCAATTTGAATTGGATTCACTTACCAAACACAAGGTTTTTAGACCTAAAGTCCAAACACTCGAAGGTAAAAATCTGTCGGATATAAATAGGTTTTTATATGAAAATAAAATGAAAAAAATGAAATTGTGCTATATAAAGTACGTCTTGTAGTACAAGGGTTTTCGAAAAGATCAAATCTTAACTATAATGAGACATATTCACTTGTAGTAGAGGTAATTACATTACGATTCCTTTTGGTCTTAATGGCATATAAAAAAATCAGGATACGTTTAATGGATGTAATCATTGCTTACTTATATCAGACATTGGAAAATGATATTTATATGAAAATCTCTAAAGGATTTAAACTACAAAAGCATGTGATCCAAACTATCAAGAAATTTACTCTATTAGATTGCAAAGATCTTTGTATGACTTGTGAAGTAGTCAGGAAAAATGTGTTATAGTCGTTTAAGTGAATGTTTATTTAAAAACGGTCACAAATGACCCAGTATGTTTATGTGTTTTTGTTAAGAAAACTGAAATAAGATTTGTAATCATAGCAGTATATGTTGATGATTTGAATTTTATTGAAACTACTAAAGAGATTTCTACAACCACTAAAATATTTGAAAAGAGAATTTAAGATCAAAGATTTTGGGAAAATAAAATTTTGTCCTGATTTACAAATTGAACATATAGAAAATAAAATATTCATTCACCAATCAAATTATACTGTTAAGATTTTAAAATATTTTTACATTGATAAAACACAACCATTAAGTACTCTAGTGGGTATTCGATCACTTGATGTTGAAAAAGATTTTTTTAGACCACAAGGAAAAGATGAAGAAATTTTTAGTTTTGAAGTACCATATCTTAGTGCAATTAGAATACTTATGTGTTTTGTTAATTGTACAAGACCTGATATATCATTTGTTGTGAATATATCAGCAAGATTTAGCTTTTCTCCAACATGATGACATTGGAGTGGGGTTAAGTATATTCTTTGATACCTCTAATGAATGATTGACCTTGGATTGTTCTATTCTAATAATTCTAAACCAGAGTTGATTGGATATGCGAATGCTAGATTCTTATTTGATTCATATAAAACACAATCTCAAATTGGATATTTATTTATACATGAAGGTACTGCCATTTCATGGCATTCTACAAAGCAATCTATAGCCGTCACGTCATCTAACAATGCTGAGATCATAACAATTCATAAAACAAATAAAAAATATGTTTGGTTAAGATCGATGAGTCAATACATATTGAAAAATAGTGGACTATCTTCCAACAAAAAAATTCCTATAGTATTATTCAAAAATAATACTACCTGCATTGCTCAATTGAAGAGAGAATACGTCAAAGGAGATCGAACTAAATATATTTCACCAAAACTTCTTTTTACACACGACCTTCAAAAAAATGATGTAATTGATGTGTAACAAGTTCGATCAAGTGACAATTTAATAAATCTATTTACCAAGGCACTTTCAACAGGAACGTTTAAAAGATTGATAAAAAAAGAATGCATCAATTTAAAGATTTGAAGAGATATTTTCAACATAGGGAATAAATGCATTATCAAACACATTGAATAGCGTACCCTGTTTCCTTCACTAGAATTTTTTTTCCTACTGAGTTTTTTCCTAATAAAATTTTAACAAGACATATTCTTTATATAATAGATATCCAAATTATAAATGTTAAAAAATCTAGTGGATGTCTATTATGAGACATATGTCCAAAACACATATCATCATGTACTGACACATGTTCGTACACGTGTTTCTGTTGTATCATGCGTGACAACTTGTAAGACACGTGTAATCATCTAGTTCAACCGTTTCTGACTCACCCAAAGCTCCTGCTATGTGTTAACACATCACAATCCCAGATACTGACTCATCTGAAACTCGTGCCACGTGTCAGTACAACATAACTCTGGATGTTGACTCATCACATCCTTCGGCATCTATAAATAGCATCCCTTAAACCTCGTTTGTATCTTTTTCTCTAAAAAATGAAATGAAATATTATTCTCTTTCTTTTTTTTATGTTCAAACTTTTTCATTAAGATGGATCTTTTTGCTTTATTTTTTATTAAAGTATTTCATGATATAAGTTATTTTAAAGAGTTTATAAGTTTTGCTAAATATTTGACTGATCATTTTTTTTTCCCCGACCCTCACACAGTGAATGTGGATATGAGTTTTCTTTTTCTTCCTCAAACCTTCTTCTTTGGTTTTGCCTATTGATCGTGAAATTTAGAGAGAGAGTATTGATGGAAATTTTTTATTCAAAATCAACAGAGGAAATTTTATATCACTGTCAGTGGAGAAAATTCACAATCAAAAGAAAAATTCACAATCGAGAGAGAAATTTACAAAAAAGATGAGTATATTTATGGGGAATTAAAGGAATGAAATATATAAAAAGGTGAAATTCGCCAGAGTCTTTTTTAAACAGGTCTAATCCCACATCGCAGGAAAGAAGAGCCACCGAAGGTATATGATAGCCCCACAGGACGGCCAATCGTTGCCAATGCCAGAGTCCTAACTCTAACCTTGACTCAAAAAACATATTTAATGTAGTTTTTTTGGGGGTGTGTTTGACCTAACCTTTTTTTTCTTTTTTTTTTTTTGATTTATAAGTTATTCTAAAAAAATAAGAATTTTTAAATTTAAGTAAAAAAACTATTTGACAATTTTATTTAAAAAAAAAAAAATCATTTTCCAACTGATATAAGTTTTAATACTTAATAAAATTACAACAAGAGACAATCGATATTAAATATTCACAAATATTTATAAATATTTAAATATTTAACTATTTTAGATTTCTATAAATATATATGATAAAATTGTAATTCCAAAATGTTATTAAAATGTCACGATCGCGTACTTAGTTTGAGCGCACTTCTGATTTCTAGATCATGTTTACTTTTAAAAGGGAAAATATGATTACTTTGGACTATAAGTAAATTTAAAAGATGTGTTTGATTTAAACTATTAGTAAATTAAAATTTTCAAATAAGTCATACTTTTCATTATTAACCTAATTACTATAATTACTCTTTAATTAAATAAAATACTGCACCATCCTCGATTATTTTAAAATATCAAAACTATCCTAATTTTAATTTACACCAACAAAGCCCTCTTAACTTGTACATCATTATTAATACATATAAAATGAAAAAGTACTTTAATTAAGTTTGATTATCATTTTAGCACACAATTTACTTTTCAACATATTTTATTAAATATTTAAAATTATTAAAAAATAATGTTAGTAGTTTTTTTAAACATATTTAAACTATTTATTTTTAAATCAAGTTGTAAGCTAGAAATTACTTTTAACTTACGGCAGATAGTCTGGTGTACGTATGTAATTGGTCCAATCCGTGGAGTGTGCGCTCTGCATGCTTCGGAGGTTGGTCCTAGGAAGCTCCACCCATGAAAGAGGGGTTTTTTAATTAAAATTATTCAAATGGTATTTTTATTTCCTTTCCAAAATTTGAGAAGTCAAGATTCTCAATCTCTAGATCTATATTTTTTTTGAAATTTAAAGTATTTTTTCAAAATTAAAAAAAAAAATTATAAGGAAGATTAGAAATCTCACTCTCAACAAACGGGCAGTCATTAAATGTCTCTCGCTCTCTCTTCCCCTCTCCCTCTCCCTCTCTCACTCTCATTAAATGCCACTCTTAATCTCACACACTCCCCATCTCCCCCCCTCTCTCTTCATGTCACCTCTGTTTTTCTCTCTCCCTCTTTATCTCTCTTCATATCAAATATTAAATATTTAAATATTTTTTTATTTATAAAATTTTAAATTAAATATTAATATTTAATATTTAACTTATAAATATTTAATATTTAAAAAAACATATTAAATTGTAATACTAAATATTAAAATAAAAAATATTAAATATATAAATATTAAATTAAAATAATAATATTTAATATTTAATTTAAATAAGTTTATAAATGTTAATATTTAATTTAAAATTTTCTAAAAAAAATATTTACATATTTAATTTAAATATTCAAATATTTATACAATATTAAATATAATAAATTAGAATTATAAAAATATTTACATCATATTAATATTTGTATAATATTTAAAAATATTTATATTAAATATATAAATATTAAATAAAAATTATAAATATTTAATATAAATATTTTTAAATATTATATGAATATTAATATTATATAGTTTTTTATAATTTCAATTTAATATGTTTAATATTATTTAAATATTTAAATATTTATATTAAACAATTATATGTTTTTACATTTAGAAAATTTTAAATTAAATATTAAAATTTATATGCTTATTTAAATTAAATAATTAAGTATTATAATATTAATTTGATATTTATATATTTAATATTTTACATTTTAATATTTAGTATTTATTATTTAGTTTAAATATTAAATATCTAAATATATAAATTTCATATGACCACTTAATATTTCATAAATATTTAAATATCTAATTTAAATATTTGAATATTCTTATATTTATGAAATTTTAAATTAAAAATAAATATCTATAAGTTTTTATAAGTGAAATTCTTAAAAATTCATTTCTCTTTTATAAGATTATTCTAAAAAAATTTCTTTCACATTATAGTATATAATTAACATCGATATTTTAATTTCGGTTGTCTTTTGCTAACAAAAATTTTCTTTTGTTTTTCTAATAAGCATAGCTTTATTTTTAGAGGAAAAAATTATCTATAAAATTTACAAATATGGTATCAATCATAATTTCTTATCATAAAATCCTTTAGAAAAAGATTTAATAATTATATTTTAATATTTAATATCACAATTTGATAAGTTTTGTATAAATATTAAATATTTATATTTAATATAAAATTTTATAAATAAAAAAATATTTAAATATTTAATATTTGATATGAAGAGAGAAGTAGAAGGAAAGCAAAAGGGCGAGGTGACATGGAGAGAGAGGGAGAGGGGGGAGAGACAGTGAGAGAGAGAGAAAGAGTGATATTTATAGTATGTTTGGGTGTTTTGAATGAAAAAGAAAATATTAGTTATAAGCGAAAAGAAAAAAGAGAAAATTATAATTTTTCTCCATCTTATTTAGGAGTTTTATGAAAGAAAAGAAAATAAATAGGATTCATTGCGAATAAAAAGTTTTACTTTCTGTTTTTAAAGAATAAATTTGATATATTTATGAGACATTTTTTTTCTCATTTTCTTCTCGCTTTTGAAAAAAAAAATTTATATTAAAAATCACTTTATTTCTTTCCTTTTTTTCTTACATAAAAATCTCAAATAAAAGAAAATAAATAATTTTCTCTCATAACATTTTCTTTTTTTTTTTTTAAATCTTTCCATCTAAATATAGTGATAATGAAAGAGAGAGAGAGAGCCATTTAATGAGAGAGAGGGCGAGAGATATGACGTGGACAGAGGGGGAGAGGGAGGGGATGGAGGAGAGAGAGAGAGAGGCATTTAATGGCTGCCCCCATCCATTGAAAGTGAGCTCTAAGATTTCACTTTCAAAAAGCAAGATTTTCAATTTCCCTTTAAATTTTGATTTAATTTTGAAAAAATTCTTAAATTTTTTTTTAAAAAAATATAGAACTTAAGATTAGGGATCTCGACTCTAGAAGTTAAGATTCTCAATCTCGATTTCTCTAGTTTTGAAAAAAAATAATATTATTTGAATAATTTTAATTAAAAAATTATTTTGGTAAAAAAATAAACATGAAAGAGCTATAGCAGTTGGATCATACTAACGAATAGTTGGTTTATCTAAATGTATTGTTAAATTTTTTTAACTAAATTTTAAGTTTAAAATTTAAAATTGAAAAAAAAAATACATTAAAAGAGTCGTCTCTAAATAAAATCCGTAAATATTTGAATCGAATTAATTTCACCGAGAGAAAAAAATAGCAGTTGGAACATGATTGATGTTATACCGATTGCGCATCTTCAATTTGGCATTTCCAAAATTGGGTTTGAAAATGGTGCATGAACCCAAAATTGATAAAATGGTTACTCCATCCCACATCTATGAGTCTTCAATTTAGCCCCCTCAATCAAAATTCCAAAATATCCTGACAGACATAAAATCCAAGCGACCCCTTCTAGGGGTCCCCATTCGCTCCAAAAAAAAAAAAAAATATATATATATATATATAAATAATAATAATAATAATAATCTCCCCTTTCGCGAAATAGATGCAAAGGGGAAGTCAAGAATTGGGATCAGGGCTCAGCCCGAATTGTCCAGATCCGAAATAGGCCCAACATGAAACTCAATGCCGCCGTTGAGTTAGGAAATGCTAAACCCTGCATTCGCCTCCTTTTTGGCCCTAGTCCTGCGGCGGCGAGGAGAGAGAGAGAGAGAGAGAGACGGCGTCCCTTTCCCATTTGAGTGCCAAGATCTCTCTCTCTCTCTCTCTCTCTCTCTCTCCCATGAACATTTCGTGGCCCTTTTTTATCCCCTCACCTCTCAACCAAACCTACTTATAAACATGGGAATACAAAATAGCAATTAAAAGAAATTGAATGACATGGATTTCAGAATGCTGTCAATCACCAAGCGCAACCCCCTTTTCTTCTCCCCAGTTAGTCGGCCCTTAACTTGCATCACCTCCGCAGCTCAACACCGACTTCAACAACAACAACAGCAACATCTACCTCTACAGACACAACCTTCAGAGCCTCCACAGCCATTGGATCAGAATTTTTTGAAGTGGGTAACTTCACTTCTTTCAAACCCATCTCTCAAATCCTCTAAATGTCAAGAAATTCTTACCCATTTGTCCCCTTATCAGTTTGAAAATGTTTTGTTTGATATTCGATCTTCCTTGAATCCGAAAACCCTTTTGAATTTCTTCTACTTTGCATCTAAAAATTGTGGGTATTGGTTCACAGTCAAGTCCTATTGCATTTTGATTCGTCTGCTTGTTGTTTCGGGTATGTATGCACCTGCTAGATTGCTTTTGATCCGTGTTATCGATCAGAAACTGCCCGTGTTGTTTGGTGATTCTAATAAAAAACATATTGAGATAGTTACCGCAATGTTGAATTTAAATGTGGAAACTGAGGATGCCGTTGGGATTCAATTGTTTGACATGTTGGTTCATGTTTATTGTACCCAATTTAAGAATGCTGGTTTGCAGCTTGCTTTGGATGTATTCCGGCTATTAGCTGATAGGTGCGTGTTTCCGTCTTTGAAGATTTGTAATTTTTTGTTGAGCTCACTTGTTAAGGCAAATGAGCTTCAGAAGAGTTATGAGCTTCTTGAGATTTTATATCGTGGTGTCACTCCTGATATTTACATATATACTACTGCAATCAATGCACTGTGTAGAGGTGGCCGAGTTGAGGATGCAATTGGGTTGTTCTCTAAAATGGAAGAGTTGGGTGTGTGTCCCAATGTTGTCACTTACAATAACCTGATTCACGGTCTTTGCAAGAGGGGTGATGTTGATAATGCATTTTTCTACAAGCAAAAGATGATTCAGAATGGTGTTGACCCAAGTCTTGTTACATACAGTGTTCTGATTAATGGCCTGATGAAACTTAATAGATTGGATCAAGCAAATTGTGTTTTGAAGGAAATTACTGATAAGGGTTTTGTTCTAAATGAGATTGTGTATAACACACTAATTGGTGGATACTGTAAAATAGGAGACATCAGTGAGGCACTGAAGATAAAGGATGAAATGATGACTGCAGGTATCACTCCTAACTCAGTTACTTTTAATTCACTGATCCAAGGTTTCTGCAAGATTGATCAGGTGGAGGAAGGTGAGCAACTTTTGGAGGAAATGCTTTCAAGGGGATTGGTTGTAAATGCAGGTTCATTTACTTCTGTTATCCATGCCCTCTGTAAGAAGTCCAGGTTGCAATCTGCACTAAGATTTACACGAGAGATGCTATTGCGAAATTTGAAACCTGGTGATGCTTTAATGACTACATTGATTGCTGCACTATGCGAGGAGTGTAAGTGCTTAGAAGCCGTGGAAATTTGGTCCAAGCTTCTTGAGAAAGGTTTTGCTCCCAACATAGTGACCTCAAATGCTTTAATTCATGGACTGTGTGAAGCTGATAAAATGCAAGATGCAGTTAAGCTTCTAAAAGAGATGGTTAATAATGGTTTAGCATTGGACAGAATCACATACAACACACTTATTTTGGGATGTTGCAAGCAAGGAAAAGTAGAAGAGGGTGTTAGGCTGAGGGATGAAATGGTTAACCAAGGGATGCATCCAGATATTGTCACTTACAATCTTCTGATGCATGGACTGTGCATAATGGGTAAAATGGCTGAAGCTGAAAATCTTTGGAATGAGTTGAAAGAAATTGGTCTTGTCCCAGATGTTGTTACACATACCATCATGATCGATGGATATTCTAAAACAGATAAAATTGAAGAGAGTGAAAGAATCTTTAAGGATTTGATCAGTCAGAAACTAAAACTGAATGCTATTGTTTATAACACTCTTATTAGAGCATATTGCAGAGTTGGGAATATGATTGAATCCGTAAGACTGTGTGATGACATGAAAAGCAAGGGTATTAAACCCACTTCTGTTACGTATTCCTCTTTAATACATGGAATGTGCAATATTGGTGATTTGGATGGTGCGAGGTGTCTAATTGATGAAATGAGAATGGAGGAGGGTTTAGTTCCTGATGTTTTTTGTTATACTGCACTGATTGGAGGTCATTGCAAGCTAGGGTTGATGGATAGTGTTCATAGTGTATTGCAGGAGATGGCCTTAAATGGCATACAGCCCAACAAAATTACCTATACCATCATGATCAGTGGGTATTGTAAACTTGGCGATACGAAAGCTGCAAAAGATCTTCTGAATGTGATGGTGGAAAATGGAATTGAACCTGATACTGTCACTTATAATGCCTTGGCAAATGGGCTCTCTAAGGAAGGGAAACTAGAAGAAGCTTTTAAGACATGTGATCTTATGTCCCAGAATGAAGTCGCCTTAGATGAGATAACTTATACAACACTAATTCATGGATGGCAGCTGCTGTCGGCATCTTTAAATCAGAGTGATAAGTGAAAACTAGCAGACTGGGTTAATGCATTAATGGTAAATATTTTCTAATCATATTTTATTTTTCTTACTGTTTGTGATTTTTCACTTGTGGTTTCTGTATTATGTTTCCAGGCAAGCTGTTCAAGACCCCAGGTACCACCGTGCATTTGAATTCCACATGATAGTAGTGTATAAGGTACTTTTTTGCTTGCTAAGAGTCCTTGGCTTGTAGCTCGTATTATATGTCTGAATTGTATACACCCGGTTAACTTATTGCTGGAGTTATTTAGGTCATGTAGCTTTTGTACAAGTTACTATTATCTTTGGAATTTAGATTCTTGTGGAACCATAATTACATTACATAGATATACTTGTTTGTTTCTATTTTAGCGATGATCTTCCTTAAATATCTGGATTAGATGTTTATCTGATCTAATGGGTCTAGTGGATGACCCATGTTTAGAGCAGTTAATTTCAAATTTAACTCATGTGAGAACGATTTAATTTTTACATCTTGTACTTGGTGTTACACAGAGTATCTATTATGTGCTTAGCAAATGGAGATTCTTCTCTGGAGCATGGGGGCATTATCATAGATCCGGTATATTCAAAGGTACATTTCGTGGCTTTGTTTTGGGGATTCTTCTTTACTCATTACTTTTACTTGACTCTAATTGATTGTTTATGCTTCACTTGGGTCCTGTCAGAAAACTTTTATAATCGGGAGGGACAAACGACCTCCTTGAGAAATTCATTTCTTAAGAAATCATAATGAAAGAGAAGTTTACAAGGAAATGAACCTTCTCATAATATTCTTGATACTGGGATTTGCAGTCTTGATACTTTGGGTGTTTGCTCTTGCAAGTGTCTTATTCAACATCCTATAACCAATTTTATTTGGAATACAAAGGATCCTGCCAAAATTAAGACTTGTACTTGGTCTATGGTGCTTAACAAGATCAATACCAATAATTTGTTACAAAAAGGGAGACCTTCTAAAACTCTCTTTTTAGATATTTATATTATGTATTATAATAGTTCTGATATTAGAGATCTATTGCTTGGGATATGGAATTGCCTTTCTATTGTGTGATAATATGACTAAATTTGTCCTAGGAACCTCCTTAAGTTGTTCCTCACAAAATTCAAAGGTTTTGGAGGGGAGAAGTATGCTCGTTCACTTTGCGATGTGCTTTTGTTAATATTCCTTAGTGTATTTGGAGGGAGTGGAATGCTTGAAATTTTAGAAAACAAATATTGGTTCCCCCCCCTTTTGGGACAAAATTGTGTCATATGCTTTTGAGTTGTGGGCTTATGCTTCATAGGTTTATAATATAGCTTAGATGAGTTGCATAGGAATTGGAGAGCGGTCCTTTATTAGTCTATATATTGTTATGTTTTCCTTTTTTCTTTCACTTCTGAGATCTTCTTATCTGTAGAATTTTTGTATATTATCTATTACATGTAATATGGTCCCTTTTTTAAAAGTTATGGCTATTTGTGTGTTTAATGGTGTCCAATGTTTATGTTGATTAAAGCTACAATCAAGGAACCTTCTTGGAATGAAACCATGTTAGCCAAAAAGACAAGTTCATTTGATGAAAGAACAGCCGTCACCTGTAGTTTTTAGTGCACCTTCATCTATATCAGTAGTCACCAAAAGAAATTTATAAAAGAGAAACTATACTTTTTGGCTTTTCATTTAAGTTTTCAGCTCTGAGGCTGAGATCTGTTGTTTGTCGAAAGATGAATAAGAGTAGAATATTTGGCTAATTAGGATAAAGATGTCTGTCAGTTTTTTTTTTCCAGCCCTTTGCTGTTTGGACTTGGAATCTTCCTGCAGTTCATTCGAAATTACAGAAGTTGTAACTATTTTCAAGCTGTGAAGCTTTGATCCTAGGTAACTTTATATCAAATCTTACATCTGTCACCATTACGTCAATGGTAGGGAGTTTGTTTTCTAACTTTCTTGCCTCATTTGTCTACAAAGAACTCTTTAAGCACAAAACTTTGAAGGGAAAAGTAAAGAAAACACTCATAAAAACTATAGGTTGCTTCTCCCCATGCAGATCACGTGGAAAGAATTTTGTTCTAAAGGTGGAAATAAATTCTACCCGAATTGCAATTTCCTCTAGGGTACAAGAATTTTTAATGTTATTTCATGGGGGTAAAGAATGCCTAAACTCCATTAATGTCTTTCTTTTTCCTGCTTATTTAAACTAGTTTCCCAGCTTGCTAGCTTCATTCAGACATTTTTAGGAATAACCAAATGAATTCACAGGGTTACAAACACAAAAGTCCAGAAATCCCGGGCAATATTGCAATCAATGAAAGCATACTGCATCTGTTCCAACATGTTGGGGTTATTTTAAATAGCAAGTAGTGCTCTAGGTTGCTCTTTGCATGTTGATCTATTTAGTTCAACTCGTAATTGGGTGGATTACATGAATCCATGTTTTCAAGATTCATGTCTGTGTCATTATTTTGGTTTTTGATTCCATTAAACCCATCGTATGTCTATATCTGACAAGTTTCTGGAAATGGTTGGTTACCGGCTTTCTATCAACAGTTCTAATGTTCAGCTCTCTTCAGAAGAAATTAGATGTAACACACAGAAAAACAAATTGCCTTATAAGCTGGTAGCGAATCTGGGAGGTTTCTTCTAGAGTACTGCCATTACTCCTGCATCACTTCAAAATCTCATTATTGTTCTTCCATCTTTGATAGATCCCAAACATAAATTGAGACTTCCCTAATTTGGCCTTGTTTGTTGTTATTCTAGGATGATTTCTCTCTAGACTCAATCTCTTGTCCTGCAATTTAACAATTGTGGTGTCTGGTTGATTCAGGGCAATTTGTTAGAATTTTTGGAGGAAAGTTTATTTTTAAAGTCTTAGGACTAAATTTTGGAGTATTTCCATTGTGTCCTGGAGGCTCAGGGTTCGAATCAACCTCCTTGCAAAAAAGCAAGGGGAAGACTGCCTAGGTATTCCCTTCTCCAGAGTTTCTGTACTGGGTACGCCCTTTTTTTTTTAGGACTAAATGGCCACCACTGTTGAAGTGGAAGTCTATAATCTCACACTAACTGGACATCCTGTCTTAGGGTACTAATAGTCCCTGGATTATTTGGGTAAAACCAAATTTCATGGAACCTTCAGGTAATGTTTTCTTGGCATTATTAACCCAGTCCCTGGATCAAGATCCAAACATTGTCATCTTTTCTGAACATAATAACCAAGCAATAAATTTACCCTTCAGTCAATTTCTCTGAAAGCACCCAAGTAAATTCATCTCCACAATAATGAACCCTCTTCCATGGCATCTTAACATGGGACAGCCCTGTAAAGGGACTTGAGTCTCAAGATCCATTTCCTTAACTGTTTGGTACTTTTTTTGAGTGAACTGTTTAGTACTGAAGATATGCTTCATCATCTCACTTTGGATCTTTAAATTATGTTCTTTTGTTCTTCTCACAAACTTCTGCTGCCTTGATATCGTTTCCTTTGTGAAAGTGATGCTGACCATTTTTAATACATTGGTTGAATAGAACTTTTCTGGTCCCACTTCTAAATTGTTTTATTAATGTGAGATAAAATTTAAGCATTTTATGCGTAATTTCCTTTGTAATAAGAAACTTCCAGTCTAGTGTTTATGCAAGTGTAGACTAAGAATGATTGCATACTTCTGTTTTAATATCTTACTTGTAAAATATCCTGCAATTTTTTGGAAAAGTCCATGGAAATTCATTGATCAGTTATCCTTATGCTTCTATTGCCTCCTTTGTTACAGAGAACGTGTAGCTCTTGCCTTTGCTTTTGGGTGGATATATAGATTGAGAACACTTACCATTGTGTTCTCTTTCAAGAATGTGTAGTCTTTCTAATCTTTCTTTGCATACAGTTCCCTTTTTTTGTTATTAATTTTTTGTTTTACCAATGGTCAAATCTATTGAATTTCTCACTCCAATAGAACTTAATTTTTTATTGTCCTTGATTGGATCAACTTCTTTCATCTGTCCAATAGTCTTGGTAAAAGGATCTCATTGTAGACTCTTCTCAATGTTGGTTTTTCTCTTAATTCATTTTTCAATCATCTTATTTAGAATTATAATGATGCAGATGTTACTTATTGCAAATTTATTTGGGAGATTAAGGTTCTCAAGGTTACAATGTTTGTTTGGATACAAATTAGTTGTAATGACTTAGCAGCAAGGAGATAAAACAAAGCTTTGTCCCCTAATCTTTGCATTATGTGTTGTCATCATGAGGGTTCTGTGGCACATAATCACTATCAGATGGGTTTTGGGTACTCTGAGGACTTTTTTCTTACAGACGTTAGGGGCTTCGGTGGGTTAAGGATGCTAAGATCCTTTGGGGATGCGCCAAAATGGCAAACCTATGGTGCATATAATAATAAAGGATACATTCGAGGATAAACATCTTCCTATTGTTCTGTTTTGGGGTAAAATTGTTTTCTTGGTTTTTCTGTAGGTTTTAGCTGGGGTGCTTGTTGGGGGACCTTGATAAATTCTCTCTCTCTCTCTCTCTCTCTCTCTCAACTATGGCTTTTCCTCCCTTGTCTTCTTTGCACATTCCTTTATTGAATTATTTTCTTTTTCAAATCTACGCTTTCTCCTAATATACAAAATATTGGCCCCAGAATTTTAGTGGCAATTTTTTAGTAATCTGGTTGAACATTTTGATGCTGTGATACTACCATTCCACCTAGGGCTCTTTTCTTCTTTCCGCAAAAGATCAATTGGCTCCTGCAGTATCAGTATGGTTGCTGCCCTCAATGTTCTTTATGCTGTTTAATCATGGAAGATCAGTTGGCTCCTATGACATCAGTATGATTATTTGCAGTTTAGAGTATTGGGGCTAATGGAAAATGTGTCCTTGGTAACTGCGGTTTCACCAACCAACACTGTTAGATACCTGTGTATATATGTTTTCTGTGTGATTTTGGGAAATTTCGCAGAATTTGCCTTATTGGCTATCAACATGGTATCATAGTTACCCATCCGTACATTTTCTGGTCTTGTTCGTGCACAACTTATTCCTATCTGTGATGAACAGGACAAATAGTCTTTGGAGTTGCTCTAAAGTTGAAGATGACTTGCAGACATGGGCTGAAAAATAGAATCTGACTCCAGTGCTGCAGCCATTTCTGGCCACAGAATGGCAGAGATGGTCCAAGAGCCATCACCTTTAGCACTTGGTCTTTGGTTCATATAGCCAACACCAATTCTTTTAATGGTTGAACAGACTGTCCCAAGAACCGGTCTCCCAAATCCAAAGTCCAATTCAGCAACTGGAAATCTTCGTCCAGAGGACACAACCAGTGCAGGACCTCCACGTCCTAGCACAATCTTTGACAGCATCAGTCCAGGCCTATGGGATTCAATCCAGTCAATCAAATCCAGAAAGTGAGTCCTATTTGTTACTTTTGTTATCGCATGGTGAACCATCTTGGCCACGTCTGACAAACTACCTGTCTTTACTTCACCTAAACTTGCCTCTGCAATGGCAGAAGATAAGACATTCCCTATATAGTTAGTCATGGAATTCTGATCATCACAAATTCTGGTTCTCCCATCAACCAGCCAACCCATCTTGCATATTGCATGGCTTTCATCAATTGTGGTGGCCAGTATTTTCCAGACATAGGCTGAGAAAGCTTCAATTTTGGTTCTTGTAACATCTGTACTTGCAAGCCTTTGCAGCATGTTAATGCTTGATGCATCTATATGATAAAGGCGCTTGAGCAAGGCTTTAGGAGTTGGTATGTTCAGAATTTCTTCCATGTTGCAGGCAACAAAAGTTTGGTCAATCAATGGGTCATATGATGGTGGCTGACGAGCATGGAGGTTCCTCCGATGATCAGGTACACATGAGATAGGCTTCTTCAGAGCTGTTTCTGACCACGAAAGGAGAAACTTACCAAAAGCTGTTGCATCACCAAGTGCATGATCGAAGGTAAAAGTTATAGAAATTCCTTCACAAGTGTATCTTGTTACTTGGATTTGCAGTGGAATGTCTTGACTGATGGAAACTAGTTTCCCTTGCAGAAATTGGTCCAGGTTGTAGAAGTCCAGCTCTCTTAGGGGGATATTAGCCTCAGCTTCTACTACTAGAGCACCATTATTGTCACAGATGATTTCAGGTTCATTTGAGCTTGAGTTTGTAACCACTCGGCCAGCAAATGGGTAGAAATGATTGAGAGTTTGGGCAAGAGAGTTCTTGAGAGAGTTAATAACGGAAGAGAAATTGTCAGGCAAAGGTCCTCGGTAAAAATAGAAGTATGTGACTGGAAAACGGCCTGAAAGGAGGTCAAGGTTTGAGAGTCTGAGGACATGAGCCTCAGGCATTGGACCTATGGCTTTTACAATGCTTTTTCCTGTGAAAGTGACTTCAAACTTGCCATGGGTTGGAAGTTCAGCGGCCATCAGAAAGCCTATGTTCCTCGTTACACTAAGGTGTTTTCCTTACTAGGACCTTTTGCCTTCTTAAAAAACCACGGCTTTGGAGATTCATGAACTGAATATATAATGTGGGAAAATGAACAAAAGAATCTTGCCTCTTTTTTTTTTTTTTTAAATGGGCACTAACATGATGGGATGGTCCAGACTTGGTGATTTAATTTGTACCATTGTGGACCGATGGGGTGTTTAACACACATACTTGGGTTGCAAGGATTGAAAAGTTTTTGGATTTTAATGTCACAGTTTAAATGTTCCAATCCAAATCCATTGAAACAAAATTTGATAAATGTTGCTTGATTAGCATTACTTAGGAGTATGGCTGATGTGAGAGGTCTCTCTATCCATGGGGTGCTGGGTTTGGTGTATAACGTCTAACGTCCACTAGACTTTGTATAGGACCTACTTTACCTTATGATGTGAATGCAAATGGAGGAGTCAAGTAATATGGATCGTTGGTGGTGGTAACGGCACCATAAAAGAATTAGTGACACTTACTTTTGACATTCTGATGCTTATTTCATTTTTGTAATTGGAAGCATTTTTGAAGCCCCACCTAATTGTTGCCATCTTATCGGCGCTGAAAAGGCCCTTCACGCACTAATTATAGTGTTTTTGCACTGCAAACTGATTCCATTGGTTGGCGCTGCCCTGCCTCTCTCTCTCTCTCTCTCTCTCTCTCTCTCTCTCTAATATCAACTTAAAAGAAAGAGGAGCCAAGAGCATCCTAATTTAGTATACGACAAGGGCAGTAAAAAAAGTTGAAAGGGAGCCTGAAATTGAAAAGCCAGAAACAGTGGAGGGATAATAAGGTTTTGCAACTATTGAAACTTGTAAGCTCCACTGTGTACTGTCAAGAGTGTGCTACCGAGGGTTGACCTACTCTCTCGTCTTCTTCATCGATTCTTTTGGTTTGGGTAAAAGGTTATTCTCTAAAAACCATTCACTCCATAACATCCCTGCATATTATTATTGTTGTGTCATTTTCTCAAAACTTCAATGCTTCTCACCCCACGCCCGGGGTTCTCATGCCGTAAGAAACTCTTCGGTCGCGGTCCCCCATTCGTACCGTTCCAACCAAGCTTATTTAATGTTGAGGATATACTCGGAGATTGTTGGAGGACCTATTTGCCCTTAATGCTTAATTTCTTCCTTGAATAGTTAATGGAGGAGAGAGAAGCCGGTAAGAGAAGGGAGGATGACAGAGAAGAGAGTAAGAAGAGAGGAGAGAGAGGAGAAAGAAAAAAGAGAGAGAGGAAAGAGAAAGTGAAGATAGGAGAAGTTTGGCAGAGGAGAGAGAAGGGACTAAATATTTTTTATGGGGCATTGAGGTCATTTCAACCAAAAAAAAAATGAATCTTAATTATAAAAATTAAAAAAAAAAAAATCTCCTGAAGAGTAAATACACTAACCTAAAATGACCATTCTTTTTTATCCAAGTTCTTGTTCTTGATAATAAGAGATGGTAGACCTTTTTCCTCATTCCTCGCAATCAGCACGACAAGTGAAATGAAGTCTTGGTTATCAAGTTAAACTTATCTTTGAGTTCTAAACTCAACCATTAACAAATGGTTTTCTTTTAAACTTCAAATTTTCAGTTATTTACAAATTCTTTATCAACACATTTAGTGTATTTCGATGATCATAGGCTACCAAGAAAAGGATTTTTTTTTTTTGGGGGGGGGATTTGCAAGAGAATTATAAGGAGTATTTTAGTTTGGATCATATTATTGTATTAGTTTATTCTCACAATAAAAGAATTTAGATTTTTATTACTTAATAGCAATTATATATGGTACATTAACCATTTATTTGAATCAGGTATGATATTATTAATTGATTTGAGTTTGTGTATAGCTATTTTCAAAAGTTAATGAATTTTCTATAGGTTTTCATTGAGGTCAAGGTGGAGATTATTAAACCAATGTTATGCGGGTATTGTGGCAAAATATTAAACTCTTTTAATCAAAATTTCAAATTTGAGATTTGGGAATGGAAAGACAAGCGTTGGAAAAGTTAACCCCTAAATTGACCTCATAGTGCTCGAGTTTGATTAGTCAGACAACTCAGATACTGATTGATTAATTAAAAAAAGGAAGAAATTATTAGAATTTGGTTATATTTTTGGCAATGAGTCTTTTCTTGGGTGTTAAGTCTCTCTACTATTTTTTTCTATTTAAAATTTTATTTTATTTAGTAAAATGAAAACTCTATATAAACTTCACACAAAGAGAAAAAGGGAAAACACATGTACGTACACACAGTGCACAAAGAGGGCGAATGGGCTGTCCCCTTGGTAACAGTCTTCCTCTCCTGATTCCGTGATCCGGGATTCGATTCTTATTGTAATAAAAAAAGGATATATAGGCTAGAGCGCAGAACACTGTTAAAGTTTAGTAAGCACGTCTAGGATAGAAGGGCAAAAAGAGCGCAGAACACTCCTCTAAAATTTTACCCATCTCTCATTATATTAGACAAAATAATTTTCCCCTCCTAGATATTAAGTTGGGGTAGAGGAGGGACAAGAGGCAGATACTAAGGCAGCTACTAAAATTGATAGATATATATATATATATATTAGCTAAGCTGTTTTACTACATTATTATTTGATTGTCAAGTAATAAATACTGATATAGTGAGAGAAATATTGTAAAATATTGTAGTCAGGTTTATTTCGTTTTTCAATTCACATGGTGAGACTCTGCAATGGCCACATGTGTAAATAGAAGATTTGGTATATATCATAATCAGCTATAAAGAAGAAAGACCTTCCCCCACCCCCCCTTTTCTCCCACCCCAAAAAATTGAAAAAGAACAAGACCTTTGTACTCCTCAGTGTTATCTCGGGCTGAATCTTTAGCAAAGGAAATGGGCAATTAGTTGACAAAAAGAACGTGAGGGTGATGACAGGCTCCATACACACCTTTAAAAAAAGTTTGCAGACCTAAAGTGTTTCAATGTTTTCCAAATCAGTGTCATTTGCCTAATTTCCTCTCGTTTTCTCTGTTTTTGCTTTGGGCTCATTAGTTGTAAAGTCCTTGTAGCAAACTTTTAGTTTAAAACAAACATTATATGGAATTTTCACTTGAATGCGGTAGACCTGCCCCAATCTAGTAGTCCTTTTCCCCTTCCCCAAGGGCAAAAGAAAAGCAAAACAAAACAAAACCTAAAATTAGGAATCACTATGCGTAGTTTCACCTTAATGTTGCCTGAAATTATATGATCTACCTATCAAAACTAAAGCAATAGGAAAACACTTTTGAGACATTAATGTCCACATGCATGTGAGACGTGTGCATATGGTAAGAGGACGTTTGGTTTACATTCAAAAATTAAAATCGGAATCAATCGAAATCCGATACTCTTTATTTGGTTCAAATTCTAAAATGAAATATATTTTTTGAAATGCGGATTATATAATTGTCAATTTTATCCCTAATAAAAAATGTTTTATGATTTAAAATGTTTTTTTTTTTTAATTCAAGACTCTTCATGGTAAATATATATATATATATATATATATATTTGCTAAAAAAATGGGTTTTTTATGATAAAAAAAGTTTGATAAATATTTTTTATTAAAAATTTTGACCGTTTATGATCAAACAAAATAAATAATTAAATAAAGATTTTATTCTTTTAAAAGAAAATTAGCTGTGATCTCATGATTTTTGCTTTTTTTTTCATTTTTTGTAAGAAATTACTTTATTAAAAAAATTTATTATAACATTTTTAGCAAAATTTATTAATATTATATATTAGGTATTTTTTTTAATCATAAAAAAGTTTTTAAGTAATGAGATGCATAGTACAAAAGAGAGCAACAAAAGGGCACGACTGGCGTTCTAGGATCGGAGATTCTTCGTCGTTGATTGGCTAACCCCATTCCTGGGGTGTTTCTATTTTTATTTCTTGGCCCAACAACAAAAACCCTTGCCTTACGTATTTTCTTATCCATCGCATACCAGTCTCTGCAGGTAAGAAAGTGCTTTGTGTTAGGAAGAGAGAGAGAGAGAGAGAGAGAGAGAGAATTCTAAGCTAGAGGATAATGATGGCGGAGAATGTGATTCTAGGGTTCTTGGAGTAACAAAAAGAGATGTCAGATTCTGGTAAAGCAGAAATTTTAATTAAAAAAACCCAGGGTTTGAACCGATTCAAGATCAGCTTCCTCACCTTGACTGTGAAGGACAAAAGGTGACCATGCAATTTTGTTGGGTTTGAGAGATGGGTTTCTAAACGAAATCCATTTTTTTACTTTGAGTTTCACAAAATCGGGTTTCATTCTCAAACCTTTATTTCCATTCCTTTGACCCAAATTTATATGGTTTCAATTGCATTCCTAATTTCCATACCATTTAATGAAACACCATCCAAATCTATTATAATAACCTAAAGTCGCCAAAGCTGATTTGACCACATATCTTGCCAAAAAGGAAAAAAATATCTTGCTATTAGAATCCTTGTCCTGCATTTCACATGCATGCCAAGATGACAACTAACCGACCAAATTTATTCATGCGGAAGCTTAAGCATACACATTTTGTTGCTAGCAAGTGCATAAGACATTTCACTGCAGGTAAACGCTCATATATCATAATCCTATAAGCCATGGCAACATTAGTGTCACCTTGGGGGAAAAAAAAAAGGGAAAGAACTCGATATTCATGTCAACAGTAACCTATTCGCCTATATAAACCACTGAGGGGACTGCTTGGAGTCTTCACAACCCACTTCAACAGCCCTTACAACCAGCTCACTAAACATACACCAACAAAGAGGTCACTCAAGCTACAACCGTGGCCGGACTTGGTCTGAGAAAACACAAGAATATGTTTGCTCAAACCAAAACACCTCGCCATATTAGAGGTCGAAGGGGTCATATTTTGAGGCAAAATTCTCAAATTGATTATTTCACAAAAACTCAAACTCACTTTGAAGAGCAAAAAGGAAAGGAAGATAATAAGAAGCCCCGGCAACTAGCAAACCCCAGGAAAATGAAGCAAGGTCAAGAAGTGAAGAGCCTCCACCGCCACTTTGCGATTTCAGTTAGCTACATCTTGAGGAAAGCAAAAGCTTTCTACTTTGGACTTCTCTGCAATGTTTGTGACAATCATGGACTGGGCAACAACCAAATTATGTTGACAGATCCATATTTCTCAATCCCAGTTCTTCCTATGACCAATACCATTGCTTCTCCAAGCATTTGATTAAACTCCAGGAAAGAAAGTTTGGGTTTGTGAAGAAATGCTGCAGTAAGCTACTCAAATCCATTGTATATCATATGACTGAGGTTTCTATGATTTGTAAAAAGGCATATGCCATTGATTGAGATAGTGTGATAAGCTTGTGATGGTTGTACGCATCAGTCACGTCTGAGGACATGCTTTAAATCAGTACCTTCTATACTCTTCTTCTGGTATATGAAACAAGTCAGTCTTACAATCATCTACATGATACTGATCTCTCTCTACCTTAGTAGAATACTTGGGTATCCAATTTCTACTTCAACATAGGGTTGGGGATCTCTTGAGTCTTCCTCTCCCCTAGTGAAGGGCATAATAAGATGAAAGAAAAACGTAAAAAGAGGCTACTTTCTTAACTATAATCATCCAAGCATCTTTCACTTGATGTTTCCATAACAAAAGCCCACAATAAGAAGCACTTCTGTAACTCCAAAGGCTCCAAAACTGGCCATCACATGTTCTTCTTTTCCATTAGAATTCAGAATAGGTTCATGAATGGTAAACTTAATTTTTTTTTTTTTTAAAAAAAAAGGTTGCCATCTCGCACCATGTGGGCGTCCAAAAGCTCTATTGATTGTTAGAAAGGTGTCATATTGCTATAAATTTGATGGTATATGGAAGATTTTTCTCGAAAGAACTTTGACAATTCAAATCCAGTATTCATGTTACCAAATGCATTTTAATCATGTGCAAGATGGTGCAAAATGATGTCCCTCCTGTGATAATTAACCAAAAGTTCAATTAAATGAGGGGACGTGACCATACCTAGCATAGGACTTTGGAAAAGGACTGTGGGAAGACTTGATCATTTTGAAATGTACATGGAAAAGGATAGGCCAAACCATTCCTATCACACTTTTAACTTGCAAGTCTTAGTCTTCAGACAAAGAAAGCCAGCATCAGTTGCGATTCCCACTATTCTGGAACATTCATATGGACCATGATGGTATGACAAATTTATCCTCGAGTTGGAGGTTGCGCACTAAATTAATGAATGACAGAAAAGAAAACCAAGGAACCATATATTTTTATTGAAACGGGTCATTCCATGGTTTCCCTACAATTCAAGGACAAGGGTAATGTTATTTTATTGAAGTGGCACCCACTATACTATATTTAGAATTTGTGGTCCAAGAACCCTAGAAAGCACCCCTTACTCTTATCTCCTCACATTTTAATGTGGCTGGAGAGCAAAACCTCACATGAAAATTATTTCATTACCCTTTCCTGCTACTGAAGCTGTAACCCATCTCTCTAAGATACAGAATTCCTATATCATTGGTATTTGGTTCATTTGATCTATCAAGACTGTCCCAAATTGCATAGTGATCAAATTCCACTTTAGGTATCCAACACCAAAATACAAGCCAGTTTTTTCCATTAGCCTAGAGGGACCTAAGCCCTAGCCAAATCAGTTTAACAACCTCCACACCCTTGTCAAATGGGTTGGCAACATATGACCAACCATCCTGATGAGAATGCAGAGAGGAACCGAAACACCTTGTAATCAATGCAGTCACAAGTCCCTTTGCTGCTTGTGTTGATTTTAACCACTTTTGTCTCCTTAAGCATAACTAATTTCTCAAAAGAGGCTCAACTAATTTCTCAGGGTTAAAAACAGTCAATGCTCAAAATTGCGTACTAACTGGCCCATCACAACTGTTTTCCACCAAAACATCACAACCTGCACTGCAGATGAGAATCGAAATATCTGTAACAAAATTGAATCTTCTCCATATTTCTATTATGTTGGTCACGGCATCATCAGAACATCAAAACTCAATAAACAGACTTGGTGTGTGGCAAATGCCAGTAGCTAGTCAAAATTTAAATGAGAAAAAAAGGAGGGTGGTAAGGGGGAATGGCGCTTCTATATTTGACATTTTGGGGGCAAGAGAAACAAGAAATAGCTTTAAATGAACATAAACGCAAATTAAAAACTTCAGTTCTGCATATTTTGTGAGGAACCTGCTTGAATTGAACAAAATTCAAATTAGATGTTCAGTTGTTTACCCCTTGGTGACTTCAAATTCAGCACCAATCGGTAGATGATCACTGGGATGGAAGTAGTTGGGCAATCCACCTTCTACATCCGCAGAATCCGACAAAGGAACCTCAAGGAAACTGATTGGTTTAATCTTCTCTGAAGGACAGAAGAATATGTAATCAAGAGTTCCAGTAAAATCAGGAGTGCAGTTTGTGAATGCCGGTTCCCCTTTTGTAAATGCATAAACACTGCTCAAGGATATTGGTAGCTCCTCCGAGCACTCTAGCTGCTCCTTGAATGAAGAATGGCCTGAAAATAGGTATTGGTACACCTGCAAGAGCAGAGTTTGTCAGTTGTCTCCTATTGGTTGCAAGGATAAGAACTTATGGCGTATACCAACTGCTGAAGTATTGGTACACGCCACAAGGGATAAGAACTCAAGTTCTTATCCTTGCGTGTACCAATATTCTAGCTGCTCCACTAGCTCAACTCATGGAGTGGAGTTGAGTCTCTCTGTAGATTCTGTAGAACCTTGGTGATATGTCTTCATTTCCACACATTAATTTAGAAAACTAGAGCTTAGTATTGTCAGTATTAGTCTTTGAAATGCCTTTTGTGTTTAAGATGATATCTTAGTAGTTTTTTATGCAAAATTATTCACATGATTTAAAAATTAAAAAAAAAAAAAACCCAATATTGTTCAAATGCAACTATCAATAACTTGTCCTCAGCTAAGAGTCATAATAAACATAAAAAATGATGAAAACATCAAAATCATTTTACAAAATCTTAACCAAACATTGATCAAGTATCTAACAAGTACTCAATGAGTACTCAGCCTATTATTTAGAAAGATAGAGTAAAACGTGGAAAATGGAAAATGCAGCTAGTAGCACAGAATATACAAGTGTTCAAATACTCATCCAATTATTTAACAAGTACCAACCTTATCCCCGGGGGTTGAATTGAAGTCCCCAGCTAGTAGCACAGAAGGTGAGCATTCAAATCGCTCTGCTACAAGTGTTCTAAATTGAGCCAAGCGTGAAAGAAGATATTTGGCTTGAGCAAGTTTGACATCGGCCCATTCTGGATCCCTGGCAAGAAAGTTTTAACATTTTATCTACCCGAACATATTATACCAGTGCTAATACAAAATCATGATTCACAACATGTAATTACAAAATGAAATTACAGAAGGTGCAAAATGCTCACCAGTACAGGTGTGTGTTTGCTACAATTATGAAATGGTCAAAGGAAGCCTTAAGTCTAAATGCACCCATTATTCCAACACAATCACGTTTCAATCTTACTCGCGGATCATTGGGATCTCCACCATCCTCAGATGTCCTTGGCACTGACCCTGAAAATGGTTGATAGAAGTAAGCTACTAACCAATGAAAACATATGAAATAAAATGGTTACAGTACAACATCATTCATTGCTGAATGGCCATCCACCCAGAAAATGCAAGTTTATGGAGATACCATGATGGATTTGAATTGTGGATGAAAATGTAATTGTTTTGACTAAATCAGCGTCAAGAATTGAAGTTCTTTTCTTTTTCCATTTTTCTTTTTGCGTATCTAATCCCATCAAAACTCATCAAACCATCAAATTGTCACATTATATGGAAGAAATATCAATCACAGTAAACATATTGAGAGTTAAAGCATTTAAAAAGATTAGCTGTAGAATAGGAAGATAACTTTAACAGAAAGCATGCAACTGCAGTTTAAACGATCTTTGACCAATGATGAGATGAAACCAAAATCATAGAGGATGGACACCTCAAATGAAGGTTGTATCTATATTCAACAGGGTATCAGACATGACACTCCAACTACTCACCGACATGGATATGAATCATGGTCATGGTCATGACTACAAATGCAATTAAAATTATGGTCATAATGGTATGAGGTGTAATGATGTACATGATCAACCAAAAAAATATTACAAAAACCTCATCACTGACAAATAGGCCCTTCATGCAGCTGGGTTGTCATGACAGTGTTTCACGTGGTACCACAGCATAACAGGGATGTTGCAGTCATATTGCATCAATTAAATTTTATTGCAGCCATAATGGCAATTACAACTCCATCAGGTTGTAAGAATTCATGATTGTGCCAAAGGCATTACATAGCAGGTGATACATATGCTATTGGAGGATCAAATCCATACTCAGCAGACATGCATGGTACCTATGTAGTATGACCAACGTTTTTCTTTTCAACAGTAAATAATTCTTGCACACTCCTTGGACACTTCCTTTACAATTTAATTACATTTTACAATTGGAATACTTGTATATTTTAAGATACATATAACAGTATTTTGTTCAAAACAAATTGTAATTAGCTATCACATTTGAACTGCATAAATTGCTTATCTAGAAGCAAAAGTTAAAACCATGACTTTTAAATGATAAATAATATTATTTTAAGCTCTTGTACTAACCATGCACATCTTATTTTATGGAGACTTGTCATGTCAGATGTCCATATGTACTTCACGATACCACAACTAAACTAACTGCTCGAAAATATATTAAGAGTCAAGCAAAGAAAATTTCCTCCAGTAAAATTACTCATCCTCGTAATTCATTTACAGTGAGTAGATCCCTTACAGTTTGACTTCTGCCAAAACAGTAATAATCTCACTGGACAAAGTATTTAACCACTTGTGGATATTGTCCCACAATAGATATTGCTGTTGCACATTCAATGAATACTCTTTGAAGGAGACAATCCCAACATATGGACACACACAAAAAGTGTACTTCAATTTGTCATTCAAGAGTGCTCTCGTATGTCAAATGTAAATAAAAGTGATACAACCTTGATTAGTAAACTGATTGTGCACGATGACTTCTTTAACTGTTAAATTTGAGTTATTAATGACCAGTTATAGCACCATTCAAATTTAAACGCAATTGCTGTCAGCTTGTTTGAATGCAAAAATATATGATGTAAGAACAAAGAAAATCAATTAGATTATCAAGATTGCAAGAACCCACCTTCTTCTATTTCAGAAGCTTGATCTTCAGTGACAACAGGATAATTATCTGGATCTGAAATGTTCCCATCTTGTACAAATCTCACAAGATCGTTGTACTCTATTTTCTCTTCTAAGACCAACTCTGCACTAAATGAAAGAACATGGAGAGAGTTCATACTAGAGTTAGGTGCACAAGAGCCAGACCTAAACAAACAAGATCATGCAAAAGATTTAATTGTTTGCTTTTATGAAAACATAATCAACATAAAAGGCGATATGCACATTACAATTGCAAAGGACTACATCATAGAAGATTGACCTTGTCAAACAGAATTTGACTTATTGTTCCAATTACAAATGCTCTTCAATTACAAACTTAAGCAGTTCACCAAAGGTCTCTTTTCTTTCAATTCACCTACGAAAGGATGTCCTCACTTCTAAAAGCCCCTGGATTTTTAGGTTTCCAGAGTCCTGTACCTCAACTTTGTTCCAAGGACACTCCTATTTCACACTTCATGTCATGTGGTACTCAAACCTAATATGCAAACATATTAGCAGCTCTTTGGATCATGAAAACAACATTTGTTAAGGGCAAAACTCTTGATTATTAGCCGATACTCACTTTAAAGCAAGTGAATCATAGCCTTTTTCTCACATGAGAGGAAGTACAGACGGAGCAGACCGAATGGCAATTTTATAGCACATCATGCAGGTTTTTTTGACTTGCTAGCAAGAAAGCAATTCATAATCTCGAATTTTATCTTCTTGATGCCCCACATAAAATTGAACCTTTCAAGTTGCACTTTCCAAAGAAACACGCCTTCGTATACCTTGAGAAATTACATGAATCGCAGTTGGCAGTAGAAGTGAATGAACACTTCTCAGAGTACAAACATTATATTAGGTTACCAACCATGACCTACATCTGTGTGTACATCCAAAAAAATTTTGTTGGTAAATAAGCACTTTGGCTACCAATTTTTGAGTCTTCTGCATCCACTTCTTTTTGTTGTATACTCTGAAGGAAGTTCATGTAGTATATTAGGTTAACTTGCATCACCATATCACTGCCATATGATGCAAAGGCTATAGGGATTCATATTTGCCTTTCAATTGCTACTTGAAAAAATCCATTGGCGTCAACATTTAAAAAATAAATGTTATGCCTTAGCAATTAGATTATGTATGCGACAATCTAAGCAAATTATTTCACAAATGCCATTTTCAAGCTAATCTTATGTCTAACCCTTCATTCATTATGCAATATGCCTTTCACCTTTCTTGTCTCAAATGTCTAAATCAAAGCCCAGATTTGATACCACTCATGAGTTATAAATTCATTAGAGGGTGAGCGTTGGCGCAACGGTAGAGTTGCTCCTTTGGTGACCTTAAGGTCATGGATTCGAGGCATGAAAACAGTTTCTTTGCAAAATGCAAGGGGAAGGCTGCGTACATATACGTTCACCCTCCCCCTACCCCCACACTAAGTCAGGGAGCACTTTGTGCACCAGGTTAACCCTTTTAGACTCAAGCCATAAAGCATGGATACAAGAGACATGACATTGCACCATACAAACACAGCAACACCAGAAAGTTAAAAATAATAGGGCATGATGCTCCATGGGCAGACATTTTAAAAATATATTTACGTATTTATTTTTTTTAAAAAAAAACAGTGCTCTGTAATTTAAAAAAAAAAAAAAAATCAAGAAACATGTTGAAATAAATTAATAGACATGATATCGCATCACTATTATCTATAGAAATCTTATTTATGCCTTCATTTTATACATGCAGAAGCCTTATTTTGACTTGTTATTTAGTTTATAAATTCAAAAGGCACAAAACACTATGTTCATTTTGTGTTCGCCTAGTGATTTTTAAGTTCCCAGGAGTGTCTAAATGAAAATGAAATAGACAAAATATATGGACACGGCTAAGAAGTGTCCTATATGTATACTCAACAACGAGGATGTCGCCTGGCCTTCTGCCATGGAAGGCCTTCATCGTTGATGATGTCCAACCAACTGGCAGAGACACCCTCATCCAATTTTGCACAGCGCCCCTACTTTGCTGGCATTACTTCCCCAATGCTCTCAAGTCTGTTCCTACTTGAGGACTCCCACCATCTAGGAAAGAAAGCCTTAATAACACAGCCCTTCCTTTCCTAGATGATTCCATTCTTCTAAGATTGTGTTCAGAAATGGTGCCTGAGAGGAAAACAACTCATTTCTAGAACCTTTAGTGCAACATAGAATTCAAAAGTTGGATGGTGTTTAAACTTACTTTTAACATTGATTAGATCCTCGTCTGTCACTACTTTTTGTCGTCATAGTCAGGTTCATGGAAATTGAAGCACGAACACCCAGGCCAAAAAATTCTCAATCCACAATTTTTAGGTTAAAAACACTACCGTGTCATCAATCAAAAGGAAATGTTCAACTGCCTAGGCTACTAGATCCTCTTATCTCAACAAACCAAAGACATATCAAGAGGAGACAGCACAAAGATAAATGAGAGTGAGCTCCACCGTCTGTTCAACTGCATTGACATTGCTGTGAAGGATATGATCATACTACAGAAAAAAGCTCATGAAGAAAAGGAACCTACCACATGATGATATTAGAAGCAGAATATAAACTTGCAGGAAACCATATTCCAAGATGCAAAAATTTCTACAGACCATCTCAGGGTATTGGAATGGAAGCCTTTGACCCTTGACAAGACTTTGCCATTAAAACACAAACAAAAACAAAAAAACAAAAACAAGAAACAAAAAAAGAGGGGTCATCACAACAGTGTGCCGTAGGCATGGATACTTTGAGTTTCAGTCTGTTATATAGGATAAAATAACATACATATCTTGCTTGAAGAAAATTCCACAACCATCGCGCTTCTGTCCACTTCTCTGTATATAAATACTTGAATAACCATGGCACTCAATATTTCTTTTGTAGAAGGCGTCATACTCATCTAGCTCCTGGTTATAGTTTGAGCTCAAATCAATGCCATGAAAAAATCTTAAAATGAAAGAAACAAGATCCAAAGGTACACAAATCAGAATATAAAATCTTAAACCATACTCTATCTTATTCACCAACAGAATCATATTCTAGGGAATCCAAAAATAATAAAATAAAATCAAAATTCATTGTCTTTAAACTGGAATCCTGTTAAACCTTCATTTAAAATCAAACTCTACAGGACAGCACTTGAAACTTTAAGTTTCCAAAGATTGGAGAACATGGATAATTTTGTATATCCTAACCAAAATATAATAATAAAGTAACATAAATAAATAAATACCTTGTGGAGTAAAATGCTACTAATTGACATTAGAGTATGGTAACTTAGTCAACATCATAATGTACCACCTATCTACTTCAAGAGTGTTTTTTAGTGCACCAATTGCATGAAGATCAGCTAGTTGGTATACTATGTTTTCTGATACAAAAGAAATCCATTAATAAAAAGCACCAAGAATTTGCATACAACCACTCTAAGCAATAAAAAACCTACAAATCAAAACCTCCTCAATCAAAGAAAACGATATGGAGTACAACCAAATATAAAGAATATTAGCAAACAACATCGACAAGACTATCAAAGGTTTTATCAACCCCCTCAAAAACCTCCTATTATGCTCCCAAAACCAACAAAAAATGGTTAGAGATATCGACAAAAGAGCCTTCCTTTCATTGTACAAGGACTAAAGACACTTCAAGACCTAACTCACTCTATACCAAGTTTGAAATCCCCCAATTGATGGCAAGACAAGATTGAATAAACCTGCTCCCACAACATATGGGTTCAAGAACAATGAAGTAGCAAGTCATCCGAACTTTCCATCTCTCTTTTGCATGGAATGCATCTATTCACCTCCATTATATTCTTCTCTGCAGCTAATTGGCAGACATGTACATATGAGTAGTTTTTTCCCCTTCACATGTCAGTGAAAGGAATCGTTAAGGATTGACCAATCAAAGATTCTTGTACATCAAGCAACAAATTTAGCTGCATCCAGAAGAATGTTAGACTTTGTTGATCAATGAAAGAAATTTGCACCTCAGAACATCTTTGCATGTCATTCTGACCTACCAAGTTACTCTAATTGATCCAGACACTGTACAGTGGACAGAGTAGGAGGATTAGATCATCCCACATTAACTATCCTATTTTCTCTTGTCTACAGACTACTGGGCTCCATATCCCATGAAGTACATTATGCTCCAACTATATTAGTCGCACCAAATGGAAGTTCCTAGTGATTCAGGAAAGAAGTCCTTACTAAAGTATCATCATCAAACCATTATGCATATAAAAAATTTTCTCTTTTGAATTTCTTAGCAAGCCATATATCCTTTGTTTTCAAAGTCCCAAGGTAAAAAGTATACCTCAATAAGCTAACTAATTGAGGCCGACCAACTCTTTAGCCAAGTATGTTTTGTAAAGGAAAATGTGGATAAAAGAATGGAAAACTAGATTTAATTTAATTCAGCAATTTTATTAGCTTGCATCTCGAGTGGGCGTAACAATCTATATCTTTCTATTACTCTCAGCAAGTCTGCATCAACTAAATATGAATCATTTCAACAACAGAAAAGAGTTGACACATTTCAAGACAAAACTCAAGATCGAGCTGATAATATTATCTAGATAGCTACAAGAAATACATAGATTTCAAAAAATTTGATAGATCACACTTATCACTGGAGAAGAAATTAAACAACTACAATTTAGAAGGAAAAAGTTCAAATTATTCCAAGTTCACCAATCCAATGTGGTTATTAGTACCTGGTCAATTACAAAATAGGAAGTAGAATACTCAAAAAAAAAAAGTCTCTGTTGAAAATCAAGGAAATCAAGACCTCAAGACTTCAAAACAAAGTTCAATTCATGGTCCAAAGAGCCTCCATAGCCAGAATTAAAAATGGGCAGTAGGCTGCCCAGAAAATGCTTCTAGCATACTGTCCAGATTTCAGCCTATTTTGAAGGCCTATTTTAAGCAGCAACAAATGGACTTTATTTGGTCCATTTAAAGGACTTGAAGACCACCAAAAAAGAGTAAAAAATGGTCCAAGATGGAAGCCCAAAAAAAAGGGCCTCCTAAAGCCCAAGAAGACAGCTCGCACAGCCAAGAGTATTTTGGGCAGAATTTATAACGGCTAGTCTTTGGATTATCTCTACCAACTAGTTTTGTGTCTACCGTCTAGTTACTAGCTAGTTGAGTCTTAACCCTCAATAAATGTGTGTTTCCTTGTATGCTTTCTCTCATGCTCTCAACAACTCATGTATTTTCTCTCTCAAAATCAATAAATTTCAGAGGTTTTTCATTCATTTCTTGCTGTCCATAATTTAAGGTTTCAACATGGTATCAGAGCTGCAATCAATCCCTTCCTCTTCAAGGTTGGGTGACCCTCTTCCTTCTCTAAACTTCACCCAAAGACAAAACATATCTTCCATCCAATTGAAAGGGGGGAATTATCATCAATAGATGAGCATTATGAAGAGAGCACTCAACCTTCAAAACTTGGAAGGTCACATCCTCGATGATCCACTTGAAGAAGCTGATCCATCCTATAGAGAATGGAAGAAACGAGATGATCATGTCTTCATCATCTTGTTAAACTCTTTGGATGAGACACACAAAGCTACGGTGACTTGTGCTCCAAATGCCAGGTTGATATGGGACACAATGTTTCCTTATATGGTCAAGAGTCCAATTTGAGGAGAATCTTTGAACTAAAGAGGCAAATTGCAAACATCAAGAAGGAAGGAAAATCTCTCCCTCAATATTTTGGAGAACTCACCGACTTGTGGAACGAATTGATGACTCTTCGACCGGATTCCATCGATCTAAAAATCATTCAAAAGAGGAGAGAGGAGGACAAAATCTTTTCTCTACTAGTGGGGCTGGACGATTCTTATGTCTATCTTCGACAAGAAATTCTTTGAATGAAAGAGTTTCTCTCATTTGGAGAAGTTCAAAATATGGTCCAACGAGCTGAAGTTAGTATGCGAATCGAAGAAAACTCAAAACAAAGATTGGAAGCTCATGGGTTCACAGCGGTCCAGGAGTAAAACATGGCTGCCAAAGTTCAAAAAATGCCCAAAAAGGGAGAAGTGTGCTCTCATTGCAAGAAGAAAGGTCATACAAAGGATAAATGCTGGTTCTTACATCCTCATCTTAGGCCAAAATCTTTTAGGACAAGGGACCAGCAAGCACCTTCAAATTTTGGAGTCCAAGCTACTGCCCAGCAAGCAACCACTCTCAATCCTACTTTGGCCGAGATTGCTGCCCTCAAAGCAACCCTTGAAGATGCTACAAAGAGACTACAACAACTTAATCCACTTGCTGGTATAAATCAAAAACCCTATACTCATTTAAATTCAGAAAATTTTGTCATTGATTCGGACACCGATCATCATATGGTTATAGATAAAACAAAAATTAAGAGATTTAAAAATCTCCCTAACCATATGATAGTTCGGGTGGCCAATGGACAAGTTTTGAAGGTAAATCAAGTTGGGAAAATTGATATTTTTGAAAAATTTACAAATGCTTTGTATGTTCCCTAACTTACTTCAAACCTATTGTCCATAAGAAAAATCACTAAAAATCAAGAGTGTAGAGTTGTTTTTGACCCAAGCTCTGTCTCGTTTCAAGACCTCAAGTCGAATCGATTGATTGACAATGGTTTTAAAAGAGGAGACCTTTACTTTTTTGGATCAAGAGAGACATGCACTTGCTGCTTATATCAAGGAAGATTCGTCTCTTTGACATTGGCGTTTAGGGCATCCTAATCATCGTGTTTTAAAATGTCTATTCTCATCCTTAAATATTAAGAATAGATATTGTAAAGTTTGCATTTTTGCAAAGGAAACCCGAACCATGTACCCCATTTCTGAAACCATATATAAAAATGCTTCTGATTTGGTGCATTCGGATGTGTGGACTTCTCCTATCATTTCTCACTTAGGTTACAAATGCTTTGTCACATTTATTGACCATAAAACCTTTTGCAAACCAAAAACCAAGCTCTTGAAGCAGTCAAGAGTTATGTAAAATATGTGACCAAACTCTATAAAGCCAACATTAAAATCCTTAGAACCGACCATGGAAGTGAATACACAAACGATAATTTTGAAAAATTTTTAAAGGACAATGGCATTATTCACCAAATGTTTTGTGTATACACACCCCAACAAAATAGGATGGCCAAACGAAAGAATAGGCATATCCTAGAAGTCGCTAGCACTGTGATGTTTTATGCAAATGTGCCTAAGATGTTTTGGTGTGATGCGATCAAAACCGCTGTACATGTAATCAATCTTATGCCATCCGAAATTTTGAAAGGATCACCACCGTTAGAAATCTTATTAGGAAGGAAACCCAATGTCTGTCCCTTTAGAATTTTTAGATGTGTGTGTTACATTCACATACCACCACACTTGAGAAGCAAACTAGAACATAAAGGTAGAAAATGTGTATTTCTTGGGTATGCTTCCTTTGAAAAGGATTATAGATGTTATGACGCCTCTACTAACAAAATATACACATCTAAAGATGTGATATTCTTGGAAAAAGAGTTATATTTTGCAGGCAAAGGAGAGCATGAAACTTCAAGAAATGAGACCTTATTTAGCACTTGGGACTTACGATTGACTCCCTACCAATCGACCATGCAAACCGAGCAACGAAATGTCTCTCAAGGAACAAGCAATGACTCCCTAGAAAATGAAGAAGGTTCAAATACCATAGAGGCAGATCCGTCTAGCAATTTAGGGAGAGACCAAGAAACAAGTGTAGAAGAGAACCCCGAACAAGAAAGGGAAGAACCGAATGAGCCACCTCCTCAACTTAGGAGATCAACTAGGTTGAGACGACCTCCTTCGGAATGGGAATTTTACTATAATCTCCTTTCTATCAAATATCCTCTTTCTGACGTTTATACTACCTCACATATTTCTTCAGACCACCAAGCATTCTTGGGTACTATAGATAAAGAATTTGAGCCTAAGTTATTCAAAGAAGCCTCTAACAATCCAAGATGGAGGAAAGCAATAGAAGAGGAGTTATAGGCACTAGCAAAGAATGGTACTTGGGAGATCACCACATTACCAAGGGACAAGAAGGTCGTAGGATGCAAATGGGTGTTCAAAATTAAGCACAAGAGTAATGGTTCCATTGAGCGATTCAAAGCAAGGCTAGTAGCAAAAGAATACAAACAAGTGTATGGGATCGACTACAAGGAGACCTTTGCACTGGTGGCAAAAATGAACACCATTAGAGTGCTTTTATCTCTTGCAGCGAACCATGGATGGAGCTTATTTCAAATGAATGTCTCAAGCGCATTCCTTCAAGAGATCTAGATGAGGAAGTATATATGCAATTACCTCAAGGTCTCCAACAGCAACAAGGGAATACATATCGACTCTACAAAGCGATTTATGGGTTCAAGCAATCTCCTAGAGCATGATATGCAAAACTAAGTGATGTCTTTCTTAGTAGTAGTTTTATTAAATGCAATAGTGATTCATCCTTATTCATTAAAAAAAAAAATGGAAAAATTGTGATTGCATTGGTATATGTTGATGACATTATTATTACAGGAAATGACATGTATCTAATAGACATGGTTAGAATTTTCTAAAATCTAGGTTTGAAATTAAGGATTTAGGGAGACTAAATTATTTTCTAGGAATTGTACTCACCTATTGTCACAATGGACTAGCTTTATTCCAAAGAAAATATACTCTTAATTTGTGTAGGAAACAGGTAAGCTAGGAGCAAAACCGACTTGTAGTCCCGTTTCCATCTCCGGATCCTTAGCCGATGATGATGAGCCATATGAGGACATAGAGAGATATTAAAAACTCGTAGGAAGGATGATTTATCTCACCACCACTAGACCAGATATAGCCTATGCCGTGAGCCAAATAAATCAACACATGCATACTCCTAAGAAAGGGCATTGGAGAGCAGCAGAGTGAATCCTTCACTACATCCAAGGATCTCCCAATTTAGGCATTTGGATGAAAAATAATAGGAGTTCAGAAGTTAAAAGATATTGCAACGCAGATTGGACGAGTGATTCTACCGATAGAAGATCCACCCCCGAATATTATATGCTCATAGGAGGCAATCTAGTTGCATGAAAAGGCCAAAAACAGCACATAGTATCTAGATCAAGTGCGGAAGCCGAATATAGGGCCATGACGACAGCCACAAGTAAGATAATTTGGTTGAAGACTTTGATTGAGGAATTGGGGTTCAAGGTCTCCACACCAATCAAGCTATATTGTGACAACTAATCCACAATTCACATTGCTTCAAACCCCGTATTTTATGAACGCACAAAACATATAGAGGTGGATTATCACTTCATTCGTCAAAAGATGGAGGAGAAACTAATTACCACACCTCATATCAATGGAGGACAGCAACTGGCGGACATCTTCACCAAAGGAGGAACCACAGCTCACCTTCAAGAAATAATGAGCAAGTTTGACACTATCGATATCTACGCACCCAATTTGAGGGAAAGTGTTGAAAATCAAGAAAATCAAGACCTCAAGACTTCAAAACAAAGTTCAATTCATGGTCCAAAGAGCCTCCAGAGCCTGAATTAAAAATGGGCAGTAGGCTGCCCAGAAAATGCTTCTAGCATGCTGTCCAGATTTCAGCCTATTTTGAAGGCCTATTTTAAGCAGCAACAAATGGACTTTATTTGGTCCATTTAGAGGACTTGAAGACCACCAAAAAAGAGTTAAAAATGGTCCAAGATGGAAGCCCCAAAAAAAGGCCTTCTAAAGCCCAAGAAGACAGCTTACACAGCCAAGGGTATTTTGGACAGAATTTATAACGGCTAGTTTTGGATTGTCCTTACCGGCTAGTTTACTGGCTAGTTGAGTCTCTTCCCTCTATAAATATGTGTTTCCTTGTATGCTTTCTTTCCATGATTAAATGCTCTCAACAACTCATGTATTTTCTCTCTCAAAATCAATAAATTTCAGAGGTTTTTCATTCATTTCTTGCTGTCCATATTTTAAAGTTTCAACAGTCTCAGAAAGGAGGACAAATCACGTTCCTCTCATTCTAAGATCTGTTTTTGACTTGGCCTATATGAATTTGGTACAATATTAACTTATAACTGACTCTCAATGTCATTTGCTTTTGGCTATCAAGCTCTCAAGAAAAGGGAGGAAGAGATAATATGAGCAGCCACAAACTGATTTGGCGGACTCCCAAGCCCCCAAAACTAAAAATTTAAAGCTTTTTGATAATACTTTTATGTTTACTAGTCTATGCCCTTTATAAACAAGCCTTCCAAAAATGTAGTATCAGCATATTAGCCACTCCAAGTATTTCTGGATATATCACTATAAGCACCAAACCAAAAAAATCACCCCCAGAAAATTATAAAAAAAATAAAATACAGCATCATTCACACCACCACTGTTATGCTTAACCCTTAACAGCTGCTGCTCCATCTTAACCCCGATGACAGTAACAACACTTGTGACCTTGAAGAATACACATGAAACAGCCTCAGATTCATTATTGTCCCTCTCATTTGATAGATTTATGGCATGAGATGAAGAACTTCGATGAAGTTTCTATATTTTCCATTTTCACATGGATATGTTAGATAGGCGCCCTACCAACCCCCGGCGAAGCCAAATCGTGGGAAATGAAATTTTTAAGTGTATATAATTTGAAAATTATAATGTTCGGCCTCACCAAATTTTTTACTCCTTACCCTGTAAAATTTTATGTCTCAAAATCAATTTGGATTTACGTCAGAAAGATCCACCACGAAAACAATTCACTTGTTAAGACATTTAATGGAGAACACAGAAGAGAGACCTACATTTGATATTTATCGATTTAGAAAAAGTATATGATAGGGTTTCTAGAAACATATTGTAGTAGGCGTTGATGAAGAAAGGGATCTCCTTGAAATATATTAATCTCATTAGAGATATGTACGCGGAAGTTGTAACTAATGTAAGAATTTACATGGGTCTGAGCTATAACTTCTCTATTAACATTGAACTCCATCAAAATTCGATTTTAAATCTCATCATTTTTGCAATAGTGATAGACGAAATCACAAAAAGTATCCAAAATGAAATACTATGATATATACTTTTTGCAAATGATATAGTGTCGGTCGATAAAACTAAAAAATGTATTAATACTAAATTAGAGTTATAGAGGGCCACACTAGAATTCAGAGGATTTACATTGAATAGGTCGAAAACTGAGTATATAAAATGTAGATTTAGCGACAATTATCAAGATGATAAAGAAACGATTATGTTAGAAAGACAAGATGTACCAAAAAGTGAACGTTTTAGAAATTTTGGTCTCATCATTCAGAATAATGGCAATTTAGACAGGGATGTGAATCATAGGATTCAAACGGGTTGGATGAAATGGAGAAGGGTATCCAGAGTTCTTTACAATTGCACAATACCATTGCATTTGAAAAAAAAGTTCTATAGAATCGCGGTAAGACCTGCACCATTCTATGGCATCGAGTGTTGGCCTATTAAACAACAACAAAAACAAAAAATGATTGTAACAGAAATGAGGATGTTTAGATGGATGTGTGACAAAACTAGAAAAGATAGAATTAAAAACGAAGAAATTAGTAATAAGTTGGAAGTTAGTTCAATCATGGATAATATGCGAGAGTGTTGTTTGAGGCGGTTTAGACATGTGCAAAGAAAACCCAAAAGCATACCGATTAAGAAAACTAAGAATTTAAATATAAGAGATTTAGTAAAACGTAAAAATAAACCGCTAAAAATTTGGATATAAATTATCCATAAAAACATGATAGTTAAGAGTATAGATGAAGAGATAGCCTTGGATAGAAATGAGTTGTTTAGAAAAATCAATACAAATTAAATTAACACTTATTTAAAAAAATAAATAAATAAATAAATAAATCTCATATTTGTCTCTCAATGGCCTACCCCAATTGTTGAGATTAAAATTCAGATTATTGTTGTTGTTGTACCCTCATTTAAGAGAAAATTTTCAGATGTTATTTGCCCCTTAAGAAAAATCTTAGCTTCTGATATGACTTCATAGCCTTTATAACTAGGGGAGGCCTTGAAATGTACATTGATTTGGCAATACACCAACTCATTCCACGCAAACACTTTACTTGTTCATTGCTTAATACATAAGAGGGCGAATTTTGACGCAACGGTGGAATTACTCTTTTAGTGACCTCGAGGTCATGGATTTGAGGCATGAAAACAATTACTTTGCAAAAATGCAAAGAAAAGGCTGCGTACATATACGTTCACCCTCCCCCTACCGCTGCACTAAGTCAGGGAGCATTTTATGCACCGAGTGAATCCCTTTTTATTGCTTAATACATAAAATTTATGCTATATATCAATATCAAAACATAATTAATTAAAACAATAATTTAAAATTATGTAAATATGTTATATATAAGTTACAAAGTGTCATTCATTTTTAGTAAATAGATCTATATAGTGGCAAAAGCAGTGTGGGGGTTTATTCATCAAGAAAAAAAAAGGCAGTGTGGAGGCAGCCACCACCGCTGCCTTGATTTTTTTTTCCCCAAAAAGAATTTAGTGGATATAATCTTAAAAATTACAGTTTCAAATAATTTTGTTCCTTAAAAGAATTTACAATCTTACCCCACCGAAATTTTAAGGAAAAAATTTCCCTTTAAAAAATTTTGATTTACAAACAATTAAAAAGACTTCCAAAGATCTTTTTTTTTTTTTTTTGTCTAGAAATGAACCTACCTAAAACAATTCACAATCCACTCTGCCCCCCTGAAACTAATTTTAGGCTTCGCTTGTTCTACTAACTGTGTCTATGGTCCTGAAGCCAGTCAAGCGATGGGGTACAAAACAGGGACACTTCCAAAGGGTCATGTACTAGTGTGCGAACACTTGTCTGAAACATGTTGGCATGCAGGTGCTAAGATAAAAGTTTATATCAGGGAGGGGAAAGTACAACATACATTTGGGGTTACGATTTCACTGAGGCCGAGGCGGGACAAAGGTTATAAATTTTAGGGGACAAACAACATTTAGTATTATAATTTTTAAAATTATATATATGATTTTTTCTTAAAATTTCAGGGGTAACTATCCCCTTCCCTACTCTCCGTGCCCTTGTTGGCATGTCTTGGCATGTGGCATGTCTAGTCCCAAAACCACATTAAGGACACAAGAGGGTGTTTTTGAAACTTTTTTTTTGGGTAAAAGGGGGAATTAAATGAATAAAATAAAAATTCTACGGGTGCTTAGCGAAAAAGTACTTGATTATTCTTCAAGTCTAAGCAACCAAGTTAAAAATTGAAACATTCATATGCACAAAAGAATAAAGGAAAACATTACCTATATTATATAAAAATATATATATATCATATTTTACTAAGGATCCTATATTTTAGAATTTTGCAGCCTTTCCCGGCCATGTCTGTACTCTATAAGTCATAAGCCTTCATCATCACCACAGACCTTACGCAAGTAAATGGAAACAACGTTAATATTTGAAGATGGTCATATGTCAAACCCAAAATAATCATCAGGTAGCTCAAAACCAACTCATCACATGTGAGAGACCAATCTATGACCATACAACTTTGAATAGATTCTGAAGGCTGTGGATGACAGGCCTGCTTTTTTCAAGGATGGCTCTCTATTGACAAGAATTAACTGATCGATTGGTTAAACAAAAATACAAAATATATTTGTCCAAAAACAAATATTTCATTGTTTAGTTCCCTCCTCACAAATTCTGCAAGAATATTAGGGTGCCCATAAGTTTTTATAATTTTTGCAACTGCAATGTCAAATTTTCTATTTATACAATTCAATTCTTTTTGTACATTCATTTCTAACAATGAATTGGTCCACTACAGGATGAAACTTCATAAGTTCACGGACTTGAGAATAGAACAAAAGATGGAAAGACTCAATGATGAACCCTTTCATTCAATAGAATAAGAAAGACATTTTATTCTCGTTTCTCTTGAATTTATGCTTTAAGTGGCCGAGCTTACTTTCAGTTTGGTCGGGGCCTGTTGATTAAGAGGGAAATACATACAAAATTTGATAGCATTCAATGGGAGATGTAAAGGGGGGGAAAAAACAAAACAAAACAAAAACAAAAACAAAAAACAAAACAAAACAAAACCTGTAGGCAGAGGAAGTCAGCCCCGAGGCCTTTAAGAACAGTCAAAATTGCTTGGGAGCGAGTTTTCCACCTGCGTCAAAATTCAAAATCATGAATTATTTGCATATTTTCCCCAATGTTAGATAAATTTATCAATCCCCAAGCTCAAACCCACAAGGATCAAACTTGAGACAAAATTTTCCATCTTAAACACCAAATTCTAGCTACGTCGTATAACCACCTAGTAAATTCCCAAAATATGCTGAAATTCACTCTCTTAGTGCCATTATTTTTCACTGGGATTCGACTGGCATGTCTTTATGCTAGGCTCTATGGACAGCAAAGTTCAGCATATTGTTGGCATTAACTAGGATGGTCTTGAATGGTGTCCTTGTCTTTAACTTGTCAATGATACTTTAGAAAACATTGAGAACAATGTAAGAACTCTGACAGAAGCTATAACCAAGAACAACTCCGAGCATAACCAAAATTTAACAAAATAGCAAATGGTAGAATAATTAAATAGAGTGACCACGTGCAAAACAGAGTCCAGAACAAGGTTCTTGGTAAGAGAGACTTGCATTCTACACTTGGGATACGAAATAACATCCAGGCAGATAGCAGCTTCGGGTTTTTTTTTTTAATTACATATTTTGCCTATGTAGAATCATCATACATTGAATAACATAGGCATATCTCCACATGAAGAAACTCAAAGAAACGAGTTCAATGGAGAAACATGAAGTCTGATTGGTGCAAACTACATGCCTGGGAGATTTGGAAAGTATTACAAGAGAAGGGCAAAGAATGACTCAAGAGCCAACATTATTATTTGGCAAGATTCTAATTTAGAATTTGCCTAAGAAGAGTTACTTCTACTTTCAATTTACAAGTTTCTAAATTTAGTTTTGGCCATAGTTTTGGATCTCATTTCTATTAGAGTTAACTTAGAATTATTTAGAAGCTTCTAAATTTTGGTTTTAATAGTGGTTTCTATTTTCTTGAGCTTAGTTGTCTATTTAAGACATAACATTATTTTGAAGAGAAGAATATGACTTTGAATTCTATTAGCAAAATTGCTTTGAATTCTCTCAAACCTAGGAGGTGTGATGCCCTATTCTTCTAGTGAGTGATTCCTCCGAGCCCAAGTGTGCTTAGTTATTTTACTTTTCTGTTTTATTACTCATCATTCCAACCATAGACTCCAGCATCACACCTACTTACTTGAGACATGGTGATGGAGAATGGGGGAAGAATGCGCTCTTCACGTACACCTACATATTGGCATCAAGACAAACTATCAGAATGGAAAGTCCACAACAAATAAATAAATAAATAAACTCCAGCGCATACAGTAAAGTGATGGAAGTGGATCTTATAGATGCAAGCCATGAATGGGACACATTCTTAAATAGAAAACAAATTGATACTGGTTCTTTGTGCACCCATCTTAATTCTTGATTCCTTTATTTAATATTCATATTTTCAGTATTCTTCATACTCTTTCTTATATTTCCTACACCTACATGTGTTGAAGTTCAACATGGCTGTTCAGAGGACAATATCATCCAACAACTGTACAAGACCATAGGAAGCTATGGACTTTCTTCTGGGTTTCTTCCATGCTTTTTGATTATGATGAACATCGGATAAAATTTTTGCTTGTGATGTAAACATAACCAACTTTACAGATTTTCTTGTGGGTCCCTAGAATGTACAGGTCCAACCCCATAGTGAACTTCGTTCATCCATTCTATATCTTTTTTCCTAAAAAAATAAAATTATATATAATTTCTTATTTGAAAATTATTTTCAAATAAAATATCAATATATATCCTTAAATTCTTTGCCTAAGGTTGTGTTTGTTATCGGAAAATGTTTTCCATTGGAAATATATATATATATATATATATGAGAAAAGTTTATTTTCCAAGATTTATCAAGCATTTGGAACTGCTCAAAACCAAAGTTGTAACTTTCAACTTCTTTTCATAATCAGAAAATAACACATAGAAAAATTTTCCAAATTTTCAAAATGTTATTTTCATTTTTTTTTTATTCCCTTTTGGAAAAATTTGACGAGCTTTACAAAATACAAAGAAAAGGAAAAACTTGTTTTCCAAAATTTCATTTTCTTTTCAAGAATTTTTCATGAAAGAGACACAACCCCGGAAGTTGTCTGCTCAGGTCCATATGCTTTAAAGCTGTATTATATTTATTCCTCACTATGTCATATAAAAACAAATCAGATCTTGTTAAGAGGAGGCAATGAAGGTACATTTTTTTCATCAGAATTTTGTTATCATTAACATAAAGACAAGGCTGTCAATTCCTTATATGTAATGAGGTGTAAAATCCAAGAATTGACTTAGAAGTTGTGGCAATACCAAAGTGAAAAGAAATTACTATGTCAGGACACTTCTAGGTTTTATTGGTCACATAATAGGGTGGTTGAGAAATGTCTGGCACTGAAACAACAATGATCCTTCAGAGTGATTTTTGTGTTACAATCCTCACATTCACATGCTGTATGAACCAGAAAAGAGAGAAGGGAGGAGCTTAGAAGAGAGATGAGAGAGAGATATAGAGACAAGGAAAGCAATAGAGAGACTGAAGCAAGGAAGATATAGGAACAGAAAGATGCTTCTTTGCTTTGAAAATGTACTTTAGTGGCTACTCCTTGGTGCATTTAGAGGGTGCAGAATGCTAGAATCTTAAGAAATCAGAGTGTTGGCCCTTGTCACTAGCTTTTATGCTTTCTCTTTGGGGTCATGTTTCAAGTATCTATAAAAATTACAGCTAGAGGAGTTTAACACGGATTGAGGGGCATTCCTCTACTAGTATTTTGCTCTCTTTTTTTTTTCTCTGGCTTTTGAGGATTTCTCATTTTTAGAGTTTTTGTATTTTATCTCTTATATCCAATACAATTCTTTTTCCATCAATATATATATATATAGGCACAGACAGAACTAAAGGGAAAAAATAAAGAGAAACATGGAGGGAGAACAACAGATAGGAAGATCTCAATCCATTACTCAACAAGGATGCATCAAAAGGTCTATGCCAATACATATACCTTATTTAAGGGGGAAAAGCCCTTGTATTTGCAAATAGTAGGCAAAAGTCAAGAAATTTATAGATCCATGGACAAGTTGGGTAGCCTAAAAAGCTAGAAGTCCTAAAAATTATATAAAATTTGAAGGCCGCTATTTAACAGTAAGCATATACACATCTTATTTGCAAATAATAGATCTTAAGAATGATAACATAGCTAGTCATCAGTAGCTTAAGCATTCAAATTTTCTGACAGTCAAAATATCCTATGAACATATTGGTGCTCCAACTTCAAGTACAACTTAGAAATTTGATTGTAGAAGTGCATTGTCTTAAGGGATTGACCTGTATTACTTTGATTAAGACAAATGAAAAATATGTCGCATAATTGGTATAATCTATCAACTGAATTACTTTTGAAAATCACATTGTTGATCCCAATGTTAGAAAATATTGAGTACCTGAATAAATTAGTAATGATTTTATTTTTAATAATATTTGACTTTATTGATATGTTGCCACATTTGTAATAATGGGTATTCTATAAAACCTATTGTATTGTAATAATTTAGCTGAAACAATAGATTATTAGAATTTTATATTTTTATATTGCTTCCCACATTCAATTTCTCAGACATGGCATCACAGCAACCAACCCTTGGTGGTTTTCATATTTTTTGCTCTGCCATAAATCTACCATGGAGACGTTGCAACATTCCCAGTGTGTGTGTGTGTGTGTGTGTGTGTATAAATCTGCAACTTTTGCTTGTTTTTGCTTTCAAGTGTTATCAACAAGTTTATCAGATCTACTGTTAAAGTCTTCATTCGATTTCTGCAGCTTTTAGAAGAATCAGTATCACAAGATGGTATTTTTCTATTGTTGGAGGTTTCAGTTCGTGCCGAATCAAATCTCTTCATACCCTCTTTTTGTTTTATTGACATGTTTGGGCTCACGTTTTGGGACCTATACATTCTTTACAGATCCACAAAGAGGATCCCTGATTTTCTTATTAGCTTTTACAAACAGGCTCACATGTGAAGATTATTTTGCTTTTCAAATTCAAGTGGTTTTCACCACACCACATTGAGTTTAAGGAGAGATGTTAGAAGACATTGAGTATCAGAATAATTTTTACTAATTTGATTTTAAAAATATTTAACTTTCTTCTATTCTTATGTTTTTACATTTGTAATAATGGATATGCTAGAAATACTTACTCTAATTTAATAGTTTAGCTGAAACAATGAATTATTAGGAATTCATATTTTTATATTGCTTCTCATGTTTAATTTCTTGTGGGACGAAATTATCAATGCCTCTTTTGGGATCATGCTTTAGGAGTATTTAGAGATTATAGCAAGAGGATTCAAAGAGGGATTGAAAAGAAGCCCCTAATTTGTTTTTGTTTTTGATCTTTCCTTCTTCTTGGTTTGAGGATCTCTCGTCCCTTGAGTTTATCTTATAATCTCTTCTCTATTTAAGATGATCTTTTTTTTTCTGCCAAGGAAAAAAAATACCTGTAACTTAAGTTTCTAATTCATATTGAGAGTTCAATGGCATGAACATCAATTGTGCAACCTAGTTTACAATGTGATGAGGTCATCAAAGTTACAAGGAATTCGCATGATCCAATTCAAGTTCCAGTTGGACCGGTGTCAAAGGCTCGAGTTAAAAGGTTCAAAGAAGACTAAATAACTTAATTCAGAGGTTTTAATATCAAGAAATTAGAGCCCAAATGAATGAAAAACCAAAAAAGATCTTAATTATGCTCATATAAGCCCAATTGGAAGAATAAATGGTCTAAAACTACCCAAAATCAAGGAATGACGAAAATAAAGAAAAATGTAGCAGTAAAAATTTGGTCAAAATAATTTGATTTACTTTATTTAGTTTTATAATATTTTTTTTTTTTGTAATTTATATTTTAGTTTCCTAATTTTTGATTATTTAGGAAGCTACTAAATTTCTAGTTATCATTTTAGTCTTTATCTCTAACTTATAAATAGGTCATTACATATTATGTAAAAACACAACTTTTGAAAAAATTAATAAAATTGTGAGATTTTTTCACACAAATTTTATTCTTTTGAGAACTTTTGAACTTATTCAATATAGGATTCTTGTTTAGTTCTTTGACTTATCAATCTAAACTTTGAACCATCTAGGTTGTGACATCATTCATTCCATCTTATACCAAAATTCTTGTTCTAGTGAAAAACGAGTCTAACGTCATATACCTTAAATTCTTCCTCCTTTAGGGCAAAGATTCAGGTTTTTATTTTCCACCGGTTCAAATCATTCGTTGGAACGATTTTTAGACTATATTACTTATTCATGGGTTTTAAGGTTTCTATACCCGTCGGGTTCATATCAGTTAGTATCAGAGCAAATCCAGGTTTTTTCTTCGAATTATTCTTATTTTCTTTCTTTTGTTCTTGTTTGTGTCTTGAAACTCTAATTCTAATCTCAATTCATCATTTTGGTCAAAATTCTTCATTTGTTGGTTTAATTCTTATTTTTGGTGTATTTCATTCTTTTTTTTATGCTACCATAGTTCAAAAAAAAAAAAAAATGAGGCCGTAAAAAAAAAGGTCATACAAAAAAAAAGAGAAAGGCCAAAAAAAAGAGGCATAAAAAAGGGGAAGGGCCACAAAAAAAAGAGGCTATGAAAAAAAAAGAAGAGGCCAAAGAAAAAAGAAAAAAAAAAGGCAGTTTCCAAATTTTGCATCTTGTTCTCTCAAAGTTAATAATTGTTCATTTTGTGATTTTGTTCAAATTTGACAAGTTTTCTAAATTATTATTACCAAATTTGAATTTGAACTTTCTAAATTTTTGTATTTTAGTTTGAAATATTTTCTTATTTGTGCACTATCCTAAATTTGTGCTCTTAACTAAATTCAAAACTTTTCATATTTGTTCTCCTTTCTTGAACTCTTTCTTTATTTGTTCACTTTACTTATTTGTTTCATTCCTTATCTGTTTCCTTTCTAAATCAGAATTTTTTCAAATTTGTGACTTTCCTTATCTCTCACTTTTTCTTCCTTTCTTCTTGCTTTTTTTATTTTTCTTGTTATACTTTCTTCCATATAAGTCATTAAATTTCATAAGACAATTAGTTTTGAGTTGAGTTCTCGAGTTCAATAAAGAACTTGACTAAGTGAAGTAGAGTGGTAAAAAACAAGAGAGAATTCATTAAAAATAAAAAGCCAAATTCGAAAAGTAAAACACGAGTGGATTTGAGTGAATCATTATTTTTGAGTAAAACACATAAGGGAATGTAGTGAGATTTTTCGTATTTTATTCTAACATTGTCTTGTATATTCCAATCATGTCTCAAAATCAAAAAGATAGCACAAATGAAGAGGTTCAACCACACGTTGGGCCGAATCTACAATTACAAGTATTTATGGGGGAGATAAGACGGATGATAAAGAGTGAGTGAGATTTTATACATCAAAGATTGGATAGGGTAGAAGAGGGGTCGCAAAGGGGCAGCCATCAATAGTGTCAAACTCCTCCAGGAGAAATAGATTTCATCAAAGGGAAACTGAAGTTATGGATGAGTTTGAAGGGGATAGGTTGCAGGAAAAATTTGATAGATTGTCAGGGGGTAGTCATAGAAGATTTGGTCGGGATAGAGAAGTTAGGAATTGAGTAGACAACAATTTAGGTAGCATCAAGATGAAAATTTCATTGTTTCAAGGCAAAAGTGATCCTGAAGTATACCTTGAGTGGAAAAAGAAGATGGAGTTGGTTTTTGATTGTCACAACTACTCCGAATTAAAGAATATAAAGCTTGTTGTCATTAAGTTTACTGATTATACAATTATATGGTGGGTTCAGTTATGCATCAATAGAAGACAGAACGGGGATCGTCCCATTGAAACTTGGGATGAGATGAAGAGGGTGATGAGACGACTTGTGCCGAGTCATTACTATCGGGATTTATATCTCAAGTTGTAGAGTCTCCACCAAGATAAATGAAGCGTAGACAAGTATTATAAAGAGATGGATGAAGATGGCTTGAGAAGCGACGATGGCCAAATTTTTGAATGATTTAAAATCGATAGATTGCCAACACGATCGAGTTTCATCATTATATGGAGTTTGAGGATTTAATACATATGGCAATTAAGGTTGAGAGACAGCTCAAGAGAGACAACACACGGTCAAGACCAATCCCACAAATTTCGAGTATAACATCTTGGAGAACGAGCTATCCAAAGAAAGAAGAAAATCCAACCATCTCTAAGGTTAAACCCGAGCACAAACTAGCTGCCTCCACCACGACACCTCAAGGTAAGGCAGCCTCCACTTCAACTCGTTCTAGTGAGATTAAATGCTTCAGGTGTCAGAGAATGGGACATATAGCTAGTCAATCTCCAAACAAGCGAGTTATGGTGATTCAGAAAAATAGTGCAATTGAGTCTCAAGATGAAGATAACATTGATCATATGCCACCGTTGAAAGACACCCCCATCGGAGATGAGGAGTACAGGGCTGAACATGGTGAAATGTTATCACTAGTTACATGTCGAATATTAAGCTTACAAGCTAGAGGAGATGAAGAAGAAGTACAGTGGGAGAATATCTTTCACACTCGTTGCCATGTGAAAGACAATCTGTATTTTGATTATTGATGGTAGTAGTTTTACTAATATTGCGTGTACTACTTTAATGGAAAAAATGAATTTGCCAACCACTAGACATTCACAATCATACAAGTTACAATGGTTGAATGATAGTGGAGAAGTAGGGTTACAAAACAAGTTGTTGTGTCATTCTGGATTAGTAAATATGAAAATGAGGTGTTGTGTGATGTGGTGCCAATGCGGACCGGGCATGTTTTGTTAGGAAGGCCATCGACATGTGCAACATGACAACTTCACCAACAAATATTTATTCATGTTCAATCAATGAAAAATCATTCTAATTCTGATAACACCAAAACAAGTTTATGAAGATCGAGTGAGATTGCAAAAATTGAGTGAACAAAAGAAACTGAGAGATCAAAATGAATTGAGAGAAGGAAGAAAGAGAGAGAGAGAGAGAGAAAAGAAAAGAGAGAGGTCGAAATTGGTAAGAAAGAGAAAAGAGAGAAAAGTTCGACCAATGAGGTAAAATCCGAAAAAAAACAAAGAAATTTTTATGCTAAAACAAGTGAGGCTATGCGAGCGAAACTCTCAAAACAACCGATAATTGTACTTATGTATAAGGAAACCCTTTTAACTACTGATCAACTTAACCCCTTTTTGCCTAGTATTGTTATTTCTCTTTCGCAGGAATTCGAAAATGTGTTCCCTGAAGAGCTACCTCATGGTTTGCCACCGAGCCAAGAGATTGAACATCAAATCGATTTCGTACCTGGTACATCAACTTCAAATCGTCCAACATATAAAAGCAATATAGAAGAAGCGAAGGAGCTTCAAAAACAAGTCGAAGATTTGATGGAAAAAGGGTATGTGAGAGAAAGTATGAGTCCATGCACAGTTCCAGGATTTTGATGCCTAAGAAAGTGATTTTGATACCTAAAAAAGACGGGACATGGAGGATGTGTGTTGATTGCCGAGCCATCAACATAACAGTGATGATTTGAGGACAAATCCTTATCAAGAGGGGGGAATGATGAGGTCATCAAAGTTACAAGGAATTCGCATGATCCAATTCAAGTTCCAGTTGGGCCGGTAACAAAAGTTCGATTCAAAAAAGTATTAAATAACTTAATTCATAGGGTTTCATATCAAGAAATTGGAAGTCAAATGAATGAAGAATAAAAAAGAGTTTTAATTATACTCATACAAGTCAAATTAAAAGAATAAAGGGTCCAAAACTATCCAAAATCAAGAGAAGACGAAAATAAAGAAAAAAATAACAATAAAGATTTGGTTAAAATAGTTTGATTTACTTTATTTAGTTTTTTTATTTTTTCTTTATAATTTATATTTTAGTTTTCTAATTTTTGATTATTTAAGGAGTTATTAAATTTTTAGTTGTCATTTTAGTTTTTACCTCTAAACTATAAATAGGTCATTACACATTGTATAAAAACACAACTTTTGATAGAATTAATAAAATTATAAGTTTTTTTACACAACTTTTGTTCTTTTGAGAACTTGTTTAGTTTTTTAACTTATCAATCTAGATTTCGATCCATTTAAATTGTGGCATCATTCATTCTATCTTTATACCAAAATTCTTATTCTAGTGAAAAATGGGTCTAATATTATATACCTTAGATTCTTTCTCTTTAGGACAAGGGTTGAAGTCTTTCTTTTCCACCGGTTCAAATCATTCGTTGGGACGATTCTTGAACTATATTACTTATTCGTGGGTTCTAGGGTTTCTATACCCATCGGATTCACATCACAATGACAATGCTTTTTATGAGAAAAATTACACAGCAAATACATAAAATATCGGCAGACATTTTTGCAGAACAACATTAATAGAAAGGGAACTGAAAACCTGTGACTAGAATGTAGAGAGAGAATTTTTACCACCATGGCATCAAAGTTACTTCCGATTATTCATTCATAATGTGAGTCTATCATATTCAACACCAAAAGGATTTATGAGATAGAGGTGAAGTTCCAACATGAATGACAGATTCTGTCTTCTTTTTTTTTTTTTTTTTGGTACTTCCATAGTTATGGTCAGTTCTTTTTCCTAATTGCAAACAAATCACAACATGTTGCTCCTTTGATTAACATAGAATAACAACAGTAACCAGAAAGCACTACTACTGATCCTTCACAACCATATACTTTTCCAAAATTTTCATACCTGAGCTAAAATGTTGTACGAGACAAGTTGAAATTTAAAGCCTGAAACAAAGGAAAAGGGAGGAATTACAATTACCTATGAAAACAAACTCGAAAGTTATTCATCTTCTAAAAGGAACCCGAAAGTGGGAAAGCCACATAGCACACATCCACAGGCAACTCTGTTCATGATATGATGTGCAAAAAATACACCTCGGGCATGAGCATCAAATCCACAGGTACAGGTTTTAGTATGGATAGGACAAAGACACAAAGACCACCACATGTATGTAACATAAACTACGGTAAGGAACCTTAGGCCTAAAATATCATTTACAATAGTACTAAAATCAGATAGATTAAAAATATACACAGCCGTGTTATTGTAATGGTAACATATGCATCTTCCCCTATTGTCTCCTACCTCAATTCTTAAAACTAAAGGGTTGTCAGTAGGTAGGTTGATACAAGCCTGGCTCAATTATGGAAAGAAAAGAAAAGAAATTCTCAACTGAGGGCTAAGACATGACCTCGAAAGATAATGCCTAAAAAATGCATAAAAATTCATCAAAAGAAAAGGGCTAAAGGCAGGAGAGGAACACGTATGTACCATCAGGGTCTGACCTCGAACTAATTTGATTCTCCTCAACCGGAATAAATTTCGGAATCAATGGCGAAATTGCAGTGCTCATTTTCCTGAAATGAATCCTGCAGCAGATTTCAAAACGCACAATTCAGTCCCAAAGTTCACGCTCTCAATTCAGATAAATGCATGGTCTTACTATTGAAAACTTCCAACTGAGTGAATGGACATAATGAAGGCACCTTGGAGACCAAGAAGCAAGAGGTAGACGATGAAAGACCGCAAAACTCCTAAACATGAGACTTTGTCTCTCTCTCTCTCTCTCTCTCTCTCTCTCTCTCTCTCTCGCTGACTAGACTCTGTACGGAGAGAGAACCCTGCTTTTCTTCTGTTCCGCCGCTGCAGATGTGGGAGGGCGGCCGAACCAAATCGAATGAGGCCCAAATCCAAGTTTATTCAAAACTCACCCAGAACTGTGGTTTAAGTTTTTAAAAAAGTCCCTACACTTTAGTTTCATGCTTCCTGAGTCCTTCAACTTCGAATTCATAAGAAAAACTTTCACGAGTATACGGAACGGATCTTAGATTTTTTAACGGATTTTACTTGGGTGGCTTTGGTCAGATGACGTGGCATTTGGCACATCATTGAAATCCTAAAGGTATGCCACATCATTTCGCTCCTTCTGTCATGTAATGGTCAAATACCAGTGGGTGTAGAAGTCAACCAGATATGGTTACCATAGACCGAAGAAAAGTTTTATTGTTGGTTAGATTAAAATCGGGGTTTAATTTTTTAGATAAATTATAATTTGTATTCTCTAATTTACACTAAATAATATTTTATATCTTGTATTTTAGTTAGAATTAAACATTTTTTAATTGTTAGATAAATGCGGGTTTAAAAATTTTTTTTTAATCAAATTATAAAACTCTTGTATTCTCTAATTTAGAATAAAATAAACACTTTGCGTATTTCACAAAAAAAAAAAAAAACCATTATATATCTTATTAAGTTTTTGTGAATTTTTTAAAGTACCCTCGTAATTAAAAAAAACAGTTTTCAATTTTTTCATATATTTTTAGGTTTTAATTATTTTATTTTACTTTCATTTCTCTCTTCTCTTATTATATTCAAAATTGACCATCTTCTTACTCTTCTCTCTTTGTGTGACATCTCTTTTCTCTCTCTTTTTTTTTTATTTTCCATTCAAAACAGGATAAAACACAAAATAGTAATTATCACCACCACTACCTGATCTCTTCAATTTTGATTTGACATTGTCATCCACGTTGAACATTTCCCTGGTTCAATTTCGCATCTCTCCATCTTTTTCTCTAGTTCTCTTCCTCTTACGTTTAGATTTTTAAAAATAGAGCTCACCCGATTGTATTCCTTGACTAAATAGGGACAAGAGGAGGGTGAGTATTAGTTTAGGATGCCCACGAGGGGCATTTTGGACAATAGGCATGGGGTTAGTGGAGTAACTCCCACTTACCCATAACTCTCAATATTCTCTCACATGATCTCTCTCCTAATTTGAGTAGGATTCTAGTGGAGACTAATCTTTTCAAGAATATGAGACATTTGAGGGCAGATATGTGAGAATGGCTTGAGAGAGAATTAAAATGAGGGCTTGAAAAATTCCTAGTAGGGAAATTTTCTCGTCATACTGATCGTCGGATTGAAAGTTGCGGTGTCGTAGTATTACTGTAGTAGTTCGATTAATATCGTGATCACCATTCCGACCGTAAGATCTGATTGAGGGACATACGATTGGATCGATTTTGGGAGACTCTACATGTCGAGGTATTTACCCTATACTCGATCTCCAATTTTGTTTTTAAAAAATTATTTAACTACTTCCGCTGTACATTTGAGTCACTAAAAGTTCCAACATTGGTATCAAAGCTAGGTTGTCGGATTATTAAAAATAATTTTTGAAATTTATTTTCGGGTATAAAAATATAGAGTATAAAATTTAGGATTCGGATCACGGATGATTTCGTGAATCCGATTGTACCACTATGTTACCCATGTCACATAGATCACGAAAATAATTTTTTCGTAATTTTCTGAATACGTTTATGTCAAGAAAATTCCGGTTGAAATTTTCGATCGTAACTAGTGACCGAACCTTTCAATCCTAGATTTGTCGAGTTTTTGGGTAAATCAGTTCATGAAAATAGTATATCTGTGTTCCTTTCTTCATGCTCTACGTTTTGACATATATATTGTATATTATTATTGCCGAAAAATAAGGTTTCAAAATTAGTCGTGGAGGGCCAGAATTTTGGACTCAAAATACATCGAGATTAGGGCGTAATTATTTCAAAAATCGAGTCAATGATGTTTGGAATAAATGGAATTAGAAATTCCACAAAAAATTAGATAAAATTGGGACCAGAAATTGGGTTTTTCGACAACCGGGTCGAAAAAAATCCAGTTACAGAGAATTCGGGCAGAGAAGAAAGGCTCCAACCCACAGGCGCGTGCACGGCACACGCGCGAGTGGAGCAAGTGGAGCGTGAACTAAAAGCATTGGGCGATTGAGTTCACACGCACGAAAGGTGCGAGGACCGATCTGGGTTGTCCGTGTCGGTTTCGACCCGGACACGTGTCCCCGACCCGTGCCCGACCTGGTACATAAATCGGATCAGGGATTCGAACCGCACTCGGGTCCGGAACCAACCCATGCATGCGGGTCGCATCGTGTAGGCGCATGATCCGCGCGCCTACACGTCTGGCACGCACCAGAAGCTGTCCCCGACGCGTGCAGGTGTGTGGGGACGCTCCGCCTACGCATGGCGGTGCGTGGGACTGTCGACAGGGCGTGAGGCTGCCTAGAATTGAAATTTTTTCAATTTTTGAGAGTCCCACACCCATAAAAGTGACTTTTTATGGGTTTTTGTATACCGAATTCTAGTCTGAATGGTGAGATGCTATCCCGGATTGTGGTGTATAGTGTCTGTTGATTCATACGCTCGTCTTAGGATCTGTATTCGAATCATTTGTGTCATGTTGATTCGTATGGTGCACAAAATGTGAGAATAAACATCGATAATCACTAAAGTCTCAAAGACTGCTTGAAAAATTATCGTATTAGATCATTGTAAGGGGGATAAAATTGAATGGTGATAATTACGAGATTTTTTACCTATAGATTCAGTTTATCCTCGAGGAGCAAGATCTAATTAAAATTCTGAGATATGAGATGGTGGACTCCGAGGAGGGTACCACACCTCAGAATGACAGGATTAAAGGACATTACGTACATGGAAGAGAATGATGGCCAAGTTAGGGCAATCCTACTGAGTAGCATGCACGATGATGTGATCTTAGTCTATGATCAATATCCTATGGTTTTATCAATTTGGCTCACCCTATAAAGAGCATTGTAGCGCTCGTACAAATCCTGAAACGAGAATATTGAGTTATAAGTTTAATAACTTATAAAGAAATGGTTGATCATTTGATGATACAATATTTGATAAAAATATCGAGTATGATCACCGAGTTGGGGAATATGAATAAGCCTATTTCAGATATCTTTTCTAATGCTAGGTGCAATCCAACTCTTTACCTGATTCATGGGAGACCATGAAAATCTATTTCACATACGACGAAAGTATTCGTACTTTCACTAATGTGAATAGGCACAGTGAGCTCGAGTAGGAGCATCTGGAGGCGAGTAGGCCATACTCGGATCATGCTTATGCAATGGAATCGAGCAAGGACTTCCATGGCACCAAATACAAAAGGAATAAGTATGTGTAATAGACTCGAGGTTCAGGTAAGAAGAAACTATCTAAGAAAACTGGCAATAAAATATTAAAGTGCAGAAAGAAGGAGTTAGATGGGACCAAGGTATAATGCTACATTCGTAGTAGACTTGGTCATTTCGCTCATAAGTGTGATGAGCGAAAATTAACTCTTTCTTTACACGGTTTAAGATGCTCGCTGATTTCTCTCCTTCGTGGATTGTAAACTCAAGAGCTACCGACTACGTAGCTCGAGATAGGAGCGCGCATATATAGTTCTGCCGAGTGAGTCTTCGAGTAGGAGGATTTATATGGAGAAATGGAGTGTTTGTCGACATCAGAGGGAGTAATACTTGCAAGTTGAAGTTGCAAAGTTACTAGACTCTATATACTCTTTACATTCCGAATGTTCGACAGAACTTAATTTCAGCCTAGAATATGCTCTGTTAATTTAGAAATTTTATAGTTTCCATTTATTATGACAATTCTTTGATTGGTTCTACTTTGGTCCATGAGGGACTATATGCACTGGAAGAGATTCCTTTTAATGGTATTTCTTGATATCCTCTTAGTGTGAGAAAGGATGAACCAGTTAGCAGTGAGTGGTTTGTAGAACCCACTAACCAGTCTTGGTTAGACGACAAAGTTACAAGAAAACCATTCGATATTACAATGAGAGCTAGGACTCCATTGTAGTCGGTTCACTCCGACATCTATGGCCTTATGAACGTGAGAACCCGAAATTGAGTTGGATACTCTATTACATTCATAGACAATTACCCGCGTTTCAATTACGTCTATCTGATCTCGCGCAAATCTAAGGCATTGAGGTGTCACAGGAGGTTATTAGTGAAGTCGAGAATCAATTAGACTTGAGATTGGAGACTCTCAGAACCGAACGAGGGCACTAGTATTTATCTGATAAGCTCTATTTTAAGAAGGGTATTATGAGACAACTGACTATTCATTGCTACTCAATGGAGTAGAGTAGCTACGAAAGAGGAATAGGACTTCTTTTGCGACGATGAGGTCGATAATGGCACAAGCTAATTTGCTAGCTTCCCATTTGGGAAATGTGTTATTGGTTGTAGCTTACGTCCTCAATCGTATTTTATTGAAATCCGTAGTTAGTATCTCATATAAGTTTTGGACAGGGAGTCAGCTTGACTTTAGCCATTTAAAATTATGGGGTTGTGCCACGTATGTTCTCGCATTTACACGGCGAGTTAGGCTTGCTAGAAAGGAGGCATATCTCTATGAGATACTCAGAACACTCCAAGGGAAATATGTTCTAGGTGAGCATATGGATGATACTCTCATTGAGATTGAGTCTCATGATGCCGAGTTACTTGAAAATGATTTACTTATGAGAGGTGAAATCAATTGGGATTTTATCTTCTACCAGATGGATGAGCGTAGTGATTTAACTGATCCCAGTGACAGAACCTAAGAATCCGTTACAGATCTTGGTTCTAGTAGGAGCAATCCATCTAGAGGTAAAAAGGTTTCTACTCCTCTTAAGAATAGTCAAAAACGCGTACCTAATCGTTGCTTCCCGATTGAGGGAAAGGCTCTTAGTGTGACTTTTGAGGATTACGAGAAACCTTAAACGGTCCTAGAGGCTCTTGAGGGTTCTGTGAGAGACAATTGGTTTAAGGCCATGGATGAGAAAAGGATTTGATGAGAATTAATGGGATTTGAGATCTAGTTGATTTACCTGAGGGTAGTAAGGCCATTGAGAACAAGTAGGTTTTCAAGATCAAGAGAAAGGCCGATGGATCGGTGGAGAAGTATAAGGCCTGTCTGATAACCAGGGGTTACTCAAACTGAGAGCGAGATTATCTCGATCCATTTACCTTTTAGCGATAGTCACAGACATGGATCTGAAGTGAGACCAGATGAACGTTGTGACTACCTTCTTGAGTGGGAGTTTGGATGAAGAGATCTACAAGGAACAGTCATCTGACTTTATTCCTGTAGATCAGGATAATAAGGTCTGTTGACTCCGGAAGTCGACATGTGACCTTAATCATCAATCCAAGTAGTGACGCTTGAAATTTCACGAGAATGTGATATCTCACGATTTCGTGATGATCGAGGAGGATCATCGAATATACTTTATACGTTCTTATGACTTTTTATGATCATGTCCTTATGTTTGAATGACATTCTGTTGACTGAGAACAACAGAGAGTATCTAATGACCACGATGATGTGGACATTGTCGAGTCTTGATATGAAGGACATGGGTGAGACTCAATTCTTCTTCAAAGTTAAGATTCAGAGGGATCGCTCGAGATAGGTATTGACTCTTTCACAGGAGTCTAACATCAATGAAGTTCTCGAGTACTTCAAGAAGAACGATTGTAACCCTAAAGATACTCTTATCGCTAAAAAGTTAAATCATAATTCTTGATATATGCCTTAAAGACTCAGGAAAGGAAAAGAGAAATGAGTAGAGTCCCTTGTACAAGTGCAGTGAGTACTCTGATGTACGCAATGTTGCATACACGATCAGACTGTGTGCTTTGCAGTTAGTATGGTAATTAGGTATCGATTGAATCCTAGAGGGGATCACTGGATAGCAGTGAAAGGATTCTGAGATATCTCGAGAGAACTACGAACCTCTCCTTGTGTTACAGAGGAGGTGATTTGCATCTTGTTGGGTATTCAGATACCAACTGGGTTGGTGATCCGAATATATGCAAATCGATATCAAGTTTTGCTGTCTTGGAGTAGTAAGAAGCAAACCTATATATCTTTATCTACGATAAAGGCTGAGCTTATGGTACGCTCAGAGGCAGTTCAGAAGAGTGTTTGGCTCTGGAAATTTTCGAATCACTTAGGTGTTGTGTCAAAGAGTGTGAGGCCAGTGGATGATTTATTGAGAAAATCAGGCCGTCATTAACCATACTTGAGACCTTAAGTATCACAGTAAGACCAAATACATTAATATCTAATACCATGTTGTGAGAGACATCACCGAGAATGGTAAAGTGACAAATTAAGTACACTACTATACAGAGTATTGACTGATCCCTTCAATAAACTCATTGTGAGAGATTCCTGTATGAGATATAGGAATCATAGGGTTTATATGTATATTGACATTTTTCACCTTGTACTGATGCTTATTGTGTTGTATATATGACATATATGCATGATTGAGTCATGAATTTATTTATTGCACTATTTTAATTGTCATATATTTTGTGATTTATTGTAATAAATAATATGTCAGGCAAGCGTGGTCAACTCTCTCACACGAGTGAACACCTTCAGCTCTGAGTGAGCGGAGACGAGACGGTTTCTAATTGTAAGAGGCTTTGAGAGTGGCCCTACTAGAACATAAGTCGCCATGATATGTGATCAAGATGAGGTCATATGCGATATGACCGGCATGAACGTACCCATATCCATGTTACCTGTAAGTAGCCAGGTTTGAGATCTCAGATATCACCTATGACTAGTGATATTGTCTCTGAGATCTCTGGGTAAAGTATTATATGTAGACTCAGTGTCATATCTGTACAGTGTTAAAGAAAACTGACATATACCATTTGAGAGATGGGGAATAACACTGTGACATGCGTTTCATACCGTGTGTGATATGTCGACCAGGGATAGTGAGAGCATTATTTGAGACATTGATATGATTTAGATCCTCGTTCCCACTGTGTGAGACCCGAGATCCATTGGGTGAGATCTCTTGTACCCTTATCACTTTCGGCTGTTTTTAGAGGTCTCGACTCTATGTTTGCTACTTTAGTCTGTTTACCGATTGTTCGGAAGATAAATTGAGATCTAAGGGACAGGTCAAGAAAAACAACTGAATTGAGGCTAATAGATTCGAGTTTGAGAAAAGAAAGACAATTGACATTACATCATTGTGTTGTATTCATCGGCATGCCTATTATGCCTATTCATGTTGAGCTGTAAGTATAATAGTGGATACATAGTAGAGTGTTTATTGGAGATTACTTTCGATGAGGAAAGTAGCTCGATTAATGTAATTAGTCTTGAATCTGAGGTGCAGCGAGTTTTTTTTTTGTACTAATGATGGCTTCTCATCATCCTAACAAGTGCATCGAGAGGTCTTTGATTGCAGGTGTACTCGCCGGTCACACGACGCTCAATCCTGTATGAAAGTCCAGCAGGGTGATGAGATAGATTGCATGAGTTGTTATCTTATGACGGACATAAAAATGTCCTCGCGTGCAAGTGAGAGATATTAATTTAGAATGCTCACGAGGGGTATTTTGGACAATGGGCATGGGGTTAGTGGCATAACTTCCACTTACCTATAACTCCCAATATTCTCTCCCATGATCTCACTCCTAATTTGAGTAGGATTCTAACAGAGACTAATCTCTCCAAGAATGTGAGACCTTTGGGGGAAGTCATGTGAGAATGGCTTGAGAGAGAATTAAAATGAGGGTTTGAAAAATTTCAAGTAGGGAATATTTCCCGTCGTTATGATCATCGGACTGAGGGTTGCGGCGTCGTGGTGTTACAGCGGTAGTTCGATTAACATCGTGATCACCATCTCGACTGCGAGATCCGATCGAGGGATGTACGATTGGATCGATTTTGAGAGACTCTACACGTTGAGATATTTATCCTATACCCGATCTTCATTTTTATTTTTCGAAAATTATTTAATTACTTCCGCTGTGCATGTGAGTCACCAAAATTTCCAATAATGAGAGTAAGAGAAGAATGAGAGTCTATGACACAATCTTTCCTTTACAGTTTTATCAAAAAAAAAAAACTGTTTTCACTTTAAATAGCAGCCGAAAATTAGTGATTGTTAACTTAAAAAAAAAAAAAACGGACCATCCCAATTTGCAAAATTTCTAAAACCCTAATTTGAAAAAGTTAGCAGTCTTAGCAAAACATAGCCTCTGCAAAATTTTCACAATGTCCAATTTAAAGTTTACAAAATCTTTCAAACCCCAATTTAAACATTAGTAGTCCCAATCTTTATCTTTAAAAAAAAAAAAAAAACCTTTTTCCAGTTTTGAATGTCATGTTGCTGAGTGATAGGTTGCAATGTTAGTTGTGAAGTTACGATATTTATCTTTAAAAAACCTAATTTTTATTTATTCATGTTACGTTGTTAAATGTTTACTCATTGCTGAATGTTTGTTGGCTTCACCTGGACATTGGTGGTTCTCTTCACAAGTTTCAGAATTAGAAATTTGCTAAATTTTTAAAATTGTGGTAGTGCAACTTGGTGGCCGTAGTTAGAGGTATAAACGGTTCGTTTCGATTTGGTTTAATGTTCAAATCGAATCGAACTGAAAATCAAAATTTTAAAAAAATTTAAACCAAAACCGAATCGAAATAAAAGGTTCGGTTCGATTCGGTTTAATGTTCAAATCGAACCGAATTGAAAATCAAAAATTTAAAAAAATTTAAACCGAAAACCGAACCGAATAAATTCGATTCGGTTTGGTTTTGTTCGTTTAAACCGAATTTTTTTTATTTGTCATTTTTTTTAGGTATAAGGAGATATCATTTATCATTAACGTGTTTAAAATATGAATTTCCTTTTCTCTTATCTAAATATAATATTTTTAGAACTATTTAAGATTTAACTTTAAGAATAGTTTTAAATTGGTTTAAATTTTAAAATAATATTTTTTTATTTAAACCATATCAAGAATAATTTTGGAGAAAATTTTCTTATAAATAATATTTTTTTTAAATAATATAACCTAATCTTTTATTTCAATATCATAAAATTGTAAGAAAAAAATTAATTAAATTAGATTTTTAATATAAAAATATTAAAATAATATTAGTTCGGTTCAAATCGAGCCGAACAGAATTTAAAAAATAAAACCGAAACCGAATCGAAATAATTTCAGTTTGGTTCGGTTTGAACCGAATTTTTTTTTAAAGAAAAAAACCGAACCAAACAGAAAATTTCGATTCGAGTTAACGGTTTAACCCAAATCACTTACACCCCCAGTTGTTGTGTTATTTTTAAAAGCTCCTTTTGGTTATCTGTGCTTTAATCGAATAAAATGCTGTTGCGGGACCATCTTTTCATTTTAAAAATTAACGGTGAGCTTTTTGTTATTCTGTGGGTTAATATAAGAGCTGTTCTGATGTCGACCCAGGAGTAGCTGATGTCAACACATGGAGCAACACTAAATAAGGATGGATGGTGTCCACACATGAGTAGCTGATGTTGATACCTAAGAGTAACACTGGACTTGGGCCTGGACCATCACCACCAATGGGTGTTTTTGTCTTTTTCCTATTTCTTTTCTTATTTCTTTTTCTATTTCTTTTCCTATCTGGAATTGGTTACAATTAATTCCAGTTATGGGATTAGGATGAGATTCTCTCAAATGAACTGACTCCTGTATTTAATTTAATTACATCATTCAATGGAGATAGGCATTTTCTTATCAAATTGGCTCTGTAATTTACTGCTCATTATCATCTTATTGGCTTCTTCAATTCCTTGTCCACCATAACTAGACCAACTAAGGGCCAAGACCGAGACCAATCTCGTGTAGATCCTACCATTTTGGTATCAGAGCCGGCACCAATGGCTGACGATCTACAGGTTCAGCACATGGAACAACAAGTTGAGTCTTTGAGCAATGGTCAATAGAGAATGTTGAAACAGATGGCTAAGATGTTCCAACTATTGCAAGCAAGGGAAGGATCCTCCACCAACATACAAGAAAACACTCAGGATAGATCTTCCTCGTGGGTAACACCTAGATCGGTCACCCCCAGGCATGTGAAGCTTGATTTTATACAATTTGATGGATTGGAAGACCCCACTATTTGGGTGTGCCGAGTAGAACAATTCTTTGATTTTCAAGGAACCCAACCAGAGGATCAAGTAAGACTAGTTGCTTTCCACTTGGAAGGTGATGCTCAGGTGTGGTTTCAGAGGAAGAGAAATGCACAACAAAATCATAGTTGGGAAGAGTTCAAGTCAGAGCTAGGAGATCGATTTGCAGACGCCTTCAGGGACCTAAGCAAAGCTTTGACAGACAGGTACAGTTAGAGAGTTCCAATCTCAATTTGAGAGATTGTTGTGATAGGCCAGGTGTAAGGCCTCATTCCGAGAAAATATTAAAACATACATTTTCATTTGTAATTTTCTTATTTTACTGAGCGCATTTGAAATTATTCATTGCACCGTGCTAAAATTCATGAATTTTCATATGCGATGCATACTTTACGTTATTATGGTTTTAATTATAAATTGTGTATATTAAGTTAGCATAGACTAGTGGGACATACCAACAAATAAGAACGATCAAAAATAGAACCAAATTAGGGTTTAGTGTGGGACCCAAAAAGGGCTTGGTGTGGGACCCACAAAATGGCACATGTCACACAATTACAAGGCATAAGGCAAGACACTTGGCTCACTACTAGATATTATATGTGTTTAGAAGGGGGCCCATATTAATAAAGAGAAAGACACATGACTCAATTCTTTTGACACCGCCTAAGAGATAGATATAGAGAGAAAGAGAGAGGGAAAGAGAGAGAAACTATACCTTCTCCCTGAATTCATCACTTTCATTCCTTCCACCAAAACCTACCCCCAAACTCTATTAAAACATCCATTTAAGTTTGGATTCAGTAACCTTCATGTAACTATTGAGTGTCTCTAACATAAGGAAGTGTAGAAAATGAGTAAAACAACCTCAAAACAAGCTGAAAACACTTGAGAAGCTAAGGCTTTGGAGGAAGAAGCAATAGGATATCAAAGTGAATTTCAAACTTCCAAAGGCAAATACTATATATGTGTTTGTTAAATTGATACTTAATAATCCTGTAAAACATGTTTTTGGATAGAATTATGTTGTTGGAACACAGATGAAATTAATTAGTGAAAAGAGAATTTCGTTCTTGAATGAAACCCTAAAAATTCTGTATGCTGGATAGTCTGACCAGTCTTTAGTTTTTAATTTATAACTTTCTCTGCATAACTTCAAATTGAGTAAGATTTTCTCCTAAAGAAAATAGACTTCTGTATCATTAAAATGACATATGATTCACATAGTTTCATTGAAAAATGAATTTTTGATGAATTTTCAAAATTATATGTTTATGCGGAAAAATTACCCTATTTCTACCCTGTTTTGATGCTAAATTTTACTTTGATTTTGATCTACCTTCTAAGTTGAATTAGGCAAAACTCTAAATATAAAAATTGTAGTCCTATCTATTATCTTTAAGTAGTCACTGGAATCACCTCAATCCAAGGTATGTAAAAAAAGTTATGTTAGTTCTACTCTAACTGCGCAAATGGTATTATAAATTTTGGGTTGAACAATTTTTGTATTGGCTTTCTTTGTACAATTAAAATTGAACTTAGCTATGAATATAAAAGTTGTAGCTTTATGTCCTAATTTTATGTGAAAATTTGGTTCATATTGATTAGTACATTGCAATTCAAGATATGACTATTTTATTGAAACTTATTTGTATTGTTAATTCATTTAGATAGTCCAATCGGATGCTATGATTGGGCTAACTATGCAAACTTTTTATTTACAATGTTTAGCTATAAAACTAGTGTAATTCTTGTGATAAATGGTAGTTTTTACCTTATGAGAAATATAAAAAAATGTAAAGAGATAGTAATGGTATAAAAATTCTTCCGAAAACTTGTGCGAAACCTACGTGCAAAACTTGAGGAATGCGGATTATATGGGGAGTTCCAAACCTTATGCAAATCCTGCAGACAGAGTTTAGGAACTATGATTGTATCTCTTCTTCCTTTGAGGGTAAAATTAGAAACAGATGAAATATTTGAGGCGTCTAACCCGAAAAGATCTAGATTTCATTTAGGAGTACCAAATTTTGGCTTACTCTTCCAGACCCTCATACACTAACTTAATTCAAAATTCTATTCCTTTTTTTAATTATTAAATTAATTGAAACACTAATTATGGGAAAGAATAATGGCTCTATAAATGACAAATATATTGTTTTCTTGAGAATTCTGATGATAATATGCATATCTTGTACGTTTGCTAAGTTTATATTGTCGTATGATGATATTGATATCTTGATAACTATTTCTTGCCATGCATGCCATTGGTTCTCCGTGTACTTGCTTAGCTTAAGTTGATCCCGATATCCTTGTTTTCAGGTGAACTGAGAGACAAGAGGGAAACCCAAGATAGAGATACTTGAGTTGAGGGATTTAGATCCCCACTCATCCTCGATACCTGTATTTTGTCTGATACATGTAATTATTTGTTTTCTTTTAGTAGTTGGCTTATACTTCATATGCAGATGTATAGTTTTAACACATGAGACCCTTTTATACATAGTTTGTGGATAGTCTTGTGAATATTAAGTTATATATCTATGGTAAATTGTGCTAGGCGGTCAGTTGGGTCATTGATGTCATCTTGTCTGATGATAGAAGTGCTATGTCGATTTGGTCAGGCGCTTGTATTAACCCCAGGTGGCCAACAGTCACTAAATAGGGGAGACTCCACCAAATTTTCATTTGAAAGATAAAAAAATGGTTTTCTTTTAATTTAAATCTCTTTTTATGTTATCACACACGGGGAGTGCGATTGTCGCGAGTCCGGACGTCGCATTTTAATCGTATTTGTTACTTCTGTATTATGTATATTTGTTCTTTTTTGTCAGGAGGTGCGACACCTGGATAGCGGGTCATCACAGTTAGTAACAAAGCCTAATGTTTTGGATAACCTACATCTAGGATTTGAGACTATAGGTATAGGTTACTAGATAGTGGGTGGTTTATTTAATGAATGACGTTGTTTGTCATTTGTATTCATCAGGTTATTAGCACGCAGAATAGTTAGGACCAGAAGACAAAGTGAAATACCTCCTAAGGGAGAGCATAGGGATGATGAGCAGAGGCAGGAGCCTTCATCCCAGGTACATAGTGATCAGAGGCCAGAGGGGCCAGATCTACAGTAGGCTTTATTTGCTTTGATGGCTTTGGTAATACTATATCGGGGGACATTCGCAGATTGACAGAGAGATTGTCTCAGCCAGTGATAAGGAGTGAAAATGCAGATGTCTCTCCAGCTACTCATGTCAACCCTACGTCTTCAATTATGTCAATTTTAGCGACTCCGGTGGTATCAATTGGTTTTAAATTAGGTCAAATTAGATCAGGTAGAGATCGAACCATTGAGTATGAAGAAGGCAGGAAGATAAAGGAAACATGTGTGTACCTCGAGAGGACCAGAGATTCCAGAAACTAATGACTGAGTTCAGAAAGATGGAGCTGATGATCTTTTCGGGGAGTGATGATCTTCAGGTGGCGGAGACCTGGATTGTAGAGATGTAAAGACTCTTTTCTGAGTTTATGGTTACAGAGGAGTATAAGGTCAGACTGGCTACCCATTATCTGAAAGAAGTTGCATATGACTGGTGGAGTTCAGAGTTGAGACTCTGATATGGAGATGACCTTCGGTATGTGTCTTAGGGTGATTTTACTCAGACTTCCATGAGTGATACATACCTACATTCATTAGAGATTAGAAGATGTCTAAATTTTTGAATTTGAGATAGGGCAATCAGACGGTTAGCCAGTATGAGGACCGTTTTGCTAGATTATCAGTGTATGCTCCGGAATTAGTTGATACAGATGAAAAGAGAGCCAAAAGGTTCAGAAAAGGATTGTGATCCTTCTTCCAGAGGTATCTAGTAGCTCAGCCTTTTACGACTTTATCAAGATCTTGTGAATAATACAAACATAGTAGAATTGGTTACGGAGGTCAGATAAGAAAGGTTCCGGGAAAAGAGACCAGCTGAAGTTCAAGCATCAAGTATGAAGAGGAAAAAGGAGAAGAAGAGGTATTTTGAGCAGGGGGAGAGCTCCCGTAAGAGGCCGTCATGTCCCATCTGTGGGAATCTTCATATGGGGCCATGTGAAGAAGGAACCAGACTTTGTTTCACCTACTTTCAGCCTAGACATTATGCTTCATATTGTCCCCTTAGGTCTGGACAACCACAGTTTGTTCCTTTACAGCATATTCCTCTATATAGACCCTTATCAGCTCAACAGGCAGTAACGCCTCCTGTTCTATTGAGACCAGAACCATTAAGACCAGCTTTACCACCATGGCCACAGCAAAGACAACCTCAGGGTATGCCTCCAGGCCCAAGAGGTCAGGCCAGGGTTTATGCAATTACTATTAAGGAGGCTTATGCATCACCGGATATGATTACAGGTAGAATGGAATTATTTTCTCGTGATGTTCGTGCTTTAATTAATTCGAGTGCCACGCATTCATTTATTTCATTAGTATTCGTCATACAATTGCCATATGGGCCTGAACCCCTAGAGCAGGGATTATGGGTTGCTACACCACTTGGTGATGAGATTCTGATTATTGAGATTTATAGAGACTGCATTGTGAGCATCCAGGGGCATGATTTCAGTATTGATTTGTTACCTTTGGAGTTGATAGATCTGGATGTAATTTTGAGTATGGATTGGTTATCAGCTAATTATGCATTTGTGGATTGTTGTCAGAAAGTTGTTTGCTTTTCACCACTAGGACAACCACAGATTTTGTTTATTGATGATAGATTTATCAGAGCTCTAGTTATATATTTTATTCGAGCAACTAAAATACTTACTAAGGATTGTCAGGGATACTTAGCTTATGTCATGGAAGACAAGAAAGAACAGTCTCAATTGTGTGATATATCGGTGGTATGAGATTTTCCTAACGTATTTCCAAATGATTTGCCAGGATTACCTCCAGTTCGAGAGATAGAATTTTCCATTGACTTGATACCAAATACTATCCATATTTCTATGGTTTCATACAGAATGGCACCAGTTGAGTTGAAGGAGTTGAAAATTCAGTTGCAAGAACTTGTGAACAAGGGGTTTGTTCGTCCAAGTGTTTCTCATTGGGGTGCACTGGTGTTATTCGTAAAGAAGAAGGATGGTTCCTTGAGGTTGTGTATTGACTACCGAAAGTTGAATCAAGTTACCATCAAGAATAAATATCCCTTGCTAAGAATTGATGATTTGTTTGATCAGTTGAGAGATGTCATGGTTTTCTCTAAACTAGATCTCAGATCAGGTTATCATCAAATTAGGTTCAAGGAGGAAAATATACGTAAGACACCTTTCCGTACCCGCTATGGCTACTCTGAGTTTCTAGTGATGCTATTTGGGTTAACTAATGCTCCAGTAGTGTTTATGGATCTGATGAATCGTGTTTTCAAACCCTATCTAGATGATTTTGTTATGGTGTTTATTGATTATGTTTTGGTGTATTCCAAAGATAGAACTCAACACGAGCAGTATCTTCGCATGACTTTACAGAATTTGAAGACAGAGAAATTGTATGCCAAGCTAAGTCAATGTGAATTCTGGCTCAGCGAAGTAATCTTCTTGAGTCATATTGTCTCTGATAGAGGGCTTTCTGTAGATCCAAAGAAGGTTGAAACAGCTGTTAATTGGTCCACACCTTCTATAGTTACAGAGGTGTATAGTTTTCTGGGTTTGACAGGTTATTATCTCAGATTTGTTAATAATTTCTCTTCGATAGCTGCTCCACCTACGAGACTAACTCATAAGAAGGCACCTTTCTGGTATGATGAACAGTGTGAAGTTAGCTTCCAGACGCTAAAGGATAGGATTATATCAGCCTTGGTGTTAACGTTACTGGTCAGTAGACAGGGATATATGATCTTTAGTAATGCATTTAGGACTGATTTGGGTTGTATATTGATGTAAGGGCAGAATATGATAGCCTATGTTTCCTGTCAGTTGAAACCTCATGAGGTAAATTATCTGACACATGATCTAGAACTGGCAGCTATTATCTTTGTTTTGAAGATTTGGAGACATTACCTTTATGGTGAGTACCGTGAAATATTCATCGATCATCAAAGTTTCAAGTACTTATTTATTCAAAAGGAGTTGAATTTAAGGCAGTGCAGATGGCTTGAACTATTAAAAGATTATAATGTTACTATTCAGTATCAACTCAGCAAAACCAATGTGGTTGCAAATGTACTTAGCCGCAATTCCATAGTGTCCGTCACATCTCTACGAGTGAGAGAACATCAGATGATAGCCGAGTTTGAGCAATTGAGGATTGATGCTAAGGTTACTAACCAAGGGTCTCTTTTGGCTTTATTTATGATTCGACCAAATTTAGCTGGTCGTATTAGGGATGCCTAACTAATTGATGAGATGATAATTAAGCTCAAGGGAGACATGCAAAAAGGGGAGAAGCCTGAATTCAATATATTAAATGAGATAGTTAGATTCTGAGATAGATTGGTAGTTCCAAAAACTCAGGGATTGCGGAAATAGATTTTGGAGGAAGCACATAATTCGTCCTTTTTTATTTATCCAAGATTCGCCAAGATGTACAGGGATTTGCAACAATTTTTTTTGTGGCCTGGTATGAAGAGAGATGTTGTTGAGATTGTTTATAAATGCTTGACACGTCAGTAAGTAAAAGCTAAACACCAGAGATCAGGTGGACTATTGAAACCACTCCCTATTCCTGAGTGGAAATGGGAGCATGTTACCAATGATTTTGTTTCAAGTTTGCCTAGAACTCTAAGGGGATTTGATGCTATTTGGGTTATAATGGATCGTCTCACCAAGTCAATTCATTTTCTCCCAGTGGCAGTGACTTATTCCATAGAGAAGTTGACTAAAATTTATGTCGATGAGATTGTGAGATTGCATGGTATACCAGTATCCATTGTCTCTGATTAAGATCCGAGATTTGTTTCCTAATTTTGGCAAAGTTTTCAAACCAGGTTGGGAACTGAAGTTAATTTCTCTATGACATATCATCCTCAAACAGATGGGTAGTCAGAAAAGACTATACAGACTCTGGAGGATATGTTGAGAGCTTGTATTTTAGAGTTTCGTGAAAGTTGGGTTACACATTTAATATTAGTGGAATTTGCTTATAACAATAGCTATCACTCGAATATTGGTATGACACAATTTGCAGCATTATATGAGAGAAAATGTAGAATTCCTCTTTGTTGGGACGAAGTAGAAGAGAAACATATACTTCAATCTAAAATATGGTCTGCTTATCTACAAGAAACCACAAAAAAAGTTCAAATCATTCAGACAAACTCAAAATAGTTCAATCTCGCCAGAAGAGTTATGCTGATCAAAGGCGCAGGGACTTGGAATTTGAGGTGGGAGACAAAGTTTTCCTTAAAGTTTCCCCAATCAAAAGTGTAATGAGATTTGGAAAGAAAAAGGGAAAACTTAGCCCTAGATTCATTGGCCCTTTCGAGATTCTAGCCAGAATCGGAGTAGCTGCTTATGAGTTGGCTTTACCTTCAGCACTTGTGGGAGTTCACCCTACCTTCCATGTTTCCATGTTAAGAAAGTACATTTATGATCCTTCTCATGTGATCAGCTATGAGTCACTTCAGGTTGTAGATGATCTAACTTATGTTGAGCAACCAATCCAGATATTAGATTCTTAGGAATAGAATTTAAGGAACAAGATTATTAGGTTGGTAAAAGTTCTGTGAAGACATCACACCTCTGAGGAGGATCTTAGAAGATAGAGTCAGAAATGAGGGAGAGGTATCCCTATGTTTTGAGCACGAGCGGTGATCCGGAGGACCGGATCTTTAAAAGGGTGAAGGATGTAAGACACCATTCTGAGAAAATATTAAAACATGCATTTTCATTTATAATTTTCTTATTTTACTGAGCATATTTGAAATTATTCATTGTACTGTGCTAAAATTCACGAATTTTCATATGCGGTGCATGTTTTACTTTGTTATTGTTTTAATTATAAATTGTGTATATTAAGTTGGTATAGACTAGTGGGATATACTGACGAATAAGAACGATCAGAAATAGAACCAAATTAGGGTTTAGTGTGGGACCCACAAATGGTTTGGTGCGAGACCCACAAAAGGGCACATGTCACACAATTACAAGACATAAGGCAAGACATTTGGCTCACTACTATATATTACATGTATTTAAAAGGAGACCCACATTAATAAAGAGAAAGACACATGACTCAATTCTTTTGACACCACTTAAGAGATAGATATAGAGAGAAAGAGAGAGGGAAAGAGAGATAAGCTATACCTTTCTCCCTAAATTCGTCACTTTCATTTCTCTCACCAAAAACTACTCCCAAACTCCATTAAAACATCCATTTAAGCTCAGATTCAGCAACTTCGATCCAACTATTGAGTGTCCCTAACATAAGCTGAAAACACTTGGGAAGCTAGGGCTTTGGAGGAAAAAGTATATAGGATAGCAAAGTGAATTTCAAACTTCCAAAGGCAAGTACCTTACATGTGTTTGTTAAATTGATGCCTAATAATCCTGTAGAACATGTTTTTGGATGGAATTATGCTGCTGGAACATAGATGAAATGAATTAGGGAAAAGAGAATTTCGTTCTTGAATGAAACCCTAAAAATTCTATATGCTGGATAGCCTGACTATTATTTAGTTTTTGATTTATAACTTTCACTGCATAACTTCAAATTGAGTGAGGTTTTCTTTTGAGGAAACTACTGAATCTTTAAAATGACATATGATTAGCATAGTTTCATTGAGAAATGAATTTTTTGTGAATTTTCAAAATAATATGTTTATGCAGAAAAATTACCCTGTTTCTACCCTATTTCGGTGCTAAACTTTGTCTTGATTTTGAGCTACATTTTAAGTTGAATTAGGCAAAACTCTAAACATAAAAATTGTAGTCCTATATCTTGTCTTTAAGTGGCCACTAGAATCACTTCAATCTGACGTGTGCAAAAAAAGTTATGTTAGTTATATTATGATTGCGCAAATGGTATTACAGATTTTGGACTGAATAATTTTTGTGTTGGCTTTCTTTGTACAATTGGAATTGAACTTAGCTACAAACATAAAAGTTATAGCTTTATATTCTAATTTGTGTGGAAATTTGATTCATATTGATTAGTGCATTGCAGTTCAAGATATGGCTGTTTTATTGAAACTTGTTTGTATTGTTAATTTATTGAGATAGTCCAATGGGATGCAATGATTGGGCTAACTATGCAAACTTTTCATTTGTGATGTTTGGCTATAAAAATAGTGAAATTCTTGAGATAAATGGTAGTGTTTACCTTATGAGAAACTTAAAAAAATGTAAAGAGAAAGTGATGGTATGAAAATTCCTCCGAAAGTTTGTGCAAAGCCTGTGGGTGAAATTTGAGGAATGCGGATTATATGTGGACTTCCAAAGTTTGTGCAAAACCTGCGGGCAGAGCTTGGGGAACTATGATTGTATCTCTTCTCCCTTCGAGGGTAAAATTAGAAACAGGTGAAGTGTTTGAGGTGTCTAACCCAAAAAGATCTAGATTTCATTTAGGAATACCAAATTTGGCTTACTCTTCCAAACCCTCATATATTAGCTTAGTTTGAAATTCAATTCCTTTCTTTAATTATTAAATTATTTGGAACACTGATTATGGGAAAGAATAATAGCTCTATAAATGATAAACATATTGTTTTCTTGAGAATGCTGATGATAATATATAAATCTTGTATGTTTGCTAAGTTTATATTGTCGTATGATGTATTGATATCTTGATAACTATTTCTTGTCATACATGTCATTCGTTCCCCGTGTACTTGCTCAGTTTAAGCTGACTCCGATATCCTTATTTTCAGGAGAACTAGGAGACGAGAAGGAAGCCCATGATAGAGATATTTGAGTTGAGGGATTTAGATCTCTACTCATCTTTAACACCTATATTTTGTATGAGGCATGTAATTATTTGTTTCCTTTTAGTAGTTGCCTTATACTTCATGTGCAGATATATAGTTTTGACACATGAAACCCTTTTATACATAATTTGTAGATAGTCTTATGGGTATTAAGTTATATATATATGATATATTGTGCATGACGACCATGCGGGCCATTGATGCCAGCTTATCTGATGATAGAAGTGTTATATCGATTTGGTCAGATTCTTGTATTAACCTTAGTGGCCAACAGTCACTAAATAGGGGAGTCTCTGACAAATTTCCATTTGAAAGATCAAGAAAATTGTTTTCTTCTAATTTAAATCTCCTTCCATGTTATCACACACGGGAAGTGCGACTGTCGCGAATCTGGACATCACATTTTAATCGTGTTTGTTGCTTTCGCATTATGTATATTTGTTCCTTTCTGCCAAGAGGTGCGATGTCAGGATAGCGGGTTGTTTTACCAGGTAACTCTCAAAAGAGCAAGAAGTCTCTTTATTTGTGAGTGGCCTCAAAGATCATACAAGGGTCGATGTAAAAGCCCAACGGCCCAATTCCCTCTCAACTACAATCGGGCTAGCCTGAATCTTTGAAGAGAAGTAAATGAAGGTAGGAATCGAAAAGAAGGGGCTTTTAGGGCTCAAAAGGAATACACACTCTAACTACAGCAATTCTTCCCCTTCTGAGGTACGATCGGGAGACAAACCCGCTACCGTGAGACATTTCATGCCGACAGAACTCCATCAATAGAGGGAGCAAGGGTTATGTTATCATTGCGACGAGAAGTATCATCCCCAGCATCAATGTAAGAAGTTGTTTTTAATTGAATTGGAGGATGAAGTAACCAGATTTCAAGACGCGCCGAAGGAAGAGGAGATTATGGAACTTCCAGAGATTTTGATTCATGCTCTCACGAGGGTTTCTACCCCTCAAACTGTGAGAGTGACTAGACGTAAGGGGAAAGTATCTCTGATGGTTTTGGTGGATTCAAGATCTACGCATAATTTCATTAATGAAGAAATAGTGAAGGTGGCTAGGATCAAGATGGAGGCTGGTACACAGCGCAGAGTGATCGTGGCCAATGGGGAGCATATCACAAGTAATGGGTTCTGCAAAGAGGTAGCAATCTTGCCACAGAATACTCCAATAACGATTGATTTCTTTGTTATTAACTTTGAAGGATGTGATGCAGTGTTGGGAATTCAATGGTTACGAACCTTAGGTCCAATACTCTGGGATTTTAATAAAATGAAAATGAGGTTTTGGTGTGAGGGAGCCACAGTAGAGCTCAATGGAATGGAGGAAATTAAATCTAGGCCAGTGAGGGAAAAGGCCTTAGCAAAGGCTTTAGATCAAAATAAGGCACGAGGAACCCTGTTACATATCCGGGCACCGAAAGAATAGGAGGAGCAAGGAGATAGTTGGGAAGAATGGGAAGCTGAATTTCCAGTGGTGTTTAGAGAAATTCTAGGACTGCCACCTAGAAGAGAACATGACCATAGGATCATCTTATGACCAGGAAGTGAGCTGGTCTATCTAAAACCATATAAGTATACACATTTCCATAAGCGGGAGATTGAAAGGTCGGTCAAAAAAATGATTTAGCAGGGGATTGTTCAAAGTAGTAAAAGCCCATACTCATCTCCTGTACTATTGGTAAAGAAGCGTGACGGGATTTGGTGTTTTTGCTTGGATTATAGGGCTCTTAACCAACTAACAGTGAAAGATAAATATCCAATTCCCGTAATTGAAGAGTTCATGGATGTATTGTACGGAGCCCGGGTGTCCATCGAGCTGGATTTAAATCAGGTTATTACTAAATCAGGATGGATGTGAGAAATGTGGAGAAGACAACATTTCGTACTCAGCATGGACATTTCAAATTCCAAGTAATGTCCTTCGGACTGACCAACGTGCCTGTAACTTTTTAAAGTTTAATGAATGATATCTTCAAACCCTATCTGAGGAAATGCGTCTTAGTATTCTTTGACGACATTCTTATATACAGTAAGAGCCGGGACGACCATTGGCTGCACCTCAGAATGATTCTGTCCACTTTAAGAGACAATGGATTGGTTGTTAAAAAACAGAAATGTGCAATGGGATTGGAAGAAGTTAAGTCTTTGAGACATATCATCAACATAGAGCGAGTGCGTGCAGATCATCCAAAATAGAAGAAATGAAGGAGTGGCCAAGACAGAAGAATCTAAGGGAGATAAGGGGATTTTTTGGGCTAACTGGGTATTACTGAAGATTCATAGCACATTATGGGGTTATAGCAAGACCATTGATTGATTTGTTAAAGAAAGAAAATTTTATTTAAGGTGAAAAAGCCAAAAAGATATTCAAGGAGCTGAAATCAGTGATGACCACTTCCCCTATCTTAGCACTACCAAATTTTGATCAAGTATTTATTGTAGAGTGCGATGCATCCGGGGAAGGCATTGGAGTAGTTCTTATGCAAACGGTAGGCCCATTGCTTATTTCAGCTTTGCTCTCAAGGGAAAGAATCTCTCTCTCTCTCTTCCTATGACAAGGAACTTCTCGCTTTGGTTCTCGCTATCAAGCATTGGCAACCATATCTTTTAGGAAGGAGGTTCATTGTAAGAACGGATCATTGCAGCCTGAAATATCTTTGGGAACCCTTGCTGCTTAAAGAACCACAAGCAATTATCGGTCGGAGAACCAAAGACAAAACTACTGAAATCTTAGTACAATGGCAAAAGGAGGATGCCACCTGGGAAATTGAAGATGAGTTTGTGGAGAAATACCCAACTTGAGAATAAGGATGTTTTCGGGTAGGCAAGAGTTGATGTCGACCCAGGAATAGCTGATGTCAACACATGGAGCAACACCAAATAAGGATGGATGGTGTCCACACATGAGTAGCTGATATTGACACCAAAGAGAAACACTGGACTTGGGCCTGGACCATCACCACCAATTGGTCTTTTTGTCTTTTCCCCATTTTTTTTTCTTATTTCTTTTTCTATTTGTTTTCCTAGTTGAAATTGGTTACAACTAATTCCGGTTATAGGGTTAGGATGAGATTTTTTCAAATGAACTAGCTCCTGTATTTAATCTAATTGCATCATTCAATAGAGACAGACATTTTCTTATCAAATTGGCATTGTAATTTACTACTCATTACCATCTTATTGGCTTCTTTAATTCCTTGTCCACCATAGCTTGACCAACCAAGGGCCCAAGCCGAGACCAACCTCATGTAGATCCTACCATGTTCTTTTGAGAAAGGGTTAGTTTTCATGGCAACAGTGTAGAATATTTGGAAGTACAAATGCAGGATTGTCCACTAAAGGGAGACACCGCAACCTCAATTTGTGGCCAACTTAGTACCGAGTATGTCCAATAAATATGGTAGAAGGCAAGAAGAGGCTCTGCATGGAAATATGGTCAGAAAGATCAATCGAAAATGTCCAAAAGAAGGGATCATCAAACTCAACACTGGTGGAGCTATGAACTTGAGGAATAACCAAGCAACCGCAGGAGGGCTTTTCAGAAACTATTCTAGAGAATGGTTGCATGGCTTTCGGATAAACATAAGGGTTGCAAACATGGAGATGGGAGAGCTTTGGGGGTTAGGAGAGGGACTGAACATAACAAGGAAAGAAAGTTGAGAAACATAGAGGATGGGATTGATTCCTTGCACTTAGAAAATGCTTTGAGTAAGGGGCTAGAAGCAAACTAGATATTGGAAATTCTGATGTAAGAGTGCAAGAAAATCATAAATGAGATCAATGTAGTTGCAATTAGTTATATCTTCAGAAAGACTAACAAATGTGTGGATAAGCTTGCCACGTTGTGTCAAAATGAGAAGTTAGGTTTGACAGAGCTAGGCAATCCTCCATCGGAGGTGGTGGAGCTCATCCGAAATGATGTTGAAGGTGTTGAGTGGTTTAGGTTGCAAAGTAAAGCTTTACGTGGCCATTAAGGGAGCTTTGGTTCTCTTTCGTTTTTGTACAAAAAAAAGAGCTACTCTTTTGTTTCACATTAAAAAGAAAATCTTTAATAACACTTGATATATACTGAGATGTTCTCTTATGTTGACATAATTATCAATGTCTAGATACTGATATCTCTTAAATAAAGATTTCAGATTTGACTTTTGTGTATGAAGAAAACATGTGCCGAAAGAATTTTATACCTTAAAAAAGCAATTCGACTTAAATCAGATGTGGTTAAATTCAACATGGTTGCTGTATAAAAAAATATGTGGACATAATTTATTAAAAAACAAGACAATTGACATTTACTCATGTTTGGTCAAAGTCGTGACTACGAGTGGGGATCATATTAAATTGAGAAAAATATAAAAATATTTTTGATTAAAGTTAACAATGTCAATATATTATGCCAAGTTCAAAATATTGAATTTTTTAATCTATAATTTTAATCAATCAAAAATTTATAAAGTTCAATTTGAATTCTTATCTAAAATTATAAACAACGCATCCCAAATTCTAGACTGCATACCTTAAATTCTCCTAACTCTTTTATTTTATGAAGATGCTCCAACCCAAATAGTTCAATTACTATATTTTTCCAGCCGAGGATCTAATCTGAATAGTTTCCTATTGGAAAAAAGGGTGCGGGTCTACCCATGAGGGAGACCCAACCCAATATCCAAACCCTTTATAAAATTGAATTTGAATGAGGAGAGAAAAGGGAGGGTGTGGTTTTTGGTAACCACCCCTCAACTCCCTCTCTCCCTCTCAACTCCCCCTCTCTCTAAAACTCTCCCCAAGATAAACTTCCCAGTTTAATTTTCTTGTTTTTTATGTGAATAAAAGACAAGGATAGAGAGAAGCATTTTTTAGAAGAGAGAAAGAGATCTTTCTCACACTTGAAAGATAGAGAAATAAAGAGTTTGAAAGGTTGATTATTCTCCACCAAGGCATTTGGATTATGAAACAAAAAAAAAGTACTCTGATTTTGTAACATCTTTTAAATTTAGAATACTCAATCATCAATAGAGATAAATGATTTTAACCCGTTTTATGATCCTAGAATTCTACGCATAAGAAAATAGGTTTGCTGGTGTGTTTTAATCCACATTAGTATGAGAGCGTGTTTGGTTTGTTTCCTACCTCTCTTTGGGGTATTAAAAACATGAAAAATGCCATGAATAATATTTATGATATGTTAAAGGCAACTTGAAATATCCTTAACAAAATGCTCTCAATTTCACATAGTAGCATGCTTATTCCATGAGAATCAAATATGCAAAATTTGATATGCATACATAGAGTACATTATGAGATTTTTCAAATCCTAACCTAAACTTTATGTACTCTTGTCTATTAGAATATTGTATTTTGGGCATTATATTTATATAGTTAGAATTTTCTCAAAAAATATTTTTCAACCATATAAAGAGCGCAAAAAAATGTTAAGAATTGAGAGATATATGACCATTTAAAAATGGAGTCGAGTTGTAGAAAAATGAGAAAAATAGGAAGAAGATGAACAGTATCTAGGAGCCTTCCCCACTCTCGACAATGGCACATGATGCCCAAACACTATATTGGAGGTGTTCAATTAGAAAACTGAGACTACCATTGAAATCAGAAATATCAAAAATGGAGTAGTCAAAATTTTAGGACCTTTTGCCATCAGAAATCCGACTCGTGTAAGCGCCAGTCAGGGAGAGTGGGCGCATGTCTAATTTTGAACAACCCCTCCCGACGACACATGGGGGCACGTGCAACATCTATTTTGGTCGAAATTTTCACCGAACTAATTATTTATTTTATTTAGATTTTTCTGTAATTTTGAATTTAATTTTCAAAGTTGAAAAATAATTTTTATTGTTTTTTAAATCAGTAAATTATTATAAAATTACAGAAAAATCATTCTTCAATCCGAAAATTTCTGAAAATGTTTGTATGAGTCTAGAAAATTATCTCCTAAATTTTGGATATCTAGGTGAAAATTTGTTTTTTGCACCCATTATTTGTTTATTTTTTGCTAGTTTATTAATATTTAAAAATTAGTTTTTCTAATATAAAATTATTTGAAACTTAAGCAAGTATCTTTAAAATAAAGGATTTAAGATTTATTATAATATTATAGTTGGTTGTGTGGCAAATCTAATATTGTTCCATTTTCTAGGGTAATGGTGATGATCGGACACATTGTTGGAGCTCTTCGAGGGAGAGTTTGAGTATTGAGAAATTTAGAACGTACGGTAAAGTTGGGATAAATGTTGACTTATAAGATAGACCAATCTCACACTTTATCGGATCATTTGGAGATCATGGAAGTAAAATGTTTGGAACTTCTTGATTTGAACCATTCTTTTTAGGAAGATGATGTATACATACTAAGAAATTCTTTGCCTTCTTATTGTGGTAATATGATTGATGAATTGATTGCCAAGAACGTAAACATGTTTCTTGACAATGTAAGGTCAATACTAATAGAAATTTAGAGAGTCAGGAATGTAGAAAACCAAATAAAGAAAAGGTTATTCCAAAATATAAATAGCTCAAGTCCACATGCCATAAAGATATTTTCCCCTAAGGATAGACTATTTAAGGGAATAGTTAATATAATATCTCGAATGGATGTGTCTTGAATCGAGATATTACATTTATATATTTTCTTTTGCGTGTTATAGCTATCTATAAGACCATGATCATGTACTAAAAAAAAAACTTTTAAGATTTTTAATGTAAAGTTTCTATTAAACATATATTGGCTATATTTTCTATTTTGTATGATCATGTATATGAAAAAAAAAAAAAAACAAGTGTCCCTTAAATAATATTTTATATCAGTAAAATTTGAATAATTTTCATTCAAAATTGAAATATTATTTAAATACTTTGTGTATTTAAATGTAAATTTTAGATCGGTAGAAATTAAATATTTCTTATTAAAAATTACAATATTATTTAAATATTTTGTATATCTAAATAGGAGGGATTTTTGGTTAAAAGAATTTGAGTAATTTTTGCCTAAAATCTATTGAATTTTGTAATTTTAATTTAAATTTGTGATGATATTATATTAGGACCATGGATGATGATTGGGAAATTAGTAAACTTTCGATTTTATACCTAATATTAATCTATCATAAATGTTAATTTTAAAATATAAAAATTGTACGTATGATATGAGTATTAATACTTGTGTTCACCTTCTTAAAATACAGACCATTGCATCAAAGTCCACTATTGCGGACATAAATGAAGGTGATCACAGTATCAAACAGTATTTGAGAGTCATGTCTAACATGATAAAAGAGTTTAAGTCAGTTGGTCATGTCTTCTCTAATGAACAACAAATTCAACCCTTAATCCGATTCCTTCCTGGCAAGTGGAAGCACCTGAAAATTAATTTGACTCACAATAATAATGTGAGGACTTTTGTGGATACTGTTTGCCATGTTGAGTTTGAGGATAAACAGTTTGGTGCTACAAAATCCATAGCTAATATTTTCATTGCAGAGACTAGTTCCAAGAGAGTCTTAGGCTCTATGCATGAGAGGAACCAAAACAAAAGCAAGAAATGAAAGGTAATTGGAGATGGATCACAAAAGAACAAATATAGACGATTTAGAAAGAAACAGGACAATAGCAGGTCGAAGTGCTACAACTACAAAATTCTTGATCATTTTGCTCGTGAATGTCGCAAGCCGAAAAAGGTAACACCTGAAAATGTTTCTTTTGAGTATGACATACGTCTCTATTACTGTTTTGCTAGCTGGTTCTTATTTTGTGTGGATTATAGACTCAGAAGCAACAGACCATGTGATTAGAGATCGTGAGGTGTTTGTGGATTTTTGTTTAGTGCCTTCTAGTATGAGATGGATCTATGTGGGGGATAATACAAAAATGGATGCTAGAGGAGTTGATACTTACAAACTAGAGTTGTAAAGTGGTTAAACTCTCATTCTACATGATATTCTCTACGTACTAGAAACTCGGCGAAATTTAATATCTGTTGTTGTTCTTTTGAAGTTTGACTATGTTATGAATTTTCAAGGGGACAGGGTTAGATTGTATTCAAATGATATGTATTTTGGTTCTGAATAGCTTGTAAATGGTTTTATGGTTTTGTAATGTAATGATCAAATATTTAACTATTATGTTAAATATTGTCTTGCCAATAAAATGATGAAAAAACCATTTAAAAAGGACGTATGAGCTGAGTTTTCATTAAGTTGGTACGTTCAGACATTTGTGGTCCAATGAATGTAAAAACTAGACATGGAGTTTCGTATTTCATTACGTTTATAGATGATTTTATATGATATGGCCATATTTATTTGATTTGTCACAAATCTGAAATACCTGAGTGTTTTAGACCTTACATGAATAAAATAGAGAATCAAATGAGTAAAATGATAAAGGGTCTTAAGAACGGATATAAGGCAGGAATATCTATCAGATCAATTTAAAAATCTCTGTAATGAAAGAGGTATAATCAAACAGTTGACCATTCCTTATACATCTCAGCAGAGTGGTCATGTAGAGAGAAAGAATAAGACATTGTCTGTTATGATAAAATCCATCATGGCGCAAGTTAACTTGTTAATTTCCTTTTAGAAAGATATCTTGTTGACTGCAACCTATATTTTGAAAAAAGTGTCTTCAAAATCAATACCAATGACACCATATGAACTTTGGACTAACAAAAAATTACGTTTGAATGATCTCAAACCTTGGAGATCGGTTGCATATATTTAAGATTTTTCCAATAGATTTGGAAAATTGGATTCCTGTAGAAGAAACTGTATCTTTATAAGATACTTTAACCAGTCTAAAGGTAATGTGTTCATTGATGAACGAGAAGATAGTATTATAGCAAAAATTAAATCACGAAATGTCATATTTCTGGAGAATAGATTTCTTAACAGAGGTCAGTAAAGGACATAGAGTCTTTGTTTGAATTAGTTAATTTAGAGGTTGGCTTTGTCCATAGTAGATCATTGAAATCGTGAGAAAATGAGTTAGATGTTGATCCCAGTGGAAAAAATTTAAATTTTAGCGATCCAATTGAGTTACAAACTCAATAAAATGCTAAGAAAGTGGTGTCAAAACGTTATTTAGAGATTGAAATGCAAGAATTTATTGTTTCTTTAGAAGATGAAAAAGAGCTTAAAAGCATATATGAGACTCTATCTTGTCCTGCCAAAAATGAATGGATACAGACAATGAAAGATGAATTAAAGTCAATGAAATCCAATCATATTTGAAAATTGGTTGAACTTCCACCAAAGTACAAGATTATTAGGAACAAGTGAGTTCTCAAAACAAAACATCAGACTGATATAACTATTGAGAGGTATAGGACTCGACTGGAGGCAAAAAATTACACTCAGCAAAAATGATTTTAATTATGAAGAAACCATTTCCGAGTAGTGAAATTTACTTGTATTTGCCTATCATTGGCAATAATGGTCAATTTGAATTTAAAATTATATCAAATTTATGTGAAAGCTGTCTTTCTCAATCGAAAACTTGATAAAAAAGTCTATATGGCACAATCAAAGGGTTTTGTCATTAAAGGCTTGGAAGATAGAGTATGTAAATTGAACATATCAATTTATGACTTTAAATAATCTTTAAAAAAATGGTATTTGAGATTTCACATAGTTATGATCTCTTTTTTTTTTTGTTATAATAGATAAAAATCATTATCTTTATGTAAAGAAATTTAATGATGAGTTTGTGATTCTATCGCTATATGTCGATGACATATTATTAGCCACAAATGATAATGAGTAGGGGCATCCAATATTAAGTTATAACTGAATATCTGATTGAATTGAATTCAACCGAATTTGAATTCGGTTTTCGAATTATGCATCGATTTTCGGTTAAAATCAAATTTTGAATTCAATTTTTGGTTCAGTTTTTGGATACTAAACTGAACCGAATTCAAATTTAAATTAGAGTTTCTTTCTTCACCTATGAATTTCTTTAATTCGAGTTTGAATTGGATTTTTAATTTAAATTTCAAATTCAATAGGATTGAATTCCAATTTAATTGAATTCGGTTCGATTTTTTATTTAGGATTCAAAAAATGTTAAACTGAATTAACTCAAAAACTCAAAAACCGAACCGATGAACACCCCCTAATAAGGAGTATATCCTTCAGATCAAGAGATGGTTATCTTCCAATTTTGTAATGAAAGATATGGGTGAAACAAATTGAGAGTTAAGATCCATATAAATCGTTTCAAGAGATTATTAGGATTATCTCAATAATTTTATATCAAAAAGATTCTGGAACAATCCAGAATGAAAAATTACAAATCCATTGATACTCTTGTGGTTAAAAGCGATAGTTCAAATAATAAAATGTGCCTGAAAACTCTTGAAGAAAGGATGAAATGTCTAGAGTACCATATTCTAGTGTGGTTAGGAGCTTGATATACGTTATGATATATATTCGTCCTAATATTTTGTCATGCTATGGGTTTGATCAGCAGGTATCAATCCTGTTAAAGAAATTATTGTCCTCTCAAAGTTTTGATAATAATAAAACCTTTCATATTATTTTAACATTTTTACTAAGTGTACAAATTAAGTTTCGTTTAGAATTTCACATAAAAGTTGTCATAGAGGATGCTATAAAGACAAGTTATCTTAGACCATAGAGACTGTCACAAAGGTAGAATTCATATTCTTTCTATTAATTGAAGACCCAACTTAAGTGTAAATTGGGTACTGCACTTAGTTCAAAATATATTCAGACACCTTAACCAAGTCACGATTAAAGGGATACGTTGTGAGAAATGAAAGTCTAAGAACACCAAAAGAGGAAGGTCTCCAAATCCAAACAATAATATGGGAAAATATTTAAATTCAAATGGATTTGAATTCAAACATGGCAGCTGTAGCTATTGGCTTCATCCAATAAAGAAAGAAGAATCTCTCCCAGAGATAGAAAGTCCAAAAACAAATGGCCTTGATTTGCTTTACTGAGATGGGAAAGTCAAGCATCTTTTCACTTAGATCCTTTCGAATAAGGAATTTCAAAGTTCAGAATGTTTAGAAATTTTCTAAGAATGGTGACATGATCATTTGTACATATTTAACCCATTATATCTTTGTACACAATCAAGCTTGTTCAAATTTGAAAATTGCATGTTAAAGAAAGTGTGTAGAGCTACAAAGTTAAATATTTACAGCACCAAAAGTTTTAAGAAAAGTTGGAGAAAATCGTGGGTGAAGATGGCTGCTCACTCAATCCTACCAAAGTATGAGGTATATTCAGAAGTTGATTTTTTGGAAGTATTTCGAAATTTCAGTAAATTTTATCAATTGAAGAAATTAGAAAATATTCAGCACCAAAAAATTATGAAACTTTTGAGGAAAGTTGTTGCTCTTTAATTGTAATATTATGCTATTACTAAAGATTTTGAAGGCTAAAAATTGAAATTAAATAAAGAGTATGTATATCAGAAAAAAAGAAATTATTATGAGAGAAATTTATTGCAAATTGGAAGGGAGGAAATCTGAACATATCAAGAGTGTCATTTGATAATTTCTTGCCATTATTTTCTAAATTAATTCTCTGTACTTTGGTTATTGTGAGTTGAGTTTTGTAAGATAGATTTTGTGAGATTTGTTTGATCATCATTTTAAACGAAAACATCTTCAAGTAAGGAAGATTAGAAATCAATAATGTTTGGGTTGTATTTTGTAATTTCATATCATAATGGGAAACCAATAAGTTGCTAGATTCCGCTTTGCGGGATATAAGCGTAAGAGCGAACCACTTTAAAATTGGATTTGTTTCTCTATTATTATTTTTATTTTCCGCTGCATATATTTAGATTGATCATAGGATTATTATATATCTAAGTGAAATTATATTAAATTTTTAAAAATCAATTAATGATAATCAATTCAACCCCCTTTTTAGTTGTCACAGGGACCAACAAATCCAATTCAAGAAAGAGTTACTGGATTGCTGTGAAAAGGATGTTGAGATACCTGAAAGAAACTATAGGTTTCTTTGTTATTAAGGAAATGATCTATCACCGAAAGAATACACAGATACTGATTACAAAGGTGATTTAGATAATAGAAAATCTATCTCTATTATTTTTCTTTGCTCAATGATGAGACCATCTCATGGAGTAATAAAAAAAAAACTTGTATATGTTTTTTAACAATGAAAGTGGAATTTGTGGCCTGTGCTTCCTTAATTCAAGAAGGAGTTTGGTTGAATAGATTTTTGTAACATTTGGAAGTAATAAGCAACTCAATAAGAGCTGTGATGAGTTATTATGACAATCAGTTAACCATTGCTTATACCAAAGATCCCAAACACAATGGCAAAACCAAACGTATAGAGACAAAGTTCAATTTTGTTAAAAATGTGATTATAAAGAGGGAGGTGATACTAAAATATATGCCAAAGTATTTGATGGTGACTGATCCTTTTATGAATCCAATAACTAAAGACATGTTTGTGAGATATGTTAGATTTTTTAGGTTGTGACTGTAATTGTGATTGCGATTGTGATTGTAATCATATACAAAAAATATATTATATAATGATCATATTCATTGACATTTAAATTTTGTTTTTGTATAAAAAAATTCTTATGTCTACTTTTGAAGGTAAATCAGACAAGTTTTTGAGATTAGTTTTTTCACAAGAGCAATTACCTCCAATGTCTATATGACATGTATAGATGAAATAATATTAATTTGTGATTGATCAACATATATGTCGTCATAGTAAGGTACTAAGATGGGATTACCGATTGTATATACATATGTGGTAATCGATATAGATTTTTCACAATCCATTGAACTTGTCGAACAGTTAGGTATGAGTTTTTCTTAATATTGTGATATTTTGAAGACTTGTAAGAAGGGAAACTCAGATCAAATATTATATACGTTTAAACTAAAACTTGTATGATATATTATTTTTAGAAAAGAAAACATACACTTCCAGATTAGAATATAGAGTATCATAATACGTGTCTTATACCATGTGTGCTTATATAACCATAAGGGTAATGAGATACTGCATCCCTCTTCACCTCATTGTGTGAGAAAAGGGAGGGTGTGGTTTTTGGTAACCACCCGTCAACTCCCAATCTTTTTAAAACTCTCCCTCAGATAAACTTTATACTTTAATTTTTTGGTTTTTTACACGAATAAAAAACAATGGTAGAGATAAGCATTTTTTGGGAGAGAGAAATAGATTCTTCTCACACTTGAAAGATAGAGAAAGAAAGATTTGAATGGTTAATTATTCTCTAATAAGGCATTTGGATTGTGGAATAAAAGAAGAAGATCCGATTTTATGATATCTTCTATATCTAAAATAGCCATTTATCGAAAAAGATAAGTGATTCTAATCCATTTTACGATCTTGGAATTTTATACATGAGTAAATAGGTCTATTAGTGTGTTTTTAATCCACATTTCCCCAATGTCCACACATTGTCTGCCTTAATTTCCTTTTGATTTCAACACACTAATGTCATTGTATCTCTAATTCATATTTTATCTTCTAAATTTTTTTTTTCTTTTAATTTGCTTGGTATAAATAGAGATGAAGGCCATTAGTAATTTTATCTTCTATTTGAAGTCCAATCCAACTTAAGGAAACTATTATGACCCAACTCAAGGATGAGGAAGGAATCAGTGCAACAAGCAATCTCTGTTAGTCAAAAATGCAGAGTGCAAGAACGAGAGAGAGTTAAGAGTGTTAATGAGACAACGTTGGAGCTACAGTATGTGTAATGCAACAGAAGAGAGGAAGAAATAGAGAGAAAGAGCAAGAGAGAGAGAGAGATAGTCAGAACAAGATCAATTCATTTCTTGTCTTTTTACAGAATCCATTCTTCCTATATACCTCACTACACAATGGCCTAACCAACTAACAATCTCAACTAATTTGGTTATAATTCTAACTGTCATCAATGTATCTTGTAGCTAGGTAGGTTATTGACCGTTACAATTAAATTTCCTTCTTACTGTAACAATATTCCCCCTCCTTAAAATCCTTAATCTCAAGGATTGAAAGCTGGAAATTGGGATATGATGAAACTCATGTCCACGATTAAGTTTACCCATCTAATCAACCATTGACTGACTGGTTTGTTATCCCTCATGATTACTCTTCTCTTCAGAACTGCCTCTAGCTCAACCAAAGCCTATCCATCAGCTCCTATCATAGGCAAATTAGGAATCAAACCTTGGGTAGAACCAATCTTCTTCTTGAGCAATGAAAAGTGGAATACTAGATGTATTTTTGACTCTGGTCATAGCTTTAGTTTATAAGCTACTTTGCTTACCTTTGCTATGACTAGAAAAGGGACATAATATTTGGAAAACAGTTTTAATTGTTTCCTAAGCTTCACTGATTGTTGCTTGTAGGGTTGTAACTTAAGATAGACTAAGTCTCCAATTTCAAACACCCTTTCAAACATGTGTTGATCTACGTTGAGTTTCATTCTATTCTGAGTTTTTGTTAAATGGTAATGCAAAATTCATAGAATTGCCTGCCTGCTTCGAACAAAATTTTCTGCAGCAGGTGTCATCGTCTCTAGGTATGGTCCTAATGGAATGGATTTAGGTATGTAACCATATAAGGCTTCGAAGAGAGTCATTTGTATGCTTGAGTGGTAGCTAGTATTATACCACCATTCTGTTAAACTTAGCCATTGATACCACTGTCCAGGTCTATCAGAAATCATGCACTGTAGGTAACACAAACACTGGTTGAGTCTTTCACTTTGTCTATCTGTTTGGAGATGATTAGCACTACTTAGCTTTAATTGAGTTCCCACCAATTTAAATAACTCCTGCCAGAACAAGTTACTAAATATTTTATCTCGATCAGTTATTATAGCTTCTGGAAGTCCATGAAATTTGAATACACAATTCACAAATACTTGAACTACTTTTATGGTAGTGTAGGGATGTTGTAGAGCTATGAAGTGGCTAAATTTAATAAACCCATCTATAACTACTAATATAGTGTCATACCCATGGGATTCAGGTAATCCTTATATAAAGTCCTTGCTGATTTGAGCCCATGCTTATGAAGAAATGGGTAAAGGTTATAGCAGTCCTAGGTAAGCCACATGCTCATGTTTATTTCTTTGGTATACGTCACATTCCTTAACATACTTGATTATATCTACTCTCATTGATGGTCAGAAGAATGTAGATTTGATCCTTTGTAAGATTTCATTTGCCCTGAATGACCACCAATAGTAGAATTATGCATCTGTTGTATTATCTTGGTCCTCAATTGAGATCCCTTACCCACATATAGTTTCTTCTTGAATTTAAGAACCCCATCTTGTAATGTGAATTCTAAGTTGTCATCTAATTCCAGTGTTAATTGAGCTATTAAAGTTTAACACTGCTCATCTCCATCGTAGCTCTGAATCACTTCTTCTAACCACTGGGGTCTGATCAGAGAAGTAGCCATCAGTATCCCTTCTTGTTGCTCTCCTGATAGAAGCTCTTTCCTGGACAAGGCATCAGTAGCTCTATTCTCTGTTCCCCTCTTATATTGGATCTCATAATCCAATCCAAGTAGCTTAGTAAGCAATTTATGTTATAGAGAATTTGTAAGCTTCTGTTCTAGTAGGTATTTTAGGTTTTGATGGTTTATTGTGATGATGAAGTGATAACCTAGTAAGTAGTGTTTTCACTTGGTAATAGCCATAACAATAGCCATTAGTTCCTTCTCATAAATGGATAAGTCTTGGCTCTTAGGTCCCAATGCTTTACTTAAGTAAGTAATGGGTTGTCCTTCCTGTATTAACATAACTCCCCACCCTTTAGCATATGCATCAGTCTCTAATATAAAAGGCTTGGAGAAATCTGGTAACCGTATTACAGGTACTGAACACACAGCTGATTTAAGTTGTTGGAATGCTCGATCAGCCTCCTCACTCCATTTGAAGTTATCTCTCTTAAGGAGGTCATTAAGAGACTTGATTATAATTCCATAGTTCTTGGTAAATCTTCTGTAATAGCCTATCAGTCCTAAAAAGCTCCTCAAAGTCTTGACAGAAGTTGGAACAAGCCAAGCTACTATGCAATCAGTCTTTTGTGAATCCATTTTAATCCCTGATTTTGTCACTATGTGGCCTAAGTACTTTACTTAGGATTGACCAAAAGAGCACTTGGATAGTTTAGCATATAGGTGATGTTGCCTAAGAATCAGGAGGACCTTTTTAAGGTGCTGAATGTGAGAATGCATATCAGGACTGTAAACTAAGATATCATCAAAGAAAACAAACACAAATTTTCTAAGATGAAGCCAGAATATTTGATTTATCAATGATTAGAAAGTAATTAGGGCATTTGTAAAACCAAATGGCATTACCAAAAACTCAAAGTGTCCATGATGAGTCCGAAAAGCTATCTTGGCTACATCTTTTGGTTTGACTCTTATTTGATGTTAACCTACCCTAAGATCTATCTTAGAGTATAGTTTTGAACCATGTAGCTCATCCAACAACTCATCAATATTAGGAATAGGATACCAGTCCTTAACTGTGATGTTGTTGAGCTGCCTATAATCCATATAAAACCTCCAAGAGTTATCTTTTTTGTTTACTAGCACCACTGGTGAGGCAAAAGGGCTATTGTTGTACCTCACTAGCCCTTGGTTGAGCATTTCTTGAACTTATTTCTCTATTTCAGATTTTTGTGAGTGTAGGTATTTGTAGGGAGGTAGTTTAAAGGGGTGAACACCAGGTTTGAGAGGTATTGAGTGGTCATGAGATCTTTCTGGAGGAAGTGAAGTGGGTGTAAAGAAGACGTCTTCAAATTGTTGTAGTAAAGTGGAAATGAATTTTTTTACTGGGGAGGGATTGCTCTCTGCAGATGTGGATGTTGGCGCAGCTTTGGAATTCCTATTTTCTAAATTTTTTTGTATCTTTTTCTTGAATCAATTTCATTTTGGGATCGTCCACCATAACCATTAACACCATTTCACCTCTTCCACTAGCTAACTTGACTTATAATAGTTTAAAGTCAAATGTTATGGGGCTAAAATTGTACATCTAATCTACCCCAAGAATTATGTCCCATCCTCCTAAAGAGATGACTCTCAAGTCAAAAGAAAAACATAACCCTATATACTCCATTTTACTCCTTTAATTTTGGAGTAGCTACTCACTGTGCTGCCCTCAGCAAGCACTGCATGTAGTGGTTCATCACTTTCTGGCTGCATTTTATGCTCTTTTACCATCAAGTGACTGATAAAGCCATTTGAGCTTCTAGTATCTATTAGTATAGTTATCTTAAGCCCTCCTAAAATTCCCTGAATAGCTATAATTTTTTTTTCTAAGGAATTAGAGAATGCACATAGAGATACATCAACGGTCTCACCAATTGTACCACCCAGCTCCTTAGTTCCTTTAATTTCCAATCTGTCTTCATCCTCAGCTACTATGATGACATTCAGGTTTCTGAATTTGCATTGATGTCCAAGCGTATACCTCTCCCCACATTTAAAACAGAGGTTATGAATTTTGCGGTGCTGCATCTCTTGCGGAGTTACTCTTGTGGCTTTGAGGTTGTCATTGTGAGTTACCATGTTTTTGCCCCTTAACTTCTCTTTACCAGGATCCCAATGCTTAATTATACTCATCCTTTTGTGTTTCGCCAATTCCATTGACTGTTCTTGAAGAGAGGCAATTTCAAAGGTTGCAATAAGATTGCAGGTTTGAACATCCTTAACATGGGTTTGATCTCCTCCTTAACTTCACTGATAAAACTGGAAATAAAGTAGACTTTTGGCAATTTTGGATTTGCATGGAGCATAAGAGACCATAATTCCTCAAACTTCTCTCGGTATTCTGCCATTGATCCATGTAGATACAATTTATTAAATTTTTCAACAACGTCCTGCACACCCTTCTCCTCAAATCATTGGCAAGGAAGCTTGGAAAACTTATCCCAGTCTACTTTTTTCCTTGACAATTTAACTCATTGGAACCAAATTTTAGCTTTACCTTCCAAGTACATTTCTACATTGCAGCTAGGCACTTGATACATCTTGAAGAACTTAAGGATGAGGAAGGAATCAGTGCGACAAGCAATCTCTATTAGTTCAAAAGTGCAGAGTACAAGAACGAGAGAGGAAATTAAGAGTGTCAATGAGACAACGTTGGAGTTGCAGTATGTGTAATATAGCAAAAGGGAGGAAGAAAGAAAGAGAAAGAGAGAGAGATAATCAGAATAAGATCAATTCATTTCTTGTCTTTTTACAAAATCCATTATTCCTATATACCTCACTACTCGATGGCCTAGCCAACTAATAATTTCAACTAATTTGGTTACAATTCCAACTGTCATCAATGTATCTTACAGCTAGATAGGTTATTGACCATTACATTTAAATTTCCTTCTTACTGTAATAGAAACATAACATAGAAGCCCGATTGAGTTCGAGCCTAATTCTAAGGCCGGGCCGGTGAAACCGAGCTCATACCAATGTTGATATTGGTCATTGTGAGAAAAACCGGGGGTAAAAATGTCAATAAAAATTTCAACGATGGGGATAGTTTGCAAGGGTTTTTGGACGTCCTTCTCGTACAAAAGGCAGCACAACACAGAGAGCTAGAGCCGCTATCTCTTTCTCTCTCTCTCGCGATTTAGGGTTTGTGGAGAAGAAAGAAAAAACAATGGGAGTATTCACCTTCGTCTGCAGGAATTCCGATGGAGACTGGAGCGCAAAGCAAATTACTGGTGATCTAGAAGCATCTGCTTCGTCGACATACGAGTTGCAGAGGAAGCTTGTTCAAGCCGCTCTTTCCTCTGACTCCTCTGGTGGCGTTCAATCCTCTTTCTCTCTCATTACTCCCTCTTCCGCTGTTTTTCAGGTCCACTTCTTTACTATTGTTCGACCTGATCTATTCTTTATTGTTTTGTTATATTCTAGTGTTAGCTTGTTTGCTCAGATTCAGTTTTCGAGCTTATTGCTGCTTTATTAGGTTCTTATAAAAATATGAGTAATGTTGTTACCAGGTCAAGTTTATATGATTCTTTTTCCTATGTTAAAAAGTTCAATAAGAAATAGTTACAGATTATGGCTCGAAGGAATTAATAGTCTCAAATATGTTACAGAAAATCGTAGATTGATCATAGAAAGTGGTTGATATTAAGTGAAGACGATAAGGGGTGTAGGAGATTATTTTTTTATGTTTGATGAAAGTGAACGAGAGGGATAAGAACTTTCTCAAGGAAAAAGAGTACTTTCTGTTGACCCTCTTTTCACATTATTAGTGTAGATGAAATGTCCCTTTTTTCTTGACTGAAGCAAACTTCATTGATGAGACTACGTTTTCTCAGATACAGACTGATAATGTTAGCTTGTTCTCATCGTTCTCGTTCGTTTAGCATGTTCAAATGCAGGATTAGGACTATTATTCCAGTTCCACTTTTTAAAAGTTTGAACTAATGGGCCTTCTATTTCTTGTTTATTGTATTGGAACATGCTCCTCATGGACCCTCTACTGTTAGAAGGCCTACATCTTGTATAATGCTTATGACAACTGCTAGAATTTTAATTGTGGTTCATCTTTCAATTATTTATGTAGAAAATTTGGGTATTACTCTAGTATCTTAGCTAGACATGGCCTCATTGCTGATGATGTTGCATTTGGATTCTCCCATTTTCGTGGATACTTTGTAACTTTTTGTACTATTATTTTATTTCCACTTCGATAATCATAGGCTCATATTTAGTCCAAATGATTATGTCACTGTCTTGGAGAATTATTTCACAGTGTTTCTGGGTAAAATCCATCATTAAAAGAGCTTAAAGATGAGGGTGTTAAAAGATAGTCGAAGGTTGATCAAAGCAAATCTACGTAGATAGAGCTATTAAATCGTAATTGAATTGAAATATGTTGAATTGTGTCTCATGAGGTGTGTGTATATGTTGTGGGTGGAGGGCTCCATTGATGCAAAGAAGCTACCTATTTGGTGGTTTGCTTAAAATGCATTTTCTAGAGTGTGCTTGTGATTCCACAGTTTTAAGAATTGTTTTCTGCTTTGTGATCACTTTGTTTTAAAGATAGTCATAGGATGATCAAATGCAGTCTGACCTGAGTAGGGTTATTAATTAACTTTGCAGGTTATTATTGGTGGTGGAAGTGGTGGTGGTTTCATTGGGGGTGGAGCTGCAGCTGCTGCAGCTCCTGCAGCCGGTGGAGCACCAGTAGCTGAAGCAGCTCCAGCTGAAAAGAAGGAAGAAGAAAAGGAGGAGAGTGATGATGATATGGGTTTCTCCCTTTTTGATTAGTTCTTTTAATGAGAATTATGCTAGCAAATTTTTTAAGGAATTTTTATTTTATTTCCTGCAGCTCTAGTTTGTGAACATAGAAATTGCAAGTGAAAATTTTTTCTGGACTTGGTCTTTCATGCATTGTTTCTTTTAAGTATTTGTGGTGCAAAACCCTTGAAGAATGTGGACAGAAGCTTGGCATGGAATGTAGGAGTTGATTCATGCCTGACTTTCTGCCAATACCATGGTTTGAAGTTTCTTCTTCAGGAAATCTTTGTTTCAAATCTGGCTTCTATTTCGTTTAAGGGCACTTGTTGTCTCCATTTATATCAACTTTGTGTCTCTTCTAGCATGTAATGCTTTTGATACCCCCTTAAACCTTATTCCTCCTGAATTCCTATTTCTATAGTCTTTAGTAGGTTTTATCCTAGTTGTGTTTATTGTTTTTCTGGTCTTAGTTGTGTGTGGCTTCATCAAGCCTAAATTTTAGGAGCATCCTCATTTCATAAAAATGGATTTTGAATGGAGCTTGAAGTTTTAGTGTGCCCATCTCAGAGAAGAAAGGGGAACCTATGGACTAGGTCCTTTAATCAAGGATTGAATTCAAATCTTGGTAATTGAAAGAACTAATTTGGGAGAGTTTCTCTTAAAGAGAATCCAATAATAGTTGGAGCTGAATTAATCGAAGTATGATTTTAGATACTAATTGTTCAAACACAAAAAGGGGAGGAAAGCATGGGATATTAATTGAATATAGAACATGATATGGACTTGAGAAAATAAATTTAATCTGAGTTTTGATGTCAAATATGCATGTCGCGCCTGCACATGCAAAACAAAAATTAAAAAAGTGAACAAGTAAAAATTAGATTTCATTAAAGAACCCCAACTTGATCTTAGGCAAAAGGTTGAGAAAGGTTTATTAAAGAACCCCAACTTCAACCATAAATGCGCCAAAATCACAATGCTCACAATTGTGTCAAGTCTTTTTTCCTTTCTCGACCTCCAAATTTGTCCTACGTCTCTGCACATCATATGCCAAGCACACCCAAAATTTCATTGTCGAACTGTGGCTTTTATTTGGGTAAATAAAAATTAAAAAAAAAAAAAAAAAAAAAAACTTGGTTTTTAAAGCCCTTACCTTGGGCCTTAGAACTAACCTTGGGCTTTCATGATGAGCTGACCCAATTCGCTCCCATTTTAAATGTGAACTCCGACCCTTCTTTTTTTTTTTTTTTTTAATGTAAATTAATATCTAGAATTATATTTTAATTAATTTATTTTAAATATTATCAGATCTAATTTTTTTTAAAAAAAACTCTCATAATATATTTTTTTTTTCAAATTTTAAATCAAAAAATTAATTAAAAAATTTGATACTCTTACCCACCAAACTGATTGTACATTAATAACTCCAATTGATGCCAATAAAACATAATTTTAAAACCTCTAGCATTATTTTAAGAATTCTAAAAATTTAAATTAGCTGACACCAATTTTAATCACATTTTAAATATCGGCAGATTTGGAAGTCTTATTTGCAGAACCAAAAAAGAGCGTGTGAACTTTTGCATTAAAATCATATGCGGGCCCAAAAAAAAAAAAAGGACGAGTTCGAAAATTTCGAATGAAATATTTATCTTTTTCTTAAATGTTCACGGGAGCAACTGATAGAGAGAACATGGGGAGGGGCCACAACTACACAAAGTCGAATAAAGTCGAAAAATTGAGCGGTGGCAAACTGGCAATTGGGCCCACACGCCATAATCCTAAGACAGCATTGGATTCACTGCACCATCGTTAAGGGAAGTACGGCTGTACTGTTCTCTCTCCCTCTCTCTCTCTCTCTCCCCTCTCTCTCTCTCTCTCTCTCTCTCTCTCTCTCTCAATTTAATATATTTTTCATTCTTATCTAATTTTTAATTATATTCAATTATTTTAAAACTTTTGAGATAAATTTAATGTGCTCCATAACTCAAATCTATTCAGCATCCTAATTTATTTTTAAATTGTATTGTCCCTTTTCATTTGTCCGATTATCGTTGAAATAACTAATATTTTAGTAAAATATTTTGGGTTTCGATTTCTTGTCATCTGACGTTATTTTCAATTTTATCAGGTTTGACTCTTTTTTAAGTGTATTTTTCACACACAAATTATCATATAACAATCTTCAAAAGAATTTTCGTATCTTATCTTTCCATATTGCTCACAGAGAAAAACACGACTGTCTCTCCAGACAATAAAATTTTTTCATTTTCATCTTTTTCTTTTCTTTTTAGATTTTATTTAATTATATTTTTTTATTAAAAAAAGGAAAGAAAAAAAGCACGGTCAAGGGCAAAGAGAAAAAACTATAAATCAAATCAAAGCTCTTGACTTTAGAATCGAATCGGGTTGGAGGGCATGAAGATATGTCAAAGCACCGTCATTATTTGGGTGGACTTGAGGCTGCCTAACTCCTCATGACCCATGAGATTGATTTACCACTTGAAAGTGATGTCATTAAAGTATTGGATTGACATTAAATATGAAAAATAATCATATGGAATGACCTTAATTAGCTCTGGTGGCTTTCAACCTGTGCATCTTGTTTTGCAATGTTAAGAGCAATTTTCATAAAAGCATCTAAGAATTGTAGAACAAATGTCTTCTAATTTTTTGGAATGTAATCCAGGCTTTCGTTTATAAATATCAGAATATTCAGTTAACCAACATAATGAAATTCGACAAGTTTATATTAAAGGTGGTCAATACCAACCTAAACTTCCTCAATTTCCATCTTTTCGTCCAACGAATTATCCACATTGATTTCAATTATAAGCACATTCTACTTTGTCAGAGCATTCATATTCTAAAATACTATATTTTGTTTACCTTGTTATTTTTTTAATAGCAAAATTGGATCGTATCATGGATCAGAAACCTTTACTAAAAAGGGTTTAGAAGTAATTTTCATCATGTGGGAAACATTCTAGCTCACCACAGTGAAAATTTGTGAAAGTTTAATCAATAAAGGACAACACATTCATACTTTCATTAGAAAGCAAATTTTAGAGGAGATTGAGAATAACCGCAAAAATTTCTATGAATTGTGTTAGATGACTAGCATTTCAAGATTGTGCTTATGATGAATGATCAAAAATTTTATTGAGATTGTAAAATTGTTGAAAATTTACAATGATAGAGTTGGAAAAATTGTATTAGAGAATGCTCCAGGAAATGTTAAATATACTTCACATGATATTTCAAAGGAGATCTTGCATGTATTTGCTAGCAAGGTTTAAAGATGATTCCTGAAAAAATTAGGAATACAAAATTTTGTATTATCATCAATGAAGATAGGGATGAGTCTAAAAGGGAGCAAATGGCCATTATTTTGAGATATGCAGATAGAGATGACATATTTATGAACACTTTTTGACATAATACATGTTTAAAATACAATCCATAATGACATTGAAGAATGAAATATATGTTCTTTTTTCTCACCACAATCGTTTTATTGAGAAT